>CM028363.1:1572948-1610918 GCA_016624345.1 Platycodon grandiflorus | reverse complement strand
AAAGGATAAACAAGAGATCAATAGAAATGATTGTTGGAAGCTTTGTGGATCCTTTTAGAGGATCAAAAGACTTGTTTACAAAGGATAAACAAGAGCTCAATAGAGATTGATTGTTGGAAGCTTTGTGGATTCTTTTAGATGATCAAAGACTTGCTTTCAAAGGATAAACAAGAGCACAATAGAGATTGAATGTTGGAATCTTTGTGGATCCTTTAGATGATCAAAAGACTTGCTTTCAAAGGATAAACAAGGCACAATAGAGATTGATTGTTGGAAGCTTTGATCCTTTTAGATGATCAAAGAACTTGTTTTTAAAGGATAAACAAGTCTTCAATAAATTTATTATTGGAAGCTTTGTGGATCCTTTTAGAGGATCAAAAGACTTTATACAAAGGATAAACAAGAGCTCAATATAGATTGATTGTTGGATGCTTTGTGGATCCTTTTAGAGGATCAAATGACTTGTTTTTAAAGGATAAACAAGAGCTCAATAGAGATTGATTGTTGGAAGCTTTGAGGATCCTTTTAGAGTTCAAAAGACTTGTTTACAAAGGATAAACAAGTGCTCAATAGTGATTGATTATTGGAAGCTTTGTGGATTCTTTTAGATGATCAAAAGACTTGCTTTCAAAGGATAAACAAGAGCACAATAGAGATGAGATATTTGGAATCTTTGTGGATCCTTATAGATGATCAAAAGACTTTCAAAAGGATAAACAAGGCGCAATAGAGATTGATTGTTGGGAAGCTTTGACGATCCTTTTAGATGATCAAAAGACTTGTTTTAAAGGATAAACAAGTCCTCAATAGAAGATTTATTGTTGGGCTTTGTGGATCCTTTTAGTGATCAAAAGTCTTTATTACAAATGATAAAAAGAGCTCAATATAGATTGATTGTTGGATGCTTTGTGGATCCTTTTAGAGGATCAAAGACTTGTTTTAAAGGATAAACAAGAGCTCAATAGAGATTGATTGTTGGAGCTTTGAGGATCCTTTTAGAGGTTCAAAAAACTTGTTTACAAAGGATAAACAAGTGCTCAATAGTGGTTGATTATTGGAAGCTTTGTGGATTCTTTTAGATGATCAAAAGACTTGCTTTCAAAGGATAAACAAGAGTGCAATAGAGTTGATTGTTGGAAGCTTTGTGATCCTTTTAGATGATCAAAAACTTGCTTTTAAAGGATAAACAAGTCCTCAATAGAGATTTATTGTTGGAAGCTTTGTGGATCCTTTTAGAGCATCAAAATTCTTTATTACAAATGATAAACAAGAGCTCCATATAGATTCATTGTTGGATGCTTTGTGGATCCTTTTAGAGAATCAAAAGACTTGTTTTTAAAGGATAAACAAGAGCTCAATAGAGATTATTGATTGGAAGCTTTGAGGATCCTTTTAGAGAGTTCAAAAGACTTGTTTACAAAGGATAAACAAGTGCTCAATAGTAGTTGATTGTTGGAAGCTTTGTGGATTCTTTTAGATGATCAAAAGACTTGCTTTCAAAGGATAAACAAGAGCACAATAGAGATTGAATGTTGGAATCTTTGTGGATCCTTATAGATGATCAAAAGACTTGCTTTCAAAGGATAAACAAGACAATAGAGATTGATTATTGGAATCTTTGTGGATCCTTTTAGATGATCAAAAGTCTTTATTACAAATGATAAACAAGAGCTCAATATAGATTGATTGTTGGATTCTTTGTGGATCCTTTTAGAGGATCAAAGACTTGTTTAAAGGATAAACAAGAGCTCAATAGAGATTGAATGTTGGAAGCTTTGAGGATCCTTTTAGAGGTTCAAAAGACTTGTTTACAAAGGATAAACAAGTGCTCAATAGTGGTTGATTATTGGAAGCTTTGTGGATTCTTTTAGATGATCAAAAGACTTGCTTTCAAAGGATAAACAAGAGCACAATAGGGATTGAATGTTGGAATCTTTGTGGATCCTTATAGATGATCAAAGACTTGCTTTCAAAGGATAAACAAGAGCATAATAGAGATTGATTGTGGGAAGCTTTGTGATCCTTTTAGATGATCAAAGACTTGTTTTTAAGGATAAACAAGTCCTCAATAGAGATTTATTGTTGGAAGCTTTGTGGTTCCTTTTAGAGGATCAAAAGTCTTTATTACAAATGATAAAAAAGAGCTCAATATAGATTGATTGTTGGATGCTTTGTGGATCCTTTTAGAGGATCAAATGACTTGTTTTTAAACGATAAACAAGAGCTGAATAGAGATTGATTGTTGGAAGCTTTGAGGATCCTTTTAGAGGTTCAAAAGACTTGTTTACAAAGGATAAACAAGTGCTCAATAGTGGTTGATTATTGGAAGCTTTGTGGATTCTTTTAGATGATCAAAAGACTTGCTTTCAAAGGATAAACAAGAGCACAATAGAGATTGAATGTTGGAATCTTTGTGGATCCTTATGGATGATCAAAAGACTTGCTTTCAAAGGATAAACAAGAGCGCAATAGAGATTGATTGTTGGAAGCTTTGTGATCCTTTTAGATGATCAAAAACTTGTTTTAAAAGGATAAACAAGTCCTCAATAGAGATTTATTTTTAGAATCTTTATGGATCCTTTTAGAGGATAAAAAGTCTTTATTACAAATGATAAACAAGAGCTCCATATAGATTGATTGTTGGATGCTTTGTGGATCCTTTGAGAGAATCAAAAGACTTGTTTTTAAAGGATAAACAAGAGATGAATAGAGATTGATTGTTGGAAGCCTTGAGGATCCTTTTAGAGGTTCAAAAGACCTGTTTACAAGGGATAAACAAGTGCTCAATAGTGGTTGATTATTGGAAGCTTTGTGGATTCTTTTAGATGATCAAAAGACTTGCTTTCAAAGGATAAACTAGAGCACAATAGAGAATTGAATGTTGGAATCTTTGTGGATCCTTATAGATGATCAAAAGACTTGCTTTCAAAGGATAAACAAGAGCACAATAGAGATTGATTGTGGGAAGCTTTGTGATCCTTTTAGATGATCAAAAGACTTGTTTTAAAGGATAAACAAGTCCTCAATAGAGATTTATTGTTGGAAGCTTTGTGGATCCTTTTAGAGGATCAAAGTCTTTATTACAAATGATAAAAAAGAGCTCAATATAGATTGATTGTTGGATGCTTTGTGGATCCTTTTAGAGGATCAAATGACTTGTTTTTAAAGGATAAACAAGAGCTCAATAGAGATTGATTGTTGGAAGCTTTGAGGATCCTTTTAGAGGTTCAAAAGACTTGTTTACAAAGGATAAACAAGTGCTCAATAGTGGTTGATTATTGGAAGCTTTGAGGATTCTTTTAGATGATCAAAAGACTTGCTTTCAAAGGATAAACAAGAGCACAATAGAGATTGAATGTTGGAATCTTTGTGGATCCTTATAGATGATCAAAAGACTTGCTTTCAAAGGATAAACAAGAGCACAATAGAGATTGAATATTGGAATCTTTGTGGATCCTTATAGATGATCAAAAGACTTGCTTTCAAAGGATAAACAAGAGCGCAATAGAGATTGATTGTGGGAAGCTTTGCGATCCTTTTAGATGATCAAAAGACTTGTTTTAAAGGATAAACAAGTCCTCAATAGAGATTTATTGTTGGAAGCTTTGTGGATCCTTTTAGAGGATCAAAATTCTTTATTACAAATGATAAACAAGAGCTCAATATAGATTGATTGGATGCTTTGTGGATCCTTTTAGAGGATCAAAAGACTTGTTTTAAAGGATAAACAAGAGCTCAATAGAGATTGATTGTTGGAAGCTTTGAGGATCCTTTTAGAGGTTCAAAAGACTTGTTTACAAAGGATAAACAAGTGCTCAATAGTGGTTGATTATTGGAAGCTTTGTGGATTCTTTTAGATGATCAAAAGACTTGCTTTCAAAGGATAAACTAGAGCACAATAGAGAATTGAATGTTGGAATCTTTGTGGATCCTTATAGATGATCAAAAGACTTGCTTTCAAAGGATAAACAAGAGGCACAATAGAGATTGATTGTGGGAAGCTTTGTGATCCTTTTAGATGATCAAAAGACTTGTTTTTAAGGATAAACAAGTCCTCAATAGAGATTTATTGTTGGAAGCTTTGTGGATCCTTTTAGAGGATCAAAAGTCTTTATTACAAATGATAAACAAGAGCTCAATATAGATTGATTGTTGGATGCTTTGTGGATCCTTTTAGAGGATCAAAAGACTTGTTTTAAAGGATAAACAAGAGCTCAATAGAGATTGATTGTTGGAAGCTTTGAGGATCCTTTTAGAGGTTCAAAAGACTTGTTTACAAAGGATAAACAAGTGCTCAATAGTGGTTGATTATTGGAAGCTTTGTGGATTCTTTTAGATGATCAAAAGACTTGCTTTCAAAGGATAAACAAGAGCACAATAGAGATTGAATGTTGGAATCTTTGTGGATCCTTATAGATGATCAAAAGACTTGCTTTCAAAGGATAAACAAGAGCACAATAGAGATTGATTGTTGGAAGCTTTGTGATCCTTTTAGATGATCAAAAGACTTGTTTTTAAGGATAAACAAGTCCTCAATAGAGATTTATTGTTGGAAGCTTTGTGGATCCTTTTAGAGGATCAAAAGTCTTTATTACAAATGATAAACAGCTCAATATAGATTGATTGTTGGATGCTTTGTGGATCCTTTTAGAGGATCAAAAGACTTGTTTTAAAGGATAAACAAGAGCTCAATAGAGATTGATTGTTGGAAGCTTTGAGGATCCTTTTAGAGGTTCAAAAGACTTGTTTACAAAGGATAAACAAGTGCTCAATAGTGGTTGATTATTGGAAGCTTTGTGGATTCTTTTAGATGATCAAAAGACTTGCTTTCAAAGGATAAACAAGAGCACAATAGAGATTGAATGTTGGAATCTTTGTGGATCCTTATAGATGATCAAAAGACTTGCTTTCAAAGGATAAACAAGAGCGCAATAGAGATTGATTGTGGGAAGCTTTGTGGATTCTTTTAGATGATCAAAAGACTTGCTTTCAAAGGATAAACAAGAGCACAATAGAGATTGATTGTTGGAATCTTTGTAGATCCTTATAGATGATCAAAAGACTTGCTTTCAAAGGATAAACAAGAGCGCAATAGAGATTGATTGTGGGAAGCTTTGACGATCCTTTTAGATGATCAAAAGACTTGTTTTTAAAGGATAAACAAGTCCTCAATAGAGATTTATTGTTGGAAGCTTTGTGGATCCTTTTAGAGGATCAAAAGTCTTTATTACAAATGATAAACAAGAGCTCAATATAGATTGATTGTTGGATGCTTTGTGGATCCTTTTAGAGGATCAAAAGACTTGTTTTTAAAGGATAAACAAGAGCTGAATAGAGATTGATTGTTGGAAGCTTTGAGGATCCTTTTAGAGGTTCAAAAGACTTGTTTACAAAGGATAAACAAGTGCTCAATAGTGGTTGATTATTGGAAGCTTTGTGGATTCTTTTAGATGATCAAAAGACTTGCTTTCAAAGGATAAACAAGAGCACAATAGAGATTGAATGTTGGAATCTTTGTGGATCCTTATAGATGATCAAAAGACTTGCTTTCAAAGGATAAACAAGGCGCAATAGAGATTGATTGTGGGAAGCTTTGACGATCCTTTTAGATGATCAAAAGACTTGTTTTTAAAGGATAAACAAGTCCTCAATAGAGATTTATTGTTGGAAGCTTTGTGGATCCTTTTAGAGGATCAAAAGTCTTTATTACAAATGATAAACAAGAGCTCAATATAGATTGATTGTTGGATGCTTTGTGGATCCTTTTAGAGGATCAAAAGACTTTTTTTAAAGGATAAACAAGAGCTCAATAGAGATTGATTGTTGGAAGCTTTGAGGATCCTTTTAGAGGTTCAAAAGACTTGTTTACAAAGGATAAACAAGTGCTCAATAGTGGTTGATTATTGGAAGCTTTGTGGATTCTTTTAGATGATCAAAAGACTTGCTTTCAAAGGATAAACAAGAGCACAATAGAGATTGAATGTTGGAATCTTTGTGGATCCTTATAGATGATCAAAAGACTTGCTTTCAAAGGATAAACAAGAGCACAATAGAGATTGAATGTTGGAATCTTTGTGGATCCTTATAGATGATCAAAAGACTTGCTTTCAAAGGATAAACAAGAGCGCAATAGAGATTGATTGTGGGAAGCTTTGGATCCTTTTAGATGATCAAAAGACTTGTTTTAAAGGATAAACAAGTCCTCAATAGAGATTTATTGTTGGAAGCTTTGTGGATCCTTTTAGAGGATCAAAAGTCTTTATTACAAATGATAAACAAGAGCTCAATATAGATTGATTGTTGGATGCTTTGTGGATCCTTTTAGAGGATCAAAAGACTTGTTTTAAAGGATAAACAAGAGCTCAATAGAGATTGATTGTTGGAAGCTTTGAGGATCCTTTTAGAGGTTCAAAAGACTTGTTTACAAAGGATAAACAAGTGCTCAATAGTGGTTGATTATTGGAAGCTTTGTGGATTCTTTTAGATGATCAAAAGACTTGCTTTCAAAGGATAAACAAGAGCACAATAGAGATTGAATGTTGGAATCTTTGTGGATCCTTATAGATGATCAAAAGACTTGCTTTCAAAGGATAAACAAGAGCGCAATAGAGATTGATTGTGGGAAGCTTTGACGATCCTTTTAGATGATCAAAAGACTTGTTTTAAAGGATAAACAAGTCCTCAATAGAGATTTATTGTTGGAAGCTTTGTGGATCCTTTTAGAGGATCAAAAGTCTTTATTACAAATGATAAACAAGAGCTCAATATAGATTGATTGTTGGATGCTTTGTGGATCCTTTTAGAGGATCAAAAGACTTGTTTTTAAAGGATAAACAAGAGCTCAATAGAGATTGATTGTTGGAAGCTTTGAGGATCCTTTTAGAGGTTCAAAAGACTTGTTTACAAAGGATAAACAAGTGCTCAATAGTGGTTGATTATTGGAAGCTTTGTGGATTCTTTTAGATGATCAAAAGACTTGCTTTCAAAGGATAAACAAGAGCACAATAGAGATTGAATGTTGGAATCTTTGTGGATCCTTATAGATGATCAAAAGACTTGCTTTCAAAGGATAAACAAGAGCACAATAGAGATTGAATATTGGAATCTTTGTGGATCCTTATAGATGATCAAAAGACTTGCTTTCAAAGGATAAACAAGAGCGCAATAGAGATTGATTGTGGGAAGCTTTGACGATCCTTTTAGATGATCAAAAGACTTGTTTTTAAAGGATAAACAAGTCCTCAATAGAGATTTATTGTTGGAAGCTTTGTGGATCCTTTTAGAGATCAAAAGTCTTTATTACAAATGATAAACAAGAGCTCAATATAGATTGATTGTTGGATGCTTTGTGGATCCTTTTAGAGGATCAAAAGACTTGTTTTAAAGGATAAACAAGAGCTCAATAGAGATTGATTGTTGGAAGCTTTGAGGATCCTTTTAGAGGTTCAAAAGACTTGTTTACAAAGGATAAACAAGTGCTCAATAGTGGTTGATTATTGGAAGCTTTGTGGATTCTTTTAGATGATCAAAAGACTCAAAGGATAAACAAGAGCACAATAGAGATTGAATGTTGGAATCTTTGTGGATCCTTATAGATGATCAAAAGACTTGCTTTCAAAGGATAAACAAGAGCACAATAGAGATTGAATATTGGAATCTTTGTGGATCCTTATAGATGATCAAAAGACTTGCTTTCAAAGGATAAACAAGAGCACAATAGAGATTGATTGTGGGAAGCTTTGACGATCCTTTTAGATGATCAAAAGACTTGTTTTAAAGGATAAACAAGTCCTCAATAGAGATTTATTGTTGGAAGCTTTGTGGATCCTTTTAGAGGATCAAAAGTCTTTATTACAAATGATAAACAAGAGCTCAATATAGATTGATTGTTGGATGCTTTGTGGATCCTTTTAGAGGATCAAAAGACTTGTTTTTAAAGGATAAACAAGAGCTCAATAGAGATTGATTGTTGGAAGCTTTGAGGATCCTTTTAGAGGTTCAAAAGACTTGTTTACAAAGGATAAACAAGTGCTCAATAGTGGTTGATTATTGGAAGCTTTGTGGATTCTTTTAGATGATCAAAAGACTTGCTTTCAAAGGATAAACAAGAGCACAATAGAGATTGAATGTTGGAATCTTTGTGGATCCTTATAGATGATCAAAAGACTTGCTTTCAAAGGATAAACAAGAGCGCAATAGAGATTGATTGTGGGAAGCTTTGACGATCCTTTTAGATGATCAAAAGACTTGTTTTTAAAGGATAAACAAGTCCTCAATAGAGATTTATTGTTGGAAGCTTTGTGGATCCTTTTAGAGGATCAAAAGTCTTTATTACAAATGATAAACAAGAGCTCAATATAGATTGATTGTTGGATGCTTTGTGGATCCTTTTAGAGGATCAAAAGACTTGTTTTTAAAGGATAAACAAGAGCTCAATAGAGATTGATTGTTGGAAGCTTTGAGGATCCTTTTAGAGGTTCAAAAGACTTGTTTACAAAGGATAAACAAGTGCTCAATAGTGGTTGATTATTGGAAGCTTTGTGGATTCTTTTAGATGATCAAAAGACTTGCTTTCAAAGGATAAACAAGAGCACAATAGAGATTGAATGTTGGAATCTTTGTGGATCCTTATAGATGATCAAAAGACTTGCTTTCAAAGGATAAACAAGAGCAATAGAGATTGATTGTGGGAAGCTTTGACGATCCTTTTAGATGATCAAAAGACTTGTTTTTAAAGGATAAACAAGTCCTCAATAGAGATTTATTGTTGGAAGCTTTGTGGATCCTTTTAGAGGATCAAAAGTCTTTATTACAAATGATAAACAAGAGCTCAATATAGATTGATTGTTGGATGCTTTGTGGATCCTTTTAGAGGATCAAAAGACTTGTTTTTAAAGGATAAACAAGAGCTCAATAGAGATTGATTGTTGGAAGCTTTGAGGATCCTTTTAGAGGTTCAAAAGACTTGTTTACAAAGGATAAACAAGTGCTCAATAGTGGTTGATTATTGGAAGCTTTGTGGATTCTTTTAGATGATCAAAAGACTTGCTTTCAAAGGATAAACAAGAGCACAATAGAGATTGAATGTTGGAATCTTTGTGGATCCTTATAGATGATCAAAAGACTTGCTTTCAAAGGATAAACAAGGCGCAATAGAGATTGATTGTGGGAAGCTTTGACGATCCTTTTAGATGATCAAAAGACTTGTTTTTAAAGGATAAACAAGTCCTCAATAGAGATTTATTGTTGGAAGCTTTGTGGATCCTTTTAGAGGATCAAAAGTCTTTATTACAAATGATAAACAAGAGCTCAATATAGATTGATTGTTGGATGCTTTGTGGATCCTTTTAGAGGATCAAAAGACTTGTTTTTAAAGGATAAACAAGAGCTCAATAGAGATTGATTGTTGGAAGCTTTGAGGATCCTTTTAGAGGTTCAAAAGACTTGTTTACAAAGGATAAACAAGTGCTCAATAGTGGTTGATTATTGGAAGCTTTGTGGATTCTTTTAGATGATCAAAAGACTTGCTTTCAAAGGATAAACAAGAGCACAATAGAGATTGAATGTTGGAATCTTTGTGGATCCTTATAGATGATCAAAAGACTTGCTTTCAAAGGATAAACAAGAGCGCAATAGAGATTGATTGTGGGAAGCTTTGACGATCCTTTTAGATGATCAAAAGACTTGTTTTTAAAGGATAAACAAGTCCTCAATAGAGATTTATTGAAGCTTTGTGGATCCTTTTAGAGGATCAAAAGTCTTTATTACAAATGATAAACAAGAGCTCAATATAGATTGATTGTTGGATGCTTTGTGGATCCTTTTAGAGGATCAAAAGACTTGTTTTTAAAGGATAAACAAGAGCTCAATAGAGATTGATTGTTGGAAGCTTTGAGGATCCTTTTAGAGGTTCAAAAGACTTGTTTACAAAGGATAAACAAGTGCTCAATAGTGGTTGATTATTGGAAGCTTTGTGGATTCTTTTAGATGATCAAAAGACTTGCTTTCAAAGGATAAACAAGAGCACAATAGAGATTGAATGTTGGAATCTTTGTCGATCCTTATAGATGATCAAAAGACTTGCTTTCAAAGGATAAACAAGGGCGCAATAGAGATTGATTGTGGGAAGCTTTGACGATCCTTTTAGATGATCAAAAGACTTGTTTTTAAAGGATAAACAAGTCCTCAATAGAGATTTATTGTTGGAAGCTTTGTGGATCCTTTTAGAGGATCAAAAGTCTTTATTACAAATGATAAACAAGAGCTCAATATAGATTGATTGTTGGATGCTTTGTGGATCCTTTTAGAGGATCAAATGACTTGTTTTTAAAGGATAAACAAGAGCTGAATAGAGATTGATTGTTGGAAGCTTTGAGGATCCTTTTAGAGGTTCAAAAGACTTGTTTACAACGGATAAACAAGTGCTCAATAGTGGTTGATTATTTGAAGCTTTGAGGATTCTTTTAGATGATCAAAAGACTTGATTTCAAAGGATAAACAAGAGCACAATAGAGATTGAATGTTGGAATCTTTGTGGATCCTTGTAGATGATCAAAAGACTTGCTTTCAAAGGATAAACAAGAGCACAATAGATATTGAATATTGGAATCTTTGTGGATCCTTATAGATGATCAAAAGAATTGCTTTCAAAGGATAAACAAGAGCGCAGTAGAGATTGATTGATGCGGGAGCATCGAGGGTAGTCGTGAGCAAAAGCCGTAGCATCAATGCATGTGGGAAAAACGGACTTACTTGGCCATTTGAAGCTTTGGTGATGCTAATGGGGAAGAGATATCTACTTGGAAGGCTTTTGGAGGTCACGTGCATGGCAAAGAAGGACGAAAGAACTTTCTGGCGGTAGAGCGATCGCCCAGGACCAAGGAGAGCGATCGCCTTTGAAGCCATTCCGAGGACCAGCCTACTGGCCACAAAGCGATCGCTTTGTGGCGAGGGAGGCGATCGCCCTCTAGGCGATTTGATTTCGAGTTTCCTTCCAGGTTTTTGATTCCTAGCTTGTATAGGTTTGACTTTCTATTCCTAGGTAGGATAGTATTGCTAATACTTGTACAATTAGGAGTAGTTTTCTTTACCTTTAATGATTAGGATACTTTGTAAACAACTATAAATAGGGATAGATCTAAGTTGTAAAATTCAGATTATTGTTATATAATTCTCAAGGAGAAATTTCAAAAGAACAAGGTTGTTCTTATTTTTGTCTATTATTTCCTTAGGTCTAGGAGGTAATATTCAAAAGGATTCTTTACGATAGGTGAGTGAAGACTATCCGGTGAATCCAAGCGAGGTCTTTACGTTAGGAGAGTGAATCCTAACCGGTGACTCGTGTTCTATCCTTTATTTTCGCTGCAACTTTGATCATTGTTTCATCATCTTCATCCATAGTTTCGTAGACGACAAATCCGGCGTTTGTTACGCATCAAATTTGGTATCAGAGCTTAGGTCTTTTACAAATTCCAACTTTGTAAACGATCATGGCGGAAGAAGCGGGATGCCCACGTGGAATTACCTTGGAACAAGCTGCAAATTTACGAAGAGATCGTGAGATGCAAGAACTACGTACACGAATGGATCGCGTGTTGCACTTACTAGAGAGACCACAAGGTCATGTGGAGGTTGAAGAATCCAATTCGGATGAGGAGGAAGTAAGGGAAGTAAGGCGCCCAAGGCCTAGACAACAACAAGTACGGCTTAGGGAGGACGACGATCGAGGCTTGAAGCTCGACATTCCCGATTTTGATGGTTCTATGGATCCGGAAGGATATTTAGATTGGGTTCGAAGAGCGGAGCGGATTTTTGACTACAAGGAGTATAGTGACCACAAGAAATTCAAGGTGGCTATCCTCAAGCTTACAAGGTACGCTTCTATATGGTATGAAAATCTAAAATCTCAACGAAGGCGCGAAGGAAAGTCAAAGATTGATTCTTGGGACAAGTTTAAGAAGTATCTTGATCGAAGGTTCTTACCTAGTACTTATCGACAAGATAACTTTACGAAACTCATACAATTAAAGCAAGGAAGTTCTACCATTTCCCAATATGTTGAGGAGTTCGAGAAGTTGTCAATTATTTGCGATATGCAAGAGCATGAGAACAAAAAAATTGCTAGATTTATGGGAGGTCTTGACTCCGAGATAGCGCATATGGTGGAATTACAACCGTGCTTTACTTTCGATGAAGTCTGCAAGGTCTCGATAAAGTGTGAAAGACAATTGAAGAGGAAAATGAGGGTTAACAAAGCTGCGAGTTCGAGGGGGTTTTCTAGTGACGAAGAGGGTTCGGTCAATCCTATACCGAATGAGCAAGTAGAGGAAACCAACAAAGTTACCCTTAATGACAAGGCCGAAGGAAAGAAACCGATGAGGAACAAGGACACCATCAAATGTTTCAAATGTCAAGGATATGGGCATTATCAATCGGAGTGTCCTAATAAAAGGGTGTTGACCTTGCGTGAAATTCGAGACATAGAAAATAATCTTTCGGTTCAAGAACAAGAGAGTGAGTCTGAAAAAGAAGAAGAAGTGGAAGAATGTGATTCCGAAGACGTCAAGGGGAAAGCTCTAGTGTTGAAGAGGTCTCTACATGTAAAACCCGTGACCGTGGAGGAAGAACAAAGAGAGCAGATTTTTCATGCTAAATGTCTTGTACAAGGGAAGGGGTGCGACTTAGTGGTGGATGGGGGAAGTTGTGCAAACGCCGTCTCCACCATACTCATTGACAAGTTGAAGGTCCCCATTACGAGCCACTCACGTCCCTACAAACTACATTGGCTCAATGATGACTCCATAGTTAAAGTAAGTCGCCAAGCTCTAATTTCTTTTTCCATGGGTAATTATAAAGACGAGATTCTGTGTGATGTTGTACCAATGGATGTTTGCCATATATTGTTGGGACGTCCATGGCAATTTGATCGGTTTGTGACTCATGATGGAAGGGAGAATGCGTATATTGTCAAGAAAGATGGAAAGAAGTTCAAATTGAAACCCTTACCACCTTCAGAAATCACAACCTTTAAGAAATCCTCACAAAGCGCAAGTCTATTTGCTAGTAAAAGTCAAGTTGAGCAATTCGTCAAAGGCGATCTAGTAATTCCTATCATACCTCAAGGAATCGAAAGACAAGAAAAGGAGGTGATTGAAGAGGAGGAATTTAAAGAAGAGAAAGTTGAGAAGGATCCATATGAAAAAGAGGAAGAGAAGAAGCTCAAGACGGTTCGAGAAGAATTGAAGTCGTTGCATACGTACAAGGATCCGTTTGACTTCAATGTTTCTACGCGATTTGCATCATGGTTCCTTACTCAACTCATTGACAAACACTTTTTTGCAACCCAATGGGCGGATTGGATGAGCCTCGTTTCAAGGGCAAATCACTGAGTTGTTCGTAAAGGTTCGAGGACGAATCCTTTTCATGGGAAGGCGAGTGATGTAACCTTAAGGCCAAAGATTTGCTTTGCACAAGTGGAGAGGATTATTAGTCAAACTTGGAGGCCATGGGATGGGCTTGGTCTCAACAAAAATGTATTTGAAGAATTGAGGACAATTCTTTTCAAAGAAGGGGAGTGTGATGCGGGAGCATCGAGGGTAGTCGTGAGCAAAAGCCGTAGCATCAATGCATGTGGGAAAAACGGACTTACTTGGCCATTTGAAGCTTTGGTGATGCTAATGGGGAAGAGATATCTACTTGGAAGGCTTTTGGAGGTCACGTGCATGGCAAAGAAGGACGAAAGAACTCGGAGCGGAGCGATCGCCAGGACCAAGGAGAGCGATCGCCTTTGAAGCCATTCCGAGGACCAGCCTACTGGCCACAAAGCGATCGCTTTGTGGCGAGGGAGGGCGATCGCCCTCTAGGCAGTTTGACAGATTTCGAGTTTCCTTCCAGGTTTTTGATTCCTAGCTTGTATAGGTTTGACTTTCTATTCCTAGGTAGGATAGTATTGCTAATACTTGTACAATTAGGAGTAGTTTTCTTTACCTTTAATGATTAGGATACTTTGTAAACAACTATAAATAGGGATAGATCTAAGTTGTAAAATTCAGATTATTGTTATATAATTCTCAAGGAGAAATTTCAAAAGAACAAGGTTGTTCTTATTTTTGTCTATTATTTCCTTAGGTCTAGGAGGTAATATTCAAAAGGATTCTTTACGATAGGTGAGTGAAGCCTATCCGGTGAATCCAAGCGAGGTCTTTACGTTAGGAGAGTGAATCCTAACCGGTGACTCGTGTTCTATCCTTTATTTTCGCTGCAACTTTGATCATTGTTTCATCATCTTCATCCATAGTTTCGTAGACGACAAATCCGGCGTTTGTTACGCATCATTGATTGTGGGAAGCTTTGACGATCCTTTTAGATGATCAAAAGACTTACTTTTAAAGGATAAACAAGTCCTCAATAGAGATTTATTGTTGGAAGCTTTGTGGATCCTTTTAGAGCATCAAAATTCTTTATTACAAATGATAAACAAGAGCTCCATATAGATTGATTGTTGGATGCTTTGTGGATCCTTTTAGAGAATCAAAAGACTTGTTTTTAAAGGATAAACAAGAGCTGAATAGAGATTGATTGTTGGAAGCCTTGAGGATCCTTTTAGAGGTTCAAAAGACCTGTTTACAAAGGATAAACAAGTGCTCAATAGTGGTTGATTATTGGAAGCTTTGTGGATTCTTTTAGATGATCAAAAGACTTGCTTTCAAAGGATAAACTAGAGCACAATAGAGAATTGAATGTTGGAATCTTTGTCGATCCTTATAGATGATCAAAAGACTTGCTTTCAAAGGATAAACAAGGGCGCAATAGAGATTGATTGTGAGAAGCTTTGACGATCCTTTTAGATGATCAAAAGACTTGTTTTTAAAGGATAAACAAGTCCTCAATAGAGATTTATTGTTGGAAGCTTTGTGGATCCTTTTAGTAGATTAAAAGTCTTTATTACAAATGATAAAAAAGAGCTCAATATAGATTGATTGTTGGATGCTTTGTGGATCCTTTTAGAGGATCAAATGACTTGTTTTTAAAGGATAAACAAGAGCTGAATAGAGATTGATTGTTGGAAGCTTTGAGGATCCTTTTAGAGGTTCAAAAGACTTGTTTACAAAGGATAAACAAGTGCTCAATAGTGGTTGATTATTGGAAGCTTTGAGGATTCTTTTAGATGATCAAAAGACTTGCTTTCAAAGGATAAACAAGAGCACAATAGAGATTGAATGTTGGAATCTTTGTGGATCCTTATAGATGATCAAAAGACTTGCTTTCAAAGGATAAACAAGAGCACAATTGATATTGAATATTGGAATCTTTGTGGATCCTTATAGATGATCAAAAGACTTGCTTTCAAAGGATAAACAAGAGCGCAGTAGAGATTGTGTGACACCCTGACCCGGATCTCTATACGAAATCCCAAGGTCGGGGCGCCAAAACAACACGACAACAAGGAAAGCACGTGACGCAACCGCCCGTACTTAACACAAAACACAACTAAACACCTGATAAACACAAGTATATGAACAATCTTCGGCGACAATAAGGCCGGAAAACAACTACCAACGACCACGAGTATAACTCGGGAAAAGAGAACGACTACAACATAAACCTCGGCCACAACATGCCGGAACAACACATAACCACGAGCTAACGACATGCTCGGGAAGGAACTAACTCAACAACACAACTGTACAAGAGCACGACATACATATGTCGGCCACCAAAAGAATATGTTTACAACACCACAAATAAAACCCAAGTAAAGTTTATATAACTTTACATATCCATCGTCCTTACCAAAATGAAAATAGATAACTAAGATAGGGATCCTCGAATTCCCCACGTAGACGACACGCGAGCCAACGAACCACTATCGGCCTCACCGAGAACTTCCGGGTTGACTTGGATCTAAGGAAAAACAATTAAACATATAACGGAGTGAGTCAAAATGACACAGTAAGTTACTAATGCAACTAAATGGCATGGCATGATGCTCAAACATTTAACAAAACATGGTATCAACATTTATATACCATAGCATAACATATACCATCTTACTTGATAAACCATCATTCAATTTACTTAGCACTTTGATAACATATAAGTGCTTGTACATAAACCACGTTAGAGAAGAATATCATATCTCTTTCTTCAACCTTGTGTAGCTCCGCATTACACAAATAAACAATAGTGCCTCGATACTCGTGTACGTAGTATCGACGTCCCGACTAATCCCATCGGGTTCAACTAGCAAGCCAAAGTCACGCGTATTGCTATAACGGTGGGGCTACTTCTCAGCGTGGCCAACGAAGAGGTGTGTGAACTCCGTGCGGCGACTTATAGCGATCACAAACTTTCAATTTGTGAAGACGATAGGTCGTCCTACCATGACATAAACAACGACGACGCCTGGACTTACACAACTCACACAAGTAGGTGACTTACTTAACTTATGCAATCGACCATCAAGTTCAAAGGTAGTGAACATGACTACATCAAGTAGATTATATTTTTCTACAACATAAAATCATCAAACATATCATTTAAATTCATAAGCCATAAATTGAGAGCTACTTTATAAGTCTCTAACATACCATATCAAATAATCGGAGGATCATATTCCATACCAAATGAACCCAAATTTTCGTAGTACTTTAACAAATAATTCGGAGAATTATAATCTTCCCAAAAATCCACTTTTGGTGTTAATTCATTAAGTTCATAATTTTGGGTATAATTGCTATATGCAATTTTTCACCCTTTAAAGGTTCCCAACATGTTCTTTAGTACAATTCATAGTTGAACTCCTTAAACTAACATGCAACATCATCCAACTCAACCACTCAACACTTAGATATGTTATATATATCTCAACATATCATTTAAACATGAAAACACCATGAATTCAAGTCATGCATGTAAGATCAAGAACAAACATGTAATACTTTCTAAGTATACAAAGGGGTTTAGCAACTTACCTCCAAAGTAGAACTTTAAACCAACAAATCCACAATCAAGGCTTGGTTATGAAGTCCCTAGTCCCAAGCTATGTTTTGGTAGCTTTGCATGGGTGATCCAATGGTTGGATGGTGAAGGGTGGAATACACACACTAGTCTCACTTTAAATCTCCCACACAAGCTTTCTAGGGCTCCAAGGTAGAACTATGGAGAAGATGATGTATTTGAGTCTTCTAATGACTTATATATGGTCAATGGTCAAGCCATGGTACAATACTTCAAGCCAAGGGTCCAAGGGTCTAAAGCCCAAAAATCACAAGTCACTTAAGTCTTGTCAAACGCTTTGCGGCCGTGTCATATAAAGTCGCACGGCCGTGTCACTCTCACTGCCGTGCCAAGAAAGGCTGCGCGGCCGTGCCAAACTTCTGGAATCCTTGCACGGCCGTGTCAACAAAGGCTGCGCGGCCGTGCCAAACTTGGAATGTCGGTCACTTTTGCAGGCCGTGTCACTAACGGGCGCGGCCAAAACCCTCTTGTCAGTTTTACTTCTAATTGTCTCTATTTCTTTGTTTAAATCACTTGGCCACCCTAGGTGTGATTACACAATACTCATAGCACCTTTAACAACACATAATTCACATAGATCATCTTAACAAATGCTAACATCTAAAGCATTAAAATTAGGAGTAACAAGGATCAAAAATCTTGTATCAACAATCATGGCATGACTAAACTAACATGTTATTCAAGTAATTAAACATGTAAAATGCATGCAAAAACTTAGGGTATTACAGATTGATTGTGGGAAGCTTTGACGATCCTTTTAGATGATCAAAAGACTTACTTTTAAAGGATAATCAAGTCCTCAATAGAGATTTATTGTTGGAAGCTTTGTGGATCCTTTTAGAGCATCAAAATTCTTTATTACAAATGATAAACAAGAGCTCCATATAGATTGATTGTTGGATGCTTTGTGGATCCTTTTAGAGGATCAAAAGACTTGTTTTTAAAGGATAAACAAGAGCTCAATAGAGATTGATTGTTGGAAGCTTTGAGGATCCTTTTAGAGGTTCAAAAGACTTGTTTACAAAGGATAAACAAGTGCTCAATAGTGGTTGATTATTGGAAGCTTTGTGGATTCTTTTAGATGATCAAAAGATCAAAGGATAAACAAGAGCACAATAGAGATTGAACGTTGGAATCTTTGTGGATCCTTATAGATGATCAAAAGACTTGCTTTCAAAGGATAAACAAGGGCGCAATAGAGATTGATTGTGGGAAGCTATGATGATCCTTTTAGATGATAAAAAGACTTGTTTTTAAAGGATAAACAAGTCCTCAATATAGATTTATTGTTGGAAGCTTTGTGGGTCCTTTTAGAGGATCAAAAGTCTTTATTACAAATGATAAACAAGAGCTCCATATAGATTGATTGTTGGATGCTTTGTGGATCCTTTTAGAGAATCAAAAGACTTGTTTTTAAAGGATAAACAAGAGCTCAATAGATATTGATTTTTGGAAGCTTTGAGGATCCTTTTAGAGGTTCAAAAGACTTGTTTACAAAGGATAAACAAGTGCTCAATAGTGGTTGATTGTTGAATGCTTTGTGGATTCTTCTAGATGATCAAAAGACTTGCTTTCAAAGGATAAACTAGAGCACAATAGAGAATGAATGTTGGAATCTTTGTGGATCCTTTTAGATGATCAAAAGATTTGCTTTCAAAGGATAAACAAGGGCGCAATAGAGATTGATTGTGGGAAGCTTTGACGATCCTTTTAGATGATCAAAAGACTTGTTTTTAAAGGATAAACAAGTCCTCAATAGAGATTTATTATTGGAAGCTTTGTGGATCCTTTTAGAGGATCAAAAGTCTTTATTACAAATGATAAACAAGAGCTCAATATAGATTGATTGTTGGATGCTTTGTGGATCCTTTTAGAGGATCAAAAGACTTGTTTTAAAGGATAAACAAGAGCTCAATAGAGATTGATTGTTGGAAGCTTTGAGGATCCTTTTAGAGGTTCAAAAGACTTGTTTACAAAGGATAAACAAGTGCTCAATAGTGGTTGATTATTGGAAGCTTTGTGGATTCTTTTAGATGATCAAAAGACTTGCTTTCAAAGGATAAACAAGAGCACAATAGAGATTGAATGTTGGAATCTTTGTGGATCCTTATAGATGATCAAAAGACTTGCTTTCAAAGGATAAACAAAGGCGCAATAGAGATTGATTGTGGGAAGCTTTGACGATCCTTTTAGATGATCAAAAGACTTGTTTTTAAAGGATAAACAAGTCCTCAATAGAGATTTATTGTTGGAAGCTTTGTGGATCCTTTTAGAGGATAAAAAGTCTTTATTACAAATGATAAACAAGAGCTCAATATAGATTGATTGTTGGATGCTTTGTGGATCCTTTTAGAGGATCAAAAGACTTGTTTTTAAAGGATAAACAAGAGCTCAATAGAGATTGATTGTTGGAAGCTTTGAGGATCCTTTTAGAGGTTCAAAAGACTTGTTTACAAAGGATAAACAAGTGCTCAATAGTGGTTGATTATTGGAAGCTTTGTGGATTCTTTTAGATGATCAAAAGACTTGCTTTCAAAGGATAAACAAGAGCACAATAGAGATTGAATGTTGGAATCTTTGTGGATCCTTATAGATGATCAAAAGACTTGCTTTCAAAGGATAAACAAGAGCGCAATAGAGATTGATTGTGGGAAGCTTTGACGATCCTTTTAGATGATCAAAAGACTTGTTTTTAAAGGATAAACAAGTCCTCAATAGAGATTTATTGTTGGAAGCTTTGTGGATCCTTTTAGAGGATCAAAAGTCTTTATTACAAATGATAAACAAGAGCTCAATATAGATTGATTGTTGGATGCTTTGTGGATCCTTTTAGAGGATCAAAAGACTTGTTTTAAAGGATAAACAAGAGCTCAATAGAGATTGATTGTTGGAAGCTTTGAGGATCCTTTTAGAGGTTCAAAAGACTTGTTTACAAAGGATAAACAAGTGCTCAATAGTGGTTGATTATTGGAAGCTTTGTGGATTCTTTTAGATGATCAAAAGACTTGCTTTCAAAGGATAAACAAGAGCACAATAGAGATTGAATGTTGGAATCTTTGTGGATCCTTATAGATGATCAAAAGACTTGCTTTCAAAGGATAAACAAGAGCACAATAGAGATTGAATATTGGAATCTTTGTGGATCCTTATAGATGATCAAAAGACTTGCTTTCAAAGGATAAACAAGAGCGCAATAGAGATTGATTGTGGGAAGCTTTGACGATCCTTTTAGATGATCAAAAGACTTGTTTTTAAAGGATAAACAAGTCCTCAATAGAGATTTATTGTTGGAAGCTTTGTGGATCCTTTTAGAGGATCAAAAGTCTTTATTACAAATGATAAACAAGAGCTCAATATAGATTGATTGTTGGATGCTTTGTGGATCCTTTTAGAGGATCAAAAGACTTGTTTTTAAAGGATAAACAAGAGCTCAATAGAGATTGATTGTTGGAAGCTTTGAGGATCCTTTTAGAGGTTCAAAAGACTTGTTTACAAAGGATAAACAAGTGCTCAATAGTGGTTGATTATTGGAAGCTTTGTGGATTCTTTTAGATGATCAAAAGACTTGCTTTCAAAGGATAAACAAGAGCACAATAGAGATTGAATGTTGGAATCTTTGTGGATCCTTATAGATGATCAAAAGACTTGCTTTCAAAGGATAAACAAGAGCGCAATAGAGATTGATTGTGGGAAGCTTTGACGATCCTTTTAGATGATCAAAAGACTTGTTTTTAAAGGATAAACAAGTCCTCAATAGAGATTTATTGTTGGAAGCTTTGTGGATCCTTTTAGAGGATCAAAAGTCTTTATTACAAATGATAAACAAGAGCTCAATATAGATTGATTGTTGGATGCTTTGTGGATCCTTTTAGAGGATCAAAAGACTTGTTTTTAAAGGATAAACAAGAGCTCAATAGAGATTGATTGTTGGAAGCTTTGAGGATCCTTTTAGAGGTTCAAAAGACTTGTTTACAAAGGATAAACAAGTGCTCAATAGTGGTTGATTATTGGAAGCTTTGTGGATTCTTTTAGATGATCAAAAGACTTGCTTTCAAAGGATAAACAAGAGCACAATAGAGATTGAATGTTGGAATCTTTGTGGATCCTTATAGATGATCAAAAGACTTGCTTTCAAAGGATAAACAAGAGCACAATAGAGATTGAATATTGGAATCTTTGTGGATCCTTATAGATGATCAAAAGACTTGCTTTCAAAGGATAAACAAGAGCGCAATAGAGATTGATTGTGGGAAGCTTTGACGATCCTTTTAGATGATCAAAAGACTTGTTTTAAAGGATAAACAAGTCCTCAATAGAGATTTATTGTTGGAAGCTTTGTGGATCCTTTTAGAGGATCAAAAGTCTTTATTACAAATGATAAACAAGAGCTCAATATAGATTGATTGTTGGATGCTTTGTGGATCCTTTTAGAGGATCAAAAGACTTGTTTTTAAAGGATAAACAAGAGCTCAATAGAGATTGATTGTTGGAAGCTTTGAGGATCCTTTTAGAGGTTCAAAAGACTTGTTTACAAAGGATAAACAAGTGCTCAATAGTGGTTGATTATTGGAAGCTTTGTGGATTCTTTTAGATGATCAAAAGACTTGCAAAGGATAAACAAGAGCACAATAGAGATTGAATGTTGGAATCTTTGTGGATCCTTATAGATGATCAAAAGACTTGCTTTCAAAGGATAAACAAGAGCGCAATAGAGATTGATTGTGGGAAGCTTTGTGATCCTTTTAGATGATCAAAAGACTTGTTTTTAAAGGATAAACAAGTCCTCAATAGAGATTTATTGTTGGAAGCTTTGTGGATCCTTTTAGAGGATCAAAAGTCTTTATTACAAATGATAAACAAGAGCTCAATATAGATTGATTGTTGGATGCTTTGTGGATCCTTTTAGAGGATCAAAAGACTTGTTTTTAAAGGATAAACAAGAGCTCAATAGAGATTGATTGTTGGAAGCTTTGAGGATCCTTTTAGAGGTTCAAAAGACTTGTTTACAAAGGATAAACAAGTGCTCAATAGTGGTTGATTATTGGAAGCTTTGTGGATTCTTTTAGATGATCAAAAGACTTGCTTTCAAAGGATAAACAAGAGCACAATAGAGATTGAATGTTGGAATCTTTGTGGATCCTTATAGATGATCAAAAGACTTGCTTTCAAAGGATAAACAAGAGCGCAATAGAGATTGATTGTGGGAAGCTTTGACGATCCTTTTAGATGATCAAAAGACTTGTTTTTAAAGGATAAACAAGTCCTCAATAGAGATTTATTGTTGGAAGCTTTGTGGATCCTTTTAGAGGATCAAAAGTCTTTATTACAAATGATAAACAAGAGCTCAATATAGATTGATTGTTGGATGCTTTGTGGATCCTTTTAGAGGATCAAAAGACTTGTTTTTAAAGGATAAACAAGAGCTCAATAGAGATTGATTGTTGGAAGCTTTGAGGATCCTTTTAGAGGTTCAAAAGACTTGTTTACAAAGGATAAACAAGTGCTCAATAGTGGTTGATTATTGGAAGCTTTGTGGATTCTTTTAGATGATCAAAAGACTTGCTTTCAAAGGATAAACAAGAGCACAATAGAGATTGAATGTTGGAATCTTTGTGGATCCTTATAGATGATCAAAAGACTTGCTTTCAAAGGATAAACAAAGCGCAATAGAGATTGATTGTGGGAAGCTTTGTGATCCTTTTAGATGATCAAAAGACTTGTTTTTAAAGGATAAACAAGTCCTCAATAGAGATTTATTGTTGGAAGCTTTGTGGATCCTTTTAGAGGATCAAAAGTCTTTATTACAAATGATAAACAAGAGCTCAATATAGATTGATTGTTGGATGCTTTGTGGATCCTTTTAGAGGATCAAAAGACTTGTTTTAAAGGATAAACAAGAGCTCAATAGAGATTGATTGTTGGAAGCTTTGAGGATCCTTTTAGAGGTTCAAAAGACTTGTTTACAAAGGATAAACAAGTGCTCAATAGTGGTTGATTATTGGAAGCTTTGTGGATTCTTTTAGATGATCAAAAGACTTGCTTTCAAAGGATAAACAAGAGCACAATAGAGATTGAATGTTGGAATCTTTGTGGATCCTTATAGATGATCAAAAGACTTGCTTTCAAAGGATAAACAAGAGCGCAATAGAGATTGATTGTGGGAAGCTTTGTGATCCTTTTAGATGATCAAAAGACTTGTTTTTAAAGGATAAACAAGTCCTCAATAGAGATTTATTGTTGGAAGCTTTGTGGATCCTTTTAGAGGATCAAAAGTCTTTATTACAAATGATAAACAAGAGCTCAATATAGATTGATTGTTGGATGCTTTGTGGATCCTTTTAGAGGATCAAAAGACTTGTTTTTAAAGGATAAACAAGAGCTCAATAGAGATTGATTGTTGGAAGCTTTGAGGATCCTTTTAGAGGTTCAAAAGACTTGTTTACAAAGGATAAACAAGTGCTCAATAGTGGTTGATTATTGGAAGCTTTGTGGATTCTTTTAGATGATCAAAAGACTTGCTTTCAAAGGATAAACAAGAGCACAATAGAGATTGAATGTTGGAATCTTTGTGGATCCTTATAGATGATCAAAAGACTTGCTTTCAAAGGATAAACAAGAGCGCAATAGAGATTGATTGTGGGAAGCTTTGTGATCCTTTTAGATGATCAAAAGACTTGTTTTTAAAGGATAAACAAGTCCTCAATAGAGATTTATTGTTGGAAGCTTTGTGGATCCTTTTAGAGGATCAAAAGTCTTTATTACAAATGATAAACAAGAGCTCAATATAGATTGATTGTTGGATGCTTTGTGGATCCTTTTAGAGGATCAAAAGACTTGTTTTAAAGGATAAACAAGAGCTCAATAGAGATTGATTGTTGGAAGCTTTGAGGATCCTTTTAGAGGTTCAAAAGACTTGTTTACAAAGGATAAACAAGTGCTCAATAGTGGTTGATTATTGGAAGCTTTGTGGATTCTTTTAGATGATCAAAAGACTTGCTTTCAAAGGATAAACAAGAGCACAATAGAGATTGAATGTTGGAATCTTTGTGGATCCTTATAGATGATCAAAAGACTTGCTTTCAAAGGATAAACAAGAGCACAATAGAGATTGAATGTTGGAATCTTTGTGGATCCTTATAGATGATCAAAAGACTTGCTTTCAAAGGATAAACAAGAGCGCAATAGAGATTGATTGTGGGAAGCTTTGACGATCCTTTTAGATGATCAAAAGACTTGTTTTTAAAGGATAAACAAGTCCTCAATAGAGATTTATTGTTGGAAGCTTTGTGGATCCTTTTAGAGGATCAAAAGTCTTTATTACAAATGATAAACAAGAGCTCAATATAGATTGATTGTTGGATGCTTTGTGGATCCTTTTAGAGGATCAAAAGACTTGTTTTTAAAGGATAAACAAGAGCTCAATAGAGATTGATTGTTGGAAGCTTTGAGGATCCTTTTAGAGGTTCAAAAGACTTGTTTACAAAGGATAAACAAGTGCTCAATAGTGGTTGATTATTGGAAGCTTTGTGGATTCTTTTAGATGATCAAAAGACTTGCTTTCAAAGGATAAACAAGAGCACAATAGAGATTGAATGTTGGAATCTTTGTGGATCCTTATAGATGATCAAAAGACTTGCTTTCAAAGGATAAACAAGAGCGCAATAGAGATTGATTGTGGGAAGCTTTGACGATCCTTTTAGATGATCAAAAGACTTGTTTTAAAAGGATAAACAAGTCCTCAATAGAGATTTATTGTTGGAAGCTTTGTGGATCCTTTTAGAGGATCAAAAGTCTTTATTACAAATGATAAACAAGAGCTCAATATAGATTGATTGTTGGATGCTTTGTGGATCCTTTTAGAGGATCAAAAGACTTGTTTTTAAAGGATAAACAAGAGCTCAATAGAGATTGATTGTTGGAAGCTTTGAGGATCCTTTTAGAGGTTCAAAAGACTTGTTTACAAAGGATAAACAAGTGCTCAATAGTGGTTGATTATTGGAAGCTTTGTGGATTCTTTTAGATGATCAAAAGACTTGCTTTCAAAGGATAAACAAGAGCACAATAGAGATTGAATGTTGGAATCTTTGTGGATCCTTATAGATGATCAAAAGACTTGCTTTCAAAGGATAAACAAGAGCACAATAGAGATTGAATGTTGGAATCTTTGTGGATCCTTATAGATGATCAAAAGACTTGCTTTCAAAGGATAAACAAGAGCGCAATAGAGATTGATTGTGGGAAGCTTTGACGATCCTTTTAGATGATCAAAAGACTTGTTTTAAAGGATAAACAAGTCCTCAATAGAGATTTATTGTTGGAAGCTTTGTGGATCCTTTTAGAGGATCAAAAGTCTTTATTACAAATGATAAACAAGAGCTCAATATAGATTGATTGTTGGATGCTTTGTGGATCCTTTTAGAGGATCAAAAGACTTGTTTTAAAGGATAAACAAGAGCTCAATAGAGATTGATTGTTGGAAGCTTTGAGGATCCTTTTAGAGGTTCAAAAGACTTGTTTACAAAGGATAAACAAGTGCTCAATAGTGGTTGATTATTGGAAGCTTTGTGGATTCTTTTAGATGATCAAAAGACTTGCTTTCAAAGGATAAACAAGAGCACAATAGAGATTGAATGTTGGAATCTTTGTGGATCCTTATAGATGATCAAAAGACTTGCTTTCAAAGGATAAACAAGAGCGCAATAGAGATTGATTGTGGGAAGCTTTGACGATCCTTTTAGATGATCAAAAGACTTGTTTTTAAAGGATAAACAAGTCCTCAATAGAGATTTATTGTTGGAAGCTTTGTGGATCCTTTTAGAGGATCAAAAGTCTTTATTACAAATGATAAACAAGAGCTCAATATAGATTGATTGTTGGATGCTTTGTGGATCCTTTTAGAGGATCAAAAGACTTGTTTTTAAAGGATAAACAAGAGCTCAATAGAGATTGATTGTTGGAAGCTTTGAGGATCCTTTTAGAGGTTCAAAAGACTTGTTTACAAAGGATAAACAAGTGCTCAATAGTGGTTGATTATTGGAAGCTTTGTGGATTCTTTTAGATGATCAAAAGACTTGCTTTCAAAGGATAAACAAGAGCACAATAGAGATTGAATGTTGGAATCTTTGTGGATCCTTATAGATGATCAAAAGACTTGCTTTCAAAGGATAAACAAGAGCGCAATAGAGATTGATTGTGGGAAGCTTTGACGATCCTTTTAGATGATCAAAAGACTTGTTTTTAAAGGATAAACAAGTCCTCAATAGAGATTTATTGTTGGAAGCTTTGTGGATCCTTTTAGAGGATCAAAAGTCTTTATTACAAATGATAAACAAGAGCTCAATATAGATTGATTGTTGGATGCTTTGTGGATCCTTTTAGAGGATCAAAAGACTTGTTTTAAAGGATAAACAAGAGCTCAATAGAGATTGATTGTTGGAAGCTTTGAGGATCCTTTTAGAGGTTCAAAAGACTTGTTTACAAAGGATAAACAAGTGCTCAATAGTGGTTGATTATTGGAAGCTTTGTGGATTCTTTTAGATGATCAAAAGACTTGCTTTCAAAGGATAAACAAGAGCACAATAGAGATTGAATGTTGGAATCTTTGTGGATCCTTATAGATGATCAAAAGACTTGCTTTCAAAGGATAAACAAGAGCGCAATAGAGATTGATTGTGGGAAGCTTTGTGATCCTTTTAGATGATCAAAAGACTTGTTTTAAAGGATAAACAAGTCCTCAATAGAGATTTATTGTTGGAAGCTTTGTGGATCCTTTTAGAGGATCAAAAGTCTTTATTACAAATGATAAACAAGAGCTCAATATAGATTGATTGTTGGATGCTTTGTGGATCCTTTTAGAGGATCAAAAGACTTGTTTTAAAGGATAAACAAGAGCTCAATAGAGATTGATTGTTGGAAGCTTTGAGGATCCTTTTAGAGGTTCAAAAGACTTGTTTACAAAGGATAAACAAGTGCTCAATAGTGGTTGATTATTGGAAGCTTTGTGGATTCTTTTAGATGATCAAAAGACTTGCTTTCAAAGGATAAACAAGAGCACAATAGAGATTGAATGTTGGAATCTTTGTGGATCCTTATAGATGATCAAAAGACTTGCTTTCAAAGGATAAACAAGAGCACAATAGAGATTGAATGTTGGAATCTTTGTGGATCCTTATAGATGATCAAAAGACTTGCTTTCAAAGGATAAACAAGAGCGCAATAGAGATTGATTGTGGGAAGCTTTGTGATCCTTTTAGATGATCAAAAGACTTGTTTTAAAGGATAAACAAGTCCTCAATAGAGATTTATTGTTGGAAGCTTTGTGGATCCTTTTAGAGGATCAAAAGTCTTTATTACAAATGATAAACAAGAGCTCAATATAGATTGATTGTTGGATGCTTTGTGGATCCTTTTAGAGGATCAAAAGACTTGTTTTTAAAGGATAAACAAGAGCTCAATAGAGATTGATTGTTGGAAGCTTTGAGGATCCTTTTAGAGGTTCAAAAGACTTGTTTACAAAGGATAAACAAGTGCTCAATAGTGGTTGATTATTGGAAGCTTTGTGGATTCTTTTAGATGATCAAAAGACTTGCTTTCAAAGGATAAACAAGAGCACAATAGAGATTGAATGTTGGAATCTTTGTGGATCCTTATAGATGATCAAAAGACTTGCTTTCAAAGGATAAACAAGAGCGCAATAGAGATTGATTGTGGAAGCTTTGGCGATCCTTTTAGATGATCAAAAGACTTGTTTTAAAGGATAAACAAGTCCTCAATAGAGATTTATTGTTGGAAGCTTTGTGGATCCTTTTAGAGGATCAAAAGTCTTTATTACAAATGATAAACAAGAGCTCAATATAGATTGATTGTTGGATGCTTTGTGGATCCTTTTAGAGGATCAAAAGACTTGTTTTTAAAGGATAAACAAGAGCTCAATAGAGATTGATTGTTGGAAGCTTTGAGGATCCTTTTAGAGGTTCAAAAGACTTGTTTACAAAGGATAAACAAGTGCTCAATAGTGGTTGATTATTGGAAGCTTTGTGGATTCTTTTAGATGATCAAAAGACTTGCTTTCAAAGGATAAACAAGAGCACAATAGAGATTGAATGTTGGAATCTTTGTGGATCCTTATAGATGATCAAAAGACTTGCTTTCAAAGGATAAACAAGAGCACAATAGAGATTGAATGTTGGAATCTTTGTGGATCCTTATAGATGATCAAAAGACTTGCTTTCAAAGGATAAACAAGAGCGCAATAGAGATTGATTGTGGGAAGCTTTGACGATCCTTTTAGATGATCAAAAGACTTGTTTTAAAGGATAAACAAGTCCTCAATAGATTTATTGTTGGAAGCTTTGTGGATCCTTTTAGAGGATCAAAAGTCTTTATTACAAATGATAAACAAGAGCTCAATATAGATTGATTGTTGGATGCTTTGTGGATCCTTTTAGAGGATCAAAAGACTTGTTTTAAAGGATAAACAAGAGCTCAATAGAGATTGATTGTTGGAAGCTTTGAGGATCCTTTTAGAGGTTCAAAAGACTTGTTTACAAAGGATAAACAAGTGCTCAATAGTGGTTGATTATTGGAAGCTTTGTGGATTCTTTTAGATGATCAAAAGACTTGCTTTCAAAGGATAAACAAGAGCACAATAGAGATTGAATGTTGGAATCTTTGTGGATCCTTATAGATGATCAAAAGACTTGCTTTCAAAGGATAAACAAGAGCGCAATAGAGATTGATTGTGGGAAGCTTTGACGATCCTTTTAGATGATCAAAAGACTTGTTTTTAAAGGATAAACAAGTCCTCAATAGAGATTTATTGTTGGAAGCTTTGTGGATCCTTTTAGAGGATCAAAAGTCTTTATTACAAATGATAAACAAGAGCTCAATATAGATTGATTGTTGGATGCTTTGTGGATCCTTTTAGAGGATCAAAAGACTTGTTTTAAAGGATAAACAAGAGCTCAATAGAGATTGATTGTTGGAAGCTTTGAGGATCCTTTTAGAGGTTCAAAAGACTTGTTTACAAAGGATAAACAAGTGCTCAATAGTGGTTGATTATTGGAAGCTTTGTGGATTCTTTTAGATGATCAAAAGACTTGCTTTCAAAGGATAAACAAGAGCACAATAGAGATTGAATGTTGGAATCTTTGTGGATCCTTATAGATGATCAAAAGACTTGCTTTCAAAGGATAAACAAGAGCGCAATAGAGATTGATTGTGGGAAGCTTTGTGATCCTTTTAGATGATCAAAAGACTTGTTTTAAAGGATAAACAAGTCCTCAATAGAGATTTATTGTTGGAAGCTTTGTGGATCCTTTTAGAGGATCAAAAGTCTTTATTACAAATGATAAACAAGAGCTCAATATAGATTGATTGTTGGATGCTTTGTGGATCCTTTTAGAGGATCAAAAGACTTGTTTTAAAGGATAAACAAGAGCTCAATAGAGATTGATTGTTGGAAGCTTTGAGGATCCTTTTAGAGGTTCAAAAGACTTGTTTACAAAGGATAAACAAGTGCTCAATAGTGGTTGATTATTGGAAGCTTTGTGGATTCTTTTAGATGATCAAAAGACTTGCTTTCAAAGGATAAACAAGAGCACAATAGAGATTGAATGTTGGAATCTTTGTGGATCCTTATAGATGATCAAAAGACTTGCTTTCAAAGGATAAACAAGAGCAATAGAGATTGATTGTGGGAAGCTTTGTGATCCTTTTAGATGATCAAAAGACTTGTTTTTAAAGGATAAACAAGTCCTCAATAGAGATTTATTGTTGGAAGCTTTGTGGATCCTTTTAGAGGATCAAAAGTCTTTATTACAAATGATAAACAAGAGCTCAATATAGATTGATTGTTGGATGCTTTGTGGATCCTTTTAGAGGATCAAAAGACTTGTTTTTAAAGGATAAACAAGAGCTCAATAGAGATTGATTGTTGGAAGCTTTGAGGATCCTTTTAGAGGTTCAAAAGACTTGTTTACAAAGGATAAACAAGTGCTCAATAGTGGTTGATTATTGGAAGCTTTGTGGATTCTTTTAGATGATCAAAAGACTTGCTTTCAAAGGATAAACAAGAGCACAATAGAGATTGAATGTTGGAATCTTTGTGGATCCTTATAGATGATCAAAAGACTTGCTTTCAAAGGATAAACAAGAGCACAATAGAGATTGAATGTTGGAATCTTTGTGGATCCTTATAGATGATCAAAAGACTTGCTTTCAAAGGATAAACAAGGCCAATAGAGATTGATTGTGGGAAGCTTTGACGATCCTTTTAGATGATCAAAAGACTTGTTTTAAAGGATAAACAAGTCCTCAATAGAGATTTATTGTTGGAAGCTTTGTGGATCCTTTTAGAGGATCAAAAGTCTTTATTACAAATGATAAACAAGAGCTCAATATAGATTGATTGTTGGATGCTTTGTGGATCCTTTTAGAGGATCAAAAGACTTGTTTTTAAAGGATAAACAAGAGCTCAATAGAGATTGATTGTTGGAAGCTTTGAGGATCCTTTTAGAGGTTCAAAAGACTTGTTTACAAAGGATAAACAAGTGCTCAATAGTGGTTGATTATTGGAAGCTTTGTGGATTCTTTTAGATGATCAAAAGACTTGCTTTCAAAGGATAAACAAGAGCACAATAGAGATTGAATGTTGGAATCTTTGTGGATCCTTATAGATGATCAAAAGACTTGCTTTCAAAGGATAAACAAGAGCGCAATAGAGATTGATTGTGGGAAGCTTTGACGATCCTTTTAGATGATCAAAAGACTTGTTTTAAAGGATAAACAAGTCCTCAATAGAGATTTATTGTTGGAAGCTTTGTGGATCCTTTTAGAGGATCAAAAGTCTTTATTACAAATGATAAACAAGAGCTCAATATAGATTGATTGTTGGATGCTTTGTGGATCCTTTTAGAGGATCAAAAGACTTGTTTTAAAGGATAAACAAGAGCTCAATAGAGATTGATTGTTGGAAGCTTTGAGGATCCTTTTAGAGGTTCAAAAGACTTGTTTACAAAGGATAAACAAGTGCTCAATAGTGGTTGATTATTGGAAGCTTTGTGGATTCTTTTAGATGATCAAAAGACTTGCTTTCAAAGGATAAACAAGAGCACAATAGAGATTGAATGTTGGAATCTTTGTGGATCCTTATAGATGATCAAAAGACTTGCTTTCAAAGGATAAACAAGAGCACAATAGAGATTGAATGTTGGAATCTTTGTGGATCCTTATAGATGATCAAAAGACTTGCTTTCAAAGGATAAACAAGAGCTCAATAGAGATTGATTGTGGGAAGCTTTGTGATCCTTTTAGATGATCAAAAGACTTGTTTTAAAGGATAAACAAGTCCTCAATAGAGATTTATTGTTGGAAGCTTTGTGGATCCTTTTAGAGGATCAAAAGTCTTTATTACAAATGATAAACAAGAGCTCAATATAGATTGATTGTTGGATGCTTTGTGGATCCTTTTAGAGGATCAAAAGACTTGTTTTTAAAGGATAAACAAGAGCTCAATAGAGATTGATTGTTGGAAGCTTTGAGGATCCTTTTAGAGGTTCAAAAGACTTGTTTACAAAGGATAAACAAGTGCTCAATAGTGGTTGATTATTGGAAGCTTTGTGGATTCTTTTAGATGATCAAAAGACTTGCAAAAGGATAAACAAGAGCACAATAGAGATTGAATGTTGGAATCTTTGTGGATCCTTATAGATGATCAAAAGACTTGCTTTCAAAGGATAAACAAGAGCGCAATAGAGATTGATTGTGGGAAGCTTTGACGATCCTTTTAGATGATCAAAAGACTTGTTTTAAAGGATAAACAAGTCCTCAATAGAGATTTATTGTTGGAAGCTTTGTGGATCCTTTTAGAGGATCAAAAGTCTTTATTACAAATGATAAACAAGAGCTCAATATAGATTGATTGTTGGATGCTTTGTGGATCCTTTTAGAGGATCAAAAGACTTGTTTTTAAAGGATAAACAAGAGCTCAATAGAGATTGATTGTTGGAAGCTTTGAGGATCCTTTTAGAGGTTCAAAAGACTTGTTTACAAAGGATAAACAAGTGCTCAATAGTGGTTGATTATTGGAAGCTTTGTGGATTCTTTTAGATGATCAAAAGACTTGCTTTCAAAGGATAAACAAGAGCACAATAGAGATTGAATGTTGGAATCTTTGTGGATCCTTATAGATGATCAAAAGACTTGCTTTCAAAGGATAAACAAGAGCGCAATAGAGATTGATTGTGGGAAGCTTTGTGATCCTTTTAGATGATCAAAAGACTTGTTTTTAAAGGATAAACAAGTCCTCAATAGAGATTTATTGTTGGAAGCTTTGTGGATCCTTTTAGAGGATCAAAAGTCTTTATTACAAATGATAAACAAGAGCTCAATATAGATTGATTGTTGGATGCTTTGTGGATCCTTTTAGAGGATCAAAAGACTTGTTTTAAAGGATAAACAAGAGCTCAATAGAGATTGATTGTTGGAAGCTTTGAGGATCCTTTTAGAGGTTCAAAAGACTTGTTTACAAAGGATAAACAAGTGCTCAATAGTGGTTGATTATTGGAAGCTTTGTGGATTCTTTTAGATGATCAAAAGACTTGCTTTCAAAGGATAAACAAGAGCACAATAGAGATTGAATGTTGGAATCTTTGTGGATCCTTATAGATGATCAAAAGACTTGCTTTCAAAGGATAAACAAGAGCGCAATAGAGATTGATTGTGGGAAGCTTTGACGATCCTTTTAGATGATCAAAAGACTTGTTTTAAAGGATAAACAAGTCCTCAATAGAGATTTATTGTTGGAAGCTTTGTGGATCCTTTTAGAGGATCAAAAGTCTTTATTACAAATGATAAACAAGAGCTCAATATAGATTGATTGTTGGATGCTTTGTGGATCCTTTTAGAGGATCAAAAGACTTGTTTTAAAGGATAAACAAGAGCTCAATAGAGATTGATTGTTGGAAGCTTTGAGGATCCTTTTAGAGGTTCAAAAGACTTGTTTACAAAGGATAAACAAGTGCTCAATAGTGGTTGATTATTGGAAGCTTTGTGGATTCTTTTAGATGATCAAAAGACTTGCTTTCAAAGGATAAACAAGAGCACAATAGAGATTGAATGTTGGAATCTTTGTGGATCCTTATAGATGATCAAAAGACTTGCTTTCAAAGGATAAACAAGAGCGCAATAGAGATTGATTGTGGGAAGCTTTGTGATCCTTTTAGATGATCAAAAGACTTGTTTTTAAAGGATAAACAAGTCCTCAATAGAGATTTATTGTTGGAAGCTTTGTGGATCCTTTTAGAGGATCAAAAGTCTTTATTACAAATGATAAACAAGAGCTCAATATAGATTGATTGTTGGATGCTTTGTGGATCCTTTTAGAGGATCAAAAGACTTGTTTTTAAAGGATAAACAAGAGCTCAATAGAGATTGATTGTTGGAAGATTTGAGGATCCTTTTAGAGGTTCAAAAGACTTGTTTACAAAGGATAAACAAGTGCTCAATAGTGGTTGATTATTGGAAGCTTTGTGGATTCTTTTAGATGATCAAAAGACTTGCTTTCAAAGGATAAACAAGAGCACAATAGAGATTGAATGTTGGAATCTTTGTGGATCCTTATAGATGATCAAAAGACTTGCTTTCAAAGGATAAACAAGAGCGCAATAGAGATTGATTGTGGGAAGCTTTGACGATCCTTTTAGATGATCAAAAGACTTGTTTTAAAGGATAAACAAGTCCTCAATAGAGATTTATTGTTGGAAGCTTTGTGGATCCTTTTAGAGGATCAAAAGTCTTTATTACAAATGATAAACAAGAGCTCAATATAGATTGATTGTTGGATGCTTTGTGGATCCTTTTAGAGGATCAAAAGACTTGTTTTTAAAGGATAAACAAGAGCTCAATAGAGATTGATTGTTGGAAGCTTTGAGGACCCTTTTAAAGGTTGAAAAGACTTGTTTACAAAGGATAAACAAGTGCTCAATAGTGGTTGATTATTGGAAGCTTTGTGGATTCTTTTAGATGATCAGAAGACTTGCTTTCAAAGGATAAACAAGAGCACAATAGAGATTGAATGTTGGAATCTTTGTGGATCCTTATAGATGATCAAAAGACTTGCTTTCAAAGGATAAACAAGAGCGCAATAGAGATTGATTGTGGGAAGCTTTGTGATCCTTTTAGATGATCAAAAGACTTGTTTTAAAGGATAAACAAGTCCTCAATGGAGATTTATTGTTGGAAGCTTTGTGGATCCTTTTAGAGGATCAAAAGTCTTTATTACAAATGATAAACAAGAGCTCAATATAGATTGATTGTTGGATGCTTTGTGGATCCTTTTAGAGGATCAAAAGACTTGTTTTTAAAGGATAAACAAGAGCTCAATAGAGATTGATTGTTGGAAGCTTTGAGGATCCTTTTAGAGGAAAAGACTTGTTTACAAAGGATAAACAAGTGCTCAATAGTGGTTGATTATTGGAAGCTTTGTGGATTCTTTTAGATGATCAAAAGACTTGCTTTCAAAGGATAAACAAGAGCACAATAGAGATTGAATGTTGGAATCTTTGTGGATCCTTATAGATGATCAAAAGACTTGCTTTCAAAGGATAAACAAGAGCGCAATAGAGATTGATTGTGGGAAGCTTTGTGATCCTTTTAGATGATCAAAAGACTTGTTTTTAAAGGATAAACAAGTCTCAATAGAGATTTATTTTAGAGGATCAAAGACTTGTTTTTAAAAGATAAACAAGAGCTCAATATAGATTGATTGTTGGAAGCTTTGTGGATCCTTTTAGAGGATCAAAAGACTTGTTTACAAAGGATAAACAAGAGCTCAATAGAGATTGATTGTTGGAAGCTTTGAGGATCCTTTTAGAGGATCAAAAGACTTGTTTCAAAGGATAAACAAGAGCTCAATAGAGATTGATTGTTGGAAGCTTTGTGGATCCTTTTAGATGATCAAAAGACTTGCTTTCAAAGGATAAACAAGAGCACAATAGAGATTGAATATTGGAATCTTTGTGGATCCTTATAGATGATCAAAAGACTTGCTTTCAAAGGATAAACAAGAGCGCAATAGAGATTGATTGTGGGAAGCTTTGACGATCCTTTTAGATGATCAAAAGACTTGTTTTAAAGGATAAACAAGTCCTCAATAGAGATTTATTGTTGGAAGCTTTGTGGATCCTTTTAGAGCATCAAAAGTCTTTATTACAAATGATAAACAAGAGCTCAATATAGATTGATTGTTGGATGCTTTGTGGATCCTTTTAGAGGATCAAAAGACTTGTTTTAAAGGATAAACAAGAGCTCAATAGAGATTGATTGTTGGAAGCTTTGAGGATCCTTTTAGAGGTTCAAAAGACTTGTTTACAAAGGATAAACAAGTGCTCAATAGTGGTTGATTATTGGAAGCTTTGTGGATTCTTTTAGATGATCAAAAGATCAAAGGATAAACAAGAGCACAATAGAGATTGAATGTTGGAATCTTTGTGGATCCTTATAGATGATCAAAAGACTTGCTTTCAAAGGATAAACAAGAGCACAATAGAGATTGAATGTTGGAATCTTTGTGGATCCTTATAGATGATCAAAAGACTTGCTTTCAAAGGATAAACAAGAGCGCAATAGAGATTGATTGTGGGAAGCTTTGACGATCCTTTTAGATGATCAAAAGACTTGTTTTTAAAGGATAAACAAGTCCTCAATATAGATTTATTGTTGGAAGCTTTGTGGATCCTTTTAGAGGATCAAAAGTCTTTATTACAAATGATAAACAAGAGCTCAATATAGATTGATTGTTGGATGCTTTGTGGATCCTTTTAGAGGATCAAAAGACTTGTTTTTAAAGGATAAACAAGAGCTCAATAGAGATTGATTGTTGGAAGCTTTGAGGATCCTTTTAGAGGTTCAAAAGACTTGTTTACAAAGGATAAACAAGTGCTCAATAGTGGTTGATTATTGGAAGCTTTGTGGATTCTTTTAGATGATCAAAAGACTTGCTTTCAAAGGATAAACAAGAGCACAATAGAGATTGAATGTTGGAATCTTTGTGGATCCTTATAGATGATCAAAAGACTTGCTTTCAAAGGATAAACAAGAGCACAATAGAGATTGAATGTTGGAAGCTTTGTGGATCCTTTTAGATGATCAAAAGACTTGCTTTCAAAGGATAAACAAGAGCTCATAGAGATTGATTGTTGGAAGCTTTGTGGATCCTTTTAGATGATCAAAAGTCTTGTTTAAAGGATAAACAAGAGCTCAATATAGATTGATTGTTTTAGTGATCAAAAAGACTTGTTTTAAAGGAAAACTCTCAATAGAGATTGATTGTTGGAAGCTTTGAGGATCCTTTTAGAGGTTCAAAAGACTTGTTTACAAAGGATAAACAAGTGCTCAATAGTGGTTGATTATTGGAAGCTTTGTGGATTCTTTTAGATGATCAAAGACTTGCTTTCAAAGGATAAACAAGAGCACAATAGAGATTGAATGTTGGAATCTTTGTGGATCCTTATAGATGATCAAAAGACTTGCTTTCAAAGGATAAACAAGGGCGCAATAGAGATTGATTGTGGGAAGCTTTGACGATCCTTTTAGATGATCAAAAGACTTGTTTTTAAAGGATAAACAAGTCCTCAATAGAGATTTATTGTTGGAAGCTTTGTGGATCCTTTTAGAGGATCAAAAGTCTTTATTACAAATGATAAACAAGAGCTCAATAGATTGATTGTTGGATGCTTTGTGGATCCTTTTAGAGATCAAAGACTTGTTTTAAAGGATAAACAAGAGCTGATAGAGATTGATTGTTGGAAGCTTTGAGGATCCTTTTAGAGGTTCAAAGACTTGTTTACAAAGGATAAACAAGTGCTCAATAGTGGTTGATTATTGGAAGCTTTGTGGATTCTTTTAGATGATCAAAAGACTTGCTTTCAAAGGATAAACAAGAGCACAATAGAGATTGAATGTTGGAATCTTTGTGGATCCTTATAGATGATCAAAAGACTTGCTTTCAAAGGGATAAACAAGGGCGCAATAGAGATTGATTGTGGGAAGCTTTGACGATCCTTTTAGATGATCAAAAGACTTGTTTTAAAGGATAAACAAGTCCTCAATAGAGATTTATTGTTGGAAGCTTTGTGGATCCTTTTAGAGGATCAAAGTCTTTATTACAAATGATAAACAAGAGCTCAATATAGATTGATTGTTGGATGCTTTGTGGATCCTTTTAGAGGATCAAAGACTTGTTTTTAAGGATAAACAAGAGCTCAATAGAGATTGATTGTTGGAAGCTTTGAGGATCCTTTTAGAGGTTCAAAAGACTTGTTTACAAAGGATAAACAAGTGCTCAATAGTGGTTGATTATTGGAAGCTTTGTGGATTCTTTTAGATGATCAAAAGACTTGCTTTCAAAGGATAAACAAGAGCACAATAGAGATTGAATGTTGGAATCTTTGTGGATCCTTATAGATGATCAAAGACTTGCTTTCAAAGGATAAACAAGAGCACAATAGAGATTGAATGTTGGAATCTTTGTGGATCCTTATAGATGATCAAAAGACTTGCTTTCAAAGGATAAACAAGAGCGCAATAGAGATTGATTGTGGGAAGCTTTGTGGATCCTTTTAGATGATCAAAAAGACTTATTTTAAAGGATAAACAAGTCCTCAATAGAGATTGATTGTTGGAAGCTTTGTGGATCCTTTTAGAGGATCAAAATTCTTTATTACAAATGATAAACAAGAGCTCAATATAGATTGATTGTTGGATGCTTTGTGGATCCTTTTAGAGAATCAAAAGACTTGTTTTTAAAGGATAAACAAGTGCTCAATAGAGATTGATTATTGGAAGCTTTGAGGATCCTTTTAGATGATCAAAGACTTGCTTTACAAAGGATAAACAAGAGCACAATAGAGATTGATTGTTGGAATCTTTGTGGATCCTTTTAGATGATCAAA
>CM028363.1:1521805-1572848 GCA_016624345.1 Platycodon grandiflorus | reverse complement strand
TAAACCTAGCCACTTCGAAGGCTCTCTAAACTCAATACCCAAATCATCAGTGTTGGGTTCAGATTAGAGTAGAATATGATTCCTTCGGGACCTCTTTGAAACCCTATCAAGAGCTTTTCCTTTTCCCTTTCTTCCTTCCATGATAAGTTTATAAGAAAAATGCTCAAACCCACCTAGAGTAAATAGTAGATTCAAGAAACCGATGTTGAAAGGCTCGAAATTCTTGTTGACACCCACAAGATGTCCAAAAGCTTCCTTCTTGTTCTCCAATTCTAAGGAAATCTCTTCAACTTTTGAAATAGGTGAAGGGTTTTTTTTGGATTTTCGAAATTGGGGGTTTTAGGAGGGTTTTGGAATGATTTTGATGGTGGATAGGTGTTTGGCCGATGGATTTGTGGAGGATTGAGGTTGAATTTGTGGGTTTAAGTGGAGGATATGGGGTATTTAAGGTGTATGGGCGGAGGTATAGAGAGAGTGAAGAAGATGAAGATGAGGGAGGAGAGGAGAGAGACGCTGCCTTTTGATCGGAACCACTAACTCCTGCAAGGTAACGGCCGTGTCAAGGAATTTGCACGGCCGCCCCCTGTCGAGTTAACTCATTCGACTCGATATGAATCGCACGGCCGCCTCCATGTCATAGAGCACGGCCGCAGCAACTAATGTTCACCATTTTTTTTGTATACCTATAAAACAAAGTTAGCACAATAGTAATAATAATAAATGAAATAAAATAAAGTAATCCATCGGTTACCATCCCGATGATGCTTGTTTTAGGTCCTTAGCTCGACCCCTTTTTGGAGTAATCAATATCTTTTGCGGTAGACATTTCTTCCATCTCGATTTCTTTGGTAGAACAAGTGACCTATAGTCTTTGCACTTTCGAAAATTCGAAGTGACCTCCTTCTTTGTTCTTTTTGATTTTTTCTCTGCATTGTTAGTTTCGGGACAAGCAGAAATAAAGGTTCAATATTTATGGGATCATTTTCTATTCCTTCCTTGATAGTGATCCTCACCAATCTCATATTCTTCACTGGGGTGTAGGTCTCAAAATAGGGATCCTCGAGATCTCGATCTATGATATTGAATTTGACTTTTCTTTCCCCACATTTAGAGAAAAGGTGCCATTTTTCACATCTATAATTGCCCCCACAAAGTGGCAAGAAATGGCCTTCCTAGAATAACGGAGTTTGATGATCTTCCTCCATATCTAGGATCACAAAGTCGACGTGGATGATCAAATTCCTTACCCGATGGCATATTTTCCATAATACCAATGGTATTGAAGCAACGGGTCCGCCAATTGGAGAGTTATGGTTGTGGGTTTGAGTTCCCCTATACCAAGTCTCTCACTAATCGTTAATGGCATTATACTTACGCCACTCCTAGGTCAAGGACAGCGTTATCAATGTTGATTCTCGCCAACACAACAAGGAATTGTAAATGCACCGGATCCTTTAATTTTGGAGGATTTTTATTTTGTAAGACAGCCACTTCCTCTCGCCAACATAACATTTTCATTTCTCCTAGCCTTTCTTTTCAAAAATTAATTTTTTAAAGGTTTAAGGGCTAAAGGCATATTTTCAAGTTTTTGAAATATGGGATGTTGACATTAATGGCATCTAGGTTTTAAGGAGTTCATCATAATCCTTGTCTTCTTTCTTAGGGATTCCGTCTCCCTAACTAGTCTCAATCAACGGTGATTGGACTATAATTAATACTTCTAGGGCATTCATTTATCTTTTCTTGCTCATCCCTAGTTTTTACCATGTTCACATGCTCATTTGGCCTTTGAGGTTGACCGGAAGACTCTTGTGGCCTACTCGCTGGGATAGCCTGCTGAGCTTGTTGAGTTTCTAGCATCTTATTATGCCGCTAAGTTATCAAACCTAGCATTTAAAAGTTTAAAGCATTCCCTAAATTCATTATTGACCTTTTCTTGAGAATTTTTATTTTCTACCACGAAATCCATCAAAAGATCCAATTTTGATTTTGGGGAAGGTACTTGCATTGTTATTGAAATTTTATGTCCAAATCCCTGAGGTTGTGTAGATGGTCATGGTTTAGAACGTTGTTATTCTTATAGGAGAAGTTGGGGTGATTCCTCCATTCGGGATTGTATGTATTAGAATACACCCCCTTCTCGTCCCAAAAAGAATTTACAAAGTTCACTTGATCATTAGAACTAATGTCAAGCAACTCGCAATTATCCGCACTATGTGAGTTAGACCCACATAGTTCACATAACACATTTATATTAGCCACGGGATTGACATTAAGATTTTCAAATTTTTTCAAAATCATATCAACTTTAGAAGAGAGAAGAGTAACCGTGATCAACATTATATTTACCAGCGCATCTTGTTGTTGCTTCTCTCATTTGACCATTGGTAATGGTTCAATGCAATATTCTCGATAAGGTCGTATGCCTCACCGACTGTTCATCAATGCTCCCCGCGGCGGCATCAATGGTCTCTCTTGTCTTGCATATGAGACCGTTGTAGAAGGTGTGAACAATCAACCACTTTTCGAGCCCGTGGTGGGGGCATTACTCGAGAAGTTCCTTGAACCGCCCCATGCATCATACAAAGTTTCACTTCCGCTTGACGGTTAGTGATCTTTGTGCGGATTTGGGCTGTTTTGCTTGGTGGGAAAAACGCCCAAGGAATGCTTCTTGAATTTGGTCCCATGTTGTCAATATTTTGGGGGACCGAATTTAACCATTGCTTTGCCTTATCCTTAAGAGAGGAAAAAGGCGCATCCGAATTGTGCCTGTAACATTCGAATACGTGTGGTATCACAATATTCCAAGAATGTTTGGATGTGAGACGGATCTTCGAAAGCGTACGCTTATATTGGTTATTCATAACCATATGCAAAAGTTTGGCTTTATCTCAAAGTGCCGCCCGGCATTCTAAGCACAACCATAGGGATCTAGTTCCTCGGGTACTTGATTCACAAAGTCCCGTAGGGTCCTAGCTTGTGTTTGGCTCTCCTTCCACCATATGTTTGCTTAGTGTCTCTTTGAATTTTCTTAATCTTTCGTGAAGACTTCGCTCGGTTCTCGATCAAAATTGTCAAAGAACGCCCGAGCCCGCTTTCATACACTATAAGAGAAAAACACTCAAAAAGAGATTAAACGTAACAATTTATCTAAGTAAAGGCAAAACAAAATGAAAACAAAATAAAACAAAAATTTATGTAGTAAAGACAAAAACTTCAAAGTAAACCATTGTCCCAAGCAACGCCAAAAACTTGGTAGGCTTCAAACCTAACGGTTTATTCAAATCCGCAAGCGCACGGGCTATTGCAATATAGCGGGTGCAAGTACAGTCGATCCCACGAGACAGTGGTTTACTTAGGAATTATTTTTGTCTTTATTAAAATTATAGAATAGATCGGGGAGATAAAGATTGGTTTTGGAAATAGAAAGAACATAAACGTAAAATACTTTTAAATGAGACTTTATAAAACTAAGCATTTCTGATTGGAAATCATACACATAATTTGTTCATCAAATAGTCATTGTCTTAGAAAATAAAGGTTTTCATAAAATCAAGGATCGATGTTAGGCGTACACTACTTCTGGTTAAGACAAGAAGGCTTTGTATTCTTCACTAATTATGTCCTAACCGCTTGAGATTTCCGCTTATGGTACTCCCGCCTCGTCACAAACGGTCATTCCGGATTATCTCTAGCTGACCATAATTAGTAAGAATCCATTAAGAACGAAAAGTCGACATACTTTCCATTAAAGGAACATCCCTAGGCCGTTGAACTACTTTGTGATCAATGGAACCCGCTTTATATGGTTTCGCAATCGAGATCTCCGCTAGGTCCTTCTCTCAATTGATCAATCATACAAGTTGGACGCTCCAAAATGTAAGACATTTAAGGATTAATATAAAGAAATTGTTTTAGATGAAGATAGAAGACAAGACATTCACATTTTAAGAAGATGAATGCTATGCTTTGAGTTTCCAACCCCAAGAACTAGGGGATTACTCACTAGCCATTTAAGATAGATAAGCAATAATAATAGAAATAGAGCAAGAGAAACTTATGAGAGATGAATGACTGAAATGATGCTTCACTTTATTGCTTCTTGTCCAAAGGAACTTCAAGAACAAAGCTGACTTGAATCTTCGGATGATTGAAATCAATGTAATAAGTATTTGAATCTAGATTCTACAATCTCTGATAAAAATACTATCAAAATTCGGTCTCTTTCTATATCTAAGACTGAGTACAAGGGGTCTTTTTATAATGGGGAGGGAACTCTTCAAGAAGGTGCCTCCAAAAGGTGCCTTTCAAATCCGCAGATGCGACCGCATCCGAAGTCAAGGAGTTGCACGGCCGCGCTCTTTGGCGCCAGCTTAAATTTGATTTTGGACATCTTGCACGGCCGCTCCACTCTAAGCCGCACGGCCGCCCGAAGGACAACACGGCCAATCAACTTTCAAGACACGGCCACTCCATGCTTTGAGACCAAAATGGCCTCGAATGGCCTTGCGCACGGCCGCCACTTTTATCGCATGGCCGCTCCATCCATTTTTGGTTTGTGAGTTTGATTTGTTTGTTGCTCCTCCATGCCTTTGCATCAAAAAGTGTCTAAGCATCCTTTGATCATAAAAAGACTCAAAAACCTGCCTAAAAATGCATGAAATATACCAAAAAGCGTAAAATCTAATAAATATGAAAAAAGGAACTAAAATGTACTTAAAATGAGATGAAAATGGTAATTTAACTGAGTAAAAGTATATAAAAACTTAGGATAAATGACTATATAATAGTCACTTATCGTCACCCTAGCGAGATCGCCCGCACGTAATCTTCCACGCTATTATCGCTGACCTTGCAGGACGCGAGACCTACGCAAAAAGTGTGATAAATGCCAGAGATTTGCTAATATCCCAAGACTGCCATCAGTTCGACAAACACTAGTAGTCGCAACTTGGCCATTTGATATGTAGGGGGTCAACCTCATAGGACCCTTCCCAAAGGCCAAGGGAGGCTGCGAGTTCTTAATAGTGGCAGTATATTATTTCACAAAGTGGGTAGAAGCAAAACCGTTGGCTACCATAACCGAGGAGAAGGCAATCACCAGCTTCGTACACGATTATATTTGGTGCCGATTTGGCCTACCTCGAGCTATTGTATCCGACCATGGCACCAAATTTTCCACCAAGTTCACTCAAAGATGCGAGCAAATGAATATCAAGCATTTGAAGTCCTCGGTTGTTCACCCCCAAGGGAACGGTCAGGCCGAAGCAAGGAACGAAAAGATCCTCCATGCTTTGAAGAGAAATCTAGACGAGAAGAAAGGGAAGTGGCTCGACGAGCTTCCTATTGTACTATAGGGAATTCACACTTCGGTCAAAGGCTCAACAGGGGAGACACCCTTCACACTAGCATACGGATCAGAAGCAATGGCCCCAGTAGAGATGGCCCTCCAACATTAAGGGTAGCCCATTTCGACGAGCTAGACAATGTAACAACTCGGGGCTCGACCTCGACTACCAAGGAAAGAAGGCTAGAGGCAAGACTCGATGATCAATTACAAACAACCGCCAAAGCTCACCACGACAAACGAGTCGAACAAGATCCTTCAACATCGGAGACCGGTACTCGTAAAGATCGAGGTGACAAAGCGTAAACGCCGAAGGAACAAACTATCTCCCAATTAGAAGGACCATTCGAGTGACAAGCATAATCGAGATGTGACTTATCTACCGTCGAACAGACGGCACTCCGCTAAAAATCCTTGGCACGCAGATCACTTGAAAAAATACTATCACTGATGTAATCCTGTTCAGATATTATCAATAAAAAGAAGAATTTCTCCTATCTTACGTCGACCTCAAATTTACTTTCCTCTAACATTGTCAAAAGGCACCTCGACCACGTCGAGGTCACCTTACGACCTACTCTTCACCAAGCTGAAGAAGATCGTAAGTTCAAAAGGCACCTCGCCAAGTTGAGGTCACCTTATAACCTACTCTTCACTAAGCTAAAGAAGATCGTAGTAGAAAGGCACCTCGACCACGCCGAGGTCACCTTATTTACCTACTCTTCACCAAGTCAAGAAGATCGTAAGTTCAAAGGCACCTCGACCACGCCGAGGTCACCTTACGACCTACTCTTCACCAAGTTGAAGAAGATCGTAAGTACAAAAGACACCTCGCCAAGTCGAGGTCACCCTACGACCTACTCTTCACCACGATGAAGAAGATCGTAAGAGCAAAAAAAAACTTGTGCAAAAATACTAAGTAAAATAAGCAAACATAATTGAGACGAAGACAACTCACGCTTATATTTGCAACTCAAATTAATTACAAAGCCCGGAAGGGACAAAATACATATAAAAACATTATTTCATTTACAAGGCACAACGGCAAAAATGAACCCGCCGCAATCCGGGACTACAGTCAAGACGCCTCGGCCTCATGTACGAGCGGCATGCTCGCCTTGATTCGATTTAGTTCCTTCAACTCCCCAAGCTTGATGTCCCCGTCGAAGTCGACCTCATCACCATCATCCGTGACGCCAAGCGATAGGGACATTATTATCAAAAGGAGGGGGGAACCCAAGGCTCGCGACGACTTAGTATCTTTTCTAGCAATCAACTCCACTCTTCTACCGATACGCACGAGCTCACGGCCCCTACGCCAAGAAGATCACCCTTCACCAAAGATTCCCCCACTTCACCAAATCACGAAGAGGAGTCCCACACGCCGCCACACGCAAGATCCGAGCCTTGCCCTTATCATAGTATGAGAAAACCTCATCCAAAAAGAGCGAGCTCTTTTGAACTCGACAACGAAAGCACTGCTCTTGCTCGCGCCGACCAACAATCTTTCCAAATACGACTTTATTCTAAAAACTCAACCTAGTCTTGGTAAGCTCACCTCGAAAGGAACATCACCCCGCACGCACTTTAGATCGGCACGGCTAGGCCCGCTCAATCTCGACTATGGCAAGCCTCCCTTCACCGGCAGCCTCCCGCAATCCGATTCGATTCATCAACCTTGCCTCGCCACCCGGCTTAACTCCAAATCACTTTGAGCCTTGGCTACAGCTTCAAGCTTGGCAACATGGTCCAGGCCTCTCAAGATCGGCTTATCTACACTCTCCCTCTTTTTCCTCTCGAGCCTCGCAACGCGCAGAGCCTCGCCTTTCTTTTTATTGGCACGAGCAAGCCTATTCACGAAAGACTTGACGCCAAGAGCAAACAAAGAAAAAGGAAAACGAATTAGAAGAAAGAGGGGCAAAGGAATAAGGGGAATCTAGAGGAACTTCTTACATGAGTAAGGTCGCTCCCGAGGAGGCCACCGCCGCGGGGCGCAATCGTCGAGGACTCCCCAAGCCCCTCATCGCTGATGCTGAGGATGGCCTTCCTACCCAATTCAAAGAAATGGGTCCCTGGACTCAAAACAAAGGCAGCAAGGTAGAGTAACAGTAGCCGGGGACAAATTGCACGCTGGGAGAAGGGTGGTTATACTAGAATGCTCCCTGACGAGAAGTCCTCCTCCCAAATGGCCGAGATCGGCAATGAGACCTCCCTCACCAACCGACAGCTCAAGGGCTCATTAGCCGATCGGCTCTTCTACCCTCACTTTTTGGCCGGCAAGAGGCCGAGGTAGACCGAGAACACTTGGATGTATCTTTGAGCCCGTTATTTTCTCCTTGCCTTTATCGACAGCAATATTACTGGGAAGAACCTCGGCAGCTTCCAGACAAGGTCGCCGCAACACTGCTCGACCTACCGCCGATCGATCTCGATTTGCCTCGAGCTCGCCTAAGCTCCTCCTCATCGCATCTACATCCTCCATTTCTACAAAAGAACAGAAGATCGACACTTATATGAATATGTGCATAAACAAAAAGGGAAGTCGAGGCAAATACATTGAAAAATTCAACCATGATAAGAACCCTTTTCTCGATCCCTTCGACAGCTCGACAATGCCGTTAAAAACTTAGTCCCATGGAGCAACCACCCCGAAGTCATCAAAAGGGAAGGTGCACATCGATTCGAGGCCATTTACTTTCAAGGAGACAGTTCGCGACAACCAACAAGTTCTCATCCCGACTATGCCCTTCCAAATATAACACCGACTTGGAGTTGCCCCAAACCCCCTGTGGGGCTTCAAATACCGCTTAGCCGACTGGCCATATTTGTCGAGCCTCGGTATGATGAATCAAAGTGAAAGGCTCCTTAGATGGCACCGAAAACCACCCAAGCTCTCGACCATGATAACCTTGTCACCCCGACCGACACCTTGCTAGGCGGATCGAGAACAACTTAACTCTATAGTTCCGACTTTTTGCTTGAAGACGCTTATTATTACGGCCGAGGTGGAAGTAATGATGTAAAGTTGTCAAAGTCGGCTCGAAACCCGTAATGCACGTGCTCGCAAAGAAAACAGTATGAGAATTCGCATGGTGTTCCAAGTAAGATCGAGTGAAAAATAAGTAACGCCCAAAAACTCACGATAAAGGGGTCCAAGGAAAACGGAGCCCCCCTCCAAGAAACTCAAAGCCAACTCTCTTGAATCCGTGAATCGCCAAGCTCACTGGGTCGAACATGCCCGCTGTAATTGTCGGTTGTGGATACCGACAAGCCATTTGCTCAGCCTGGCATGGTCATCTTGTTCCACCAATCTCGAAAGGCACGCTTTAACCGCCGCCATCCGGTTTTGATTTTCTCTTCTTACTCCGAGGAGCTCGCAGCACATGGCTAGCATCGAGGAACGAGGAAGATGACGCCTGGGCGATCCTGAAGGCCCAACAACCTTGCCGCCACCCGAATCTCATCAAAATACAAGTACAAAGAACCCTGCTACGGCCACATTGTACTTTTCAATGATCCTCATGAAGTCCCGAAAGGAATGTCATCAACCCTATACGGTAGTCGATGGAACGACTGTGCCGCCCAAGTTCGCACCCCATGTAATGAAAGTGGTCTTAGCCTCACTAGGCAAAATGACTCGCCGCCGGTCTCGATCTTATAGATCGCATGTCCCTTCTCGCGGCTCGAAAACATGGGACCCTCATTGGCACGCTTGATCCTCAAGTTCACGAGAGGGAACACGAGGAAGAAGAACTCAAGGAAAATGGTTAAAGGGGAAAAGGTCGTCGACTTAGACAAAGTTTACCTAGATGGGTCGACTCGATAGATTGACCTAGACTAACGCACTAACACTCACCGAAACCCTAGGAGTTCAAGTTCACGGAGACCAACCCAAGAACTCCGCACTAGCAAAAGAGACTAAACAGAAAAACAAACTCGAACACAAGTGATAAACTAAGGAAATGAAGTAGATCAAACGGAAACTAACCTAAAATCCTTGGAAAGCAAAGGGACTCAAAGAAAAGCGTGAAAGCTTTTTGGAAGTCCGAAGTTCACCGTAAATCGCCGGTCGCGTAAGAGTTTTGAAGTTTCGTAAATGACGACAAATGGGACGTCCACTTATATAGGGGACCCGTGGCGGTCGACCCAACGAAACACGCTGACCTTGATACGACGCCGTTTGAGCCAAGAATGTCAACCGCCAAAAGTTCAAAAGTACGCGCTCCGACAAGCCACGACCTCTACACCCATTTAATGCGCACAATTTCCAAAGGAAAGTACAACAGTCGAAAGTCAAACTAGAATTTGATAACTTCGTGTGGAAGCAAGTCAGCCCGACGCAATGCATATTTACTTCATACTTCGAGGATAAATCCTCTCCTTGAGACGTAAGGGGCTACTGAACGACCTCAGCCTTCAGCTGGACACGTGGCAGACATTGGGGCTTCATAGGCTCCAGCTGGGCAAACGCCGTGGTGACGTACGCCCACCTTGAACATAAGGACTTGGAAATCACAATACGACATGTCGCCCACCTCACCAGTATACTCTCCCGGCCGCACACAGTGGATCTACGATGCGACCGGGAACATCCTAGGTCGACTCATCAAGATCGCTTAACGAACATACCAGGCCGACCTTGACAACATCGAGCGACCTGAGAGCATACCAAGCCGACCTCGATATAGCCCCTTTAGCTCAGCAAAGCAGAGTCCTTTACGGAATCACCTCTCGCCTGGGAAAAGTCCTGCTATAATTCTATGCACCTCAGTCCCAAGAAGACAAGGAAACATAATCCGAAAGACATGGGAATTGATCGTGTTTTCCCCATTCTGAAGCTAAATAGGATTATGGCTTATCTCCCTATAAATAGCACCCTCAACAGGCCTCATAAGGTACATGCAAACTACTTGCTTACAGATTCTGATAGCTCTACCTCTCGCACGAAGTATTGCTAATTCTCACGCCTAAGGGTTATTGCTGGGACAACCCAGCACCCCTTACGGTGTTTTTGCTGATCACAGGTACGAAGCTACTTGCATTGCAAGGACAATCCCTGCAACACAGAGCCAAAATCCTACTAGACTACACACGTGGACCAAACACGTTCACATACAATCTTTTTGGCGTGATCACTATTAGATTATCAAAATAACCTAGTACATGGTATAAAAGAAGTATGGATAAAAAACGCATTAGATTCTTAAGTGGACTTCTGGAGAATAAGAATTTGAGATTAGGAAATGGAGATGAAGAGCACTTTGGAGTTTTCAATGAGAGTACGTGGAATTTAAAAAAGCCTAAAGGGAACAAAGAGACCCCAGACCTTTAGATTGGTTATAGAAGAACCAACAGCTAAGAAGGCCAAAACAGCTAACCTCAAAGGAAAGAACCAAGAAGAATATCGTCAAAATTTAAACCAACCATGATAAATCTCCCGAAACAGCTTTACTCCAAGAAGAGTAACTCCCTTCTTCCAAAATAAATTAGTCCAATTCGTAATCCATCAAGAGCTCAAATACTATTGTGCAGCTCTTAGCAGAACCAATAAAAGACAAGCATTTCAAGAAGCTACCTCCTTTGAAGAAAGGATAAAGGCGAAGGACCAAGAAAGAAAGCAAGTCACTAAAGGATTAAAGGATAGTGGATAAACAGAAAAATAAATCTTGGATGCAATGAAGCCAATTTCTTTCAATTCATCATCACCAGACTCACCAGCTACCCCACCTCCAGATCCCATTGATGATCTATGCAAATAGCCGAGAAGCGCAAAAGCATATATCCTCTACAAATAATATATCTTGAAGATCATCCCATGCATGAAGCAACTCAAACAACTGAGACTGCAGAAATAGCTATGCTAGATCAATCAACAGTTGCAGCACAATTTAAGGGGGAACAATCACCACTAAAGGATGGAAATAAAGCACATTTTAAGGCGGAACTACATTTCACTGAAGAAGAAAATCCATCTACAGAAAAAGAAGATTAGGGGACAGCAACTCAAGACTTTGAAGATGCCAAAATTTCTAATGATAGATTTTTGGATATGGAAATATCTATCCCTCTAATGTCACCAGAGGCTCCTACGAGAACTAATTCTAAGGTACCACCAGTTTCTGTACCTCAATCTCAGTCATCATCATTCTCTGTTGATTTTGATTTCAACATTCATGGAATAATGCAAAGTTTTGAAAACATGAGAAGTTTCTCTTTACCATCTTCTCTGTTTCAAACTGATATTGATAACTCCTCCCACTTGTCGTCCCATGAAATCAAATTCTCCTCCTTTATTGTGTTTAAAAAATAGTCAATAGGACTATTTCTCCTCATGTTCCTTTCGATGAGCTTTTCCTAAGAATGGAATTTGAACCTAGGGAAACTCAAACTTCACTACATTCTTTCCCCACTCCTAAGTTATTCTCACCTTCTCCTTAAAATCTTATTGATACCTTGAAAGCTATCTTTTTCAAAAAATAAGATTTTTCCCCGTTTGAAAAAGCCCCAAGAAAAATGCTTAAAACACATTTCAATATCTTCATAGAAGAAGTGGTTAGTTACTTGGTAGGTCATGCCAAAGAAGGGGAAAATACGAATCTCACAAGAGCTCAGAGATATGAGAGAGGAAATGCAACACTCAACCCATGTAAATTTAGTGGTTGATGATGAGTCCATTCAAAAACTCACACAACAAATGTCTCAGAATTTTCTAGACATTATTGACAAAAACAATACAATTCATGAACTCCAACAAGCTGAAAGAAGAGCAAAGAGACTTGTAGAATCTCCACAACAGCTACAACAATGAATTGTGGCTTCACCAAGATGACCAGCCAGATTTACACAACTCAGGTGCTTATCTCTCAGAAAATTAAACAACTTGGGTGAATTATATAATGTGGAAGGACTTGATATCAAGGTCACTGCAAAGATGGGATTTGAGTCGAATCAAAAGCTCTTTAATGCTGCTGAAAATGAGAAGAAAAGGAAAAACCTTATGGATATGATGGATGTTGAAAAAGAGGCTAAGAAAAAAGAAGACAATCTAGAAGCTACCAACCGTGATCAAGTGTTCAAGGAAATCAATCGGTACACCAGCAAAGGGAATGAATGAATTCAATTTATAAAAAGAATTTGATGTCATGTGTTCTTGTGTAAAACAATTTAAATTACTTTGAATTATCTGCTTAATTCAAACAACTATAAGTAGATGATTCTACTTTATGATTCTACTTTTTGATTCTACTTCATGATTCTCACAAATTGCCTATCTCAAAACAACTATGATAGTCTCTTATATTTTAGAAATATCTTAAATGATCTCTAAAGTAAGACTCTTTTAGAAATCTCTTTACGATGTAAGTACTATTGTAAACATGATACAAGTCCTTCACTTTGTAGTAAAAAGCCAAAAAAGAAACGTAAGTAAGCTATGAATTTGTAAAGGACTTTGTCATGATCTGTATCATCAAAAAGGGGAAAATTGTTAAGTCAATTGTTTAGCTTCATGTTTTGATGATGGATAATAGGTTAGATTAATCCCCAATTATGATTATGAACATTGTAAAATGAGTTTTAAATCAACAGAATGGATCGTCGCTGTGACTGTTTCACATAATGGAAACAACTACGATTAAAGAACATAATTGTTTCTCAAAAATATAACAGTTATGATTGACCCACTAAGAGTTTAGCATACAACGGTCATATCAAAAGGCAATAAAGACTTTCAAGGATCCTAATACGCAGGAGAAACCCTAATTAGGATGACAGAAAGAAGCTGTGAAATAAACATCTCTATGTGAGACAACGGACAACTTCAAGCTGCAGGCACACTGAACCTAACCAAACAAGTGGATGACACAAGTTGCAAATCCAATCGTTGAGCAACAAATAAAGAAGAAAGCAGCAAGAGAGCTATAGGCAAAGCTTAGACATTCACAACATATATAGAAACAAAGCTCTCAGCCTTCATATTTCAGCAAAGCTTGTACTAAGTACCTCTCATAACCAATATACTCAGTGTACAAAGACAAGACAATCGCTCAAATCCTGCTCAAGCATCCAAGCAATCACCCAACAATCAAGTCAATGATCTACATCTCGCTTCAATCGACTAAGCTAGAGTCATTTCACGTATGTTCTTATTTTCTTGTATTTACCTTGTAAAAAGTGTCCTAGTTGGAGAGTCATTTAGTAGGGAAAAGTTAAGGACTTTTCTAGAGAATAATCTGTATAATTAAGAAAAATTATAGTGGATTATTGCCTAATCGGGTAAGAGGATTGTGAGGACAATAGATGTAGAATTTGAGATCCAAACTACTATAAATCATTGTGTCAATCTCTCTATCTCTTACTTTTAACTCTTACTGCAAATTACTTAGCTATTTATTTGTGAATGCTTCTTTAACTATCTGCAAAATAGCTAACCCCTTCTTATATCAATTCTCTCAATTGACAATCCAACAAAATAAGATCATAACTTGTTTTGACCATAAATCACCTTTGCAAATATAATATCTGCTGTGCAAACTCAATTTACTCAATCTTAATTGTTTTATCGTCAAACTGCTATATATCGTTACATAACAGTTTTTCTGTGATTAAGTATTACCATTAGCCATTATTTACTTATAAACAAAGGAATATGGATCTTAATTAAAAAGGGACCACACACACTTTTATCACTTTACCCTTACGTTAATTATAGCCCCATGCGCAAGTGCTTTAAACGAAACTACATATTGTACAAATATTTATAATAGAGCAATTAATTATTTATTAGTCAAATAAGATGATTATTTAGGAACGGAGGGAATAAGATACTTCTTCCGTCTAAAAATATAAAAAGTTCTTCTTTTTTCTTCCCCAAAAAAAAGTTACATTTGTAACATAATTAATAATTATAGTATAATTTAGAAACGATACAACAAATAAAACTATAATATTAAAAAATTTAACTTGTCAAATGAGAATATTTTGTTAGAATAGGGGAAATAAATCGTTAAAGGCTAGTGATTTAACCCCATGCCTATGACACAGTGCTAGTATGTGACCAAATCAATGTATGCTCGAAATTTAGTAGAGGGTGACTCCTCAAAATATTAATTGAATCCAAACCTTATGAAACCCTGATAATATATTAATAATATACTCCATCCGTTCTAGGCAAAGAGTCTACTTTTGATTTTTTTGGATCAACTTAGTTAAAATTTGACCAATAATTTACATTAACTTAGTTGTTTTTATAAAGTTATGAAAATTATAATATATAGTATTCTTAAGATAGTTTTTAATTAATGAAATTTTATTTCCTAAAACATAAGTATGTAAAATTTTGATTTAATTTGGTCACATGTTAGACTTTTAAAAAAAGAAAGTGGACTCTTTGCCTGAAATGGAGAGAGCATTAATTTACCTAATAATAGATTAGATTTACCTAATAATAAAAAATATTTTTTTTTTAACAGAAATGGGCAAGTGGTGGAAATTGAAGATTTGAGTTTTTTGTTTTGATTAAATATCAAGAAAGGAAAGAAAAAAAATAGAAAAGCAAAAAAAAGAAAAACGGGTTGTAGGCAACAAAAGAAAAGAATAAAAGGAAAAGAAAGATTGTAATAACCGAGCATATCATTAGCATGTTAATTATATGATTATGTGCATGCATTGTTAATTTGATTATAATACTAAATATCGAAGCCGTTGTTGACGTGCTCGATCAATAAACCAAATCAAGAATTCGTAGCCGTTGTTGACGTGCTCGAACCAAGAACAAGAAACAACATGAAACTGTATGAACCATTTTCTCGTATCCACGCCGACGGTGATCTTGGTCCCTACAACCCAAGAATCAACCACGGATATAGCTTACCAAGTTTGCGCTTATTCCGCATACAACACATGGCGCTATACCCCTACCGTGGCCAACGGTAGGCGAGGCCCATGTATTGGCCTTCAACTATTACGTAACCCCGGCCCCGCATAATCGGCGCCACACATCGTCGACACAAATGCCATGGACTTAACTAAATGCACAAGTAGATGTTTACTCGACATTTAAAATAAACGGTTATACTCCAATGTAGGGAGCTGTTGTACTTAGTTTAGATTTGCTTGAATCCATAACCTAAGTCTAAGAACAAGGTGACTAATGGACCTGCGCATCTGTTAGTGTGGCAACTTGAACTTAGGCATAGGTTGAAAAGCTTAGGGTTGCTCTTTGTATGAGACTTGAAGAAGAATAGCCTATAGGACATCGGACGCCTCTACATTATAGGCGATTTTGAATCAGCCCTTTCTTTATCGGACAAGCTTACATCCACAAGCTTCATCGCAATGATTGAAAATCCAAGAATATCCGCTAGAGATGCCGAAGATATGCCCCAAATTAGAAGACTTCATTAATTGCGATGCAACGTTAACTCGCAACTCTTATTTAATGAAGGTTTCCATTCTTGGCATAAACTCGAAAAGGACATTCCTCCGCAGCTTGCATCGCCTATTTTAGCAAAGCATCGAAAGCAGACGCAAGTTGCAGATCAGCCTATCAGAGATCAACAACCAGATTAGAGCATTAATTGCTCTTAAAATTCAAATTAGAAGATCTCCAACGGCTCCAAGCTTCCTCCTACATATAAAAAGGAGACTTCATTGCTGCATTCAATAGGCTTCTGAATTCTTCAACAACTTCAACTAAAAAATTTCCATCTTCTTCACGTTCTTAAAAAGCTTAAACGTCCTATCTGTATATCATTCATTGAAGAGCCTCACTCTTAGATGATCAGTCCATAAAAGCTATTCATTGATTGCAACACCTAGCTTTCATAGCTCACGAGAATTATATCTTATAGATATTAATTCTCCCACACAAACACTTGGTCAACAAAATTTTTGTACACAATCCATTAGAGATTTAGTTTGTTAAACATCAAGTGGAAAAATTTAGTACACGATTTTCAAATCCAAAGTTGACCACTTTGGTTGTGGACGTAGCACTTATTCATAAGTGTGAACCATATTAAATACTCTGTCTACTTGTGTGATTGTGATTTACTTGTGTTGCTTTAAATTTCCAGAATTCAAATCTATTGAGAACTGCTGATCTTGTCCTGTAAGGATCAGCTATCCCAACTTGTCCTATACTTCACAAGACTTCCGCCTGCAAAACATTTTAAAACTTAAAGTGAAGTAACATTTTTGAATCAATTTCAAAAATTGGACATAGGCTATTCAACCCCCCTTCTAGCCTATCTTGAGCAACCTTGGACCTAACAATTGGTATCAGAGCTTAACTCTTTGAAAACTTGTTTTTCCGAGATTAACCTCTCGAGAGATTAAAGATCATGGCTGCTCACCAAATGTTGGAAACTTCAAACGTGAACCATTGTCTCGTTTGGTTGAAGTTCACTTTGACATCCGGAAAGATAAAGTGAAAAGACATATGAACTCAATTGATAAACGCTTGTGGAAATGTGTCACGATGGACCCGTAATTCCAATGAAGCCCAATACACCGCCACGGTAGATCCAATCACGAACCTCAAGTACCAAAGCCGAAGAAGAGTGGGACGATGAAGACGTAAAGAATGATGCACCGATGGAAAGGCCATCAACATCATTATCACCGTGTTGATATAAGCACATATCGCCAGATTATCAACCCGACACAAAGAAAGGAGATGGGAAGCCATCCTTGAATATCTTGAAGGTGATGGTGAGACAAAGAACAACAAATTATACACCGCATCCGTAAGTTTGACTCCTTCAAAAAGGATCCCAAAGAGTCTCTCAAGCGCCTATGATGATTCTATGAGGTAGTCAACTCTTGCTACTCCTTAGGAAAGAAGTATGAAAAGAAAGAAATAAACATGAGATTTCTAAATGCACTAGGCAGCTTTATGGCATGTAAAGATTATCATGAAAGAGTCAAAAGATTTAAACAAATTGACTCTTAGAAATCTTTATGCTAGTCTATCAGTCTATGAGCTTGAAATTCAACAAGCTCAAGAGATGGAAAAGAGTTTCAAAAACTTATCATTACCAGCCATGTCTACTGAACCCTCATGTTCAACACATGATGAAACCCCATCTACATCTTCCAGTGATGATGATGATATTCTTTCTGACGAAGCATTTGCTATGTTTGTAAAGAAATATCAACGTTTCAAAAGGTTTAATAAATCATCATCACACAGGCAGTCTTCACACAAAACTGCAGTTCCTCATAGAACAGCTGCTCAACCTAAAAGCTTTGCTCCTTATAAATCAGGAGACCATCAAAAGGAAAATGAGCTTGTCTGTTTCAATTGTAGAAAACCAGGCCATTTTGCCTCACAATGTCCAAAGCCAAAATATGAATTTTATAAGAAACGCCCCGAGCCCAAATTTCAAAAACAAAAGGGACGGTAGCCGAGGACATTGATGAAAGCACCGCCTACATGGTATGACACCGACATCGATGAAGATGACTCGCGACTTTGTCAAGAAGCAAACATATGCCTTATGGCCGTGAGTCACCACATGATTCATGAAGTCACTACCATTTCAACAAGATGACAGTGATGATGATGATGAGCTCAATGACCCATCAAAGGGAGAGCTAATTAAAGCAAACAAGGACATGCTGGAAGAATTTTTAAAATTCAAAACTGCATATGTAAAATTAGCCAAGAAGCATGAACTGGCTGTCTCTGAGAAATCAACCTTGATGTCTAAGATCAAAGATCTTGATAGACAACAAGCTGAAAGTATCAAAATACAGAAAGAGAACAAAGCTTTAACAGAAAAAGTGGATTTCCTACTTGAACACATCAAGAAGATTAATTATGAGAAAGATGACCTTCAAAAGGTTGTCAACACTTGGAATAACTCTAAAGAAAACTTCGATACCATACTCTCAAACCAGAAAACACTTGATGACAAACCGGTATTGGTTTCCAAAGTGAGTTCAGTAGGAAGTTCCTCAAGTTCTCAGAAAATGAGACATCCAAGTGATTGTTGATGAATTGGTCAAGAAGTTTCTTATGATCAGAAACTCCTAACAGTGCAAGGACTTGGTTTCAAGAAAGTTCCTTTGTTTATCCCAAGAATACAAAGAACAAGTCCAAGGGCAAGCAACCGCCAACAATGACTCGCTAATAGGAGTCTCGAGCAATTTAAACTCGCTAATAGTCACCCTAAGAAAACGGGATGACTAGTGGCAAGTCAAAGAATACTCAACTCAAGCCTATTAAATTTGTCAAAGGCAAGTCTGCGATCCCAACACCGATAAAAGAGTAAAAGGAGTAAAGTCTCGATAAAAGGCTTAAAGAAGTTGTGCCTCAGAATGCAAAATCTTTTGATAAAAGGTCTACCTATGGTAAACCTAACATCAATAAGAAAAGGCATTATCAGCCTAAGTCCTATAAGCCAGTTATCAACACAAAGGTCATTCCAAAAACTGCTGATAATAAGAAGCCTCTAAAGGAAATCATTACTCATGTTCAAGGATTTCACAAATGCTCTTTCTGCAAAGGCTATGGTCATGAGATTCATGAATGCCTTCTGAGATTCACACCTAAATCTAGAAGATTTACTCTTCCAAAGGTTGCTAACCTTGAGGACCCAAAATAAAAGGGGACCATATTCTTAAATGTCTATATTTCAGGAATGCTTCATGGCTGTCAATGAAGAAGAGAAAGATCTATGGTATCTAGATAGTGGTTGCTCCAAGCACATGACTGGTGATCCAAATGTTCTCTCAAATATTGTTGAAGCAAAGGGTCCCTCAGTCATTTTTGGAGACAACTCGAAAGGAAAGACAATAGGTTATGGAAGCATAGTGAGAGGAAACCTCTCCATCAACAAAGTCTCTTTGGTCAAGGATTAAAGCACACCGCTAAGCATATCACAATTTTGTGATAAAGGACTAACCTCGCTTCTCCTCAAGTCACTGTCTCATAAAGGACAATGAGACATGTTCAACTATCCTGACAGGATTTAGAAAAGGAAATGTCTATGCTGTTAATCTTAATGCTGTTGGAAGAAAGTCAAATCTCTGCTTAGTTGCAAGATCTTCAAACAACAACAGCTGGTTATGGCACAAAAGGCTTAGCCATATCAACTTCAAATATTTGGAGAAGCTATCAAAAGAGAATCTTGTTGTTGGTTTGCCTAAAATATCGACTGAACCACACAGTCTTTGCAAAGCATGTCAACTAGGCAAACTGCACAAGTCCTCATTCAAAAGCAAGCCTTGCCTTTCAACATCAAGACCTCTGCAACTTCTACATATGGATTTGTTTGGACCTATCACTACAACAAGTCTTGGTGGTAGCAAGTACACACTTGTGGTAGTGGATGATTACTCAAGATTTACTTGGGTGGAGATGATGTCCTCCAAAGATGAAGCATATGACATCATCACCAACTCTTCGTAAGACTACAGACTAAAGCCGGATGACATCTCTCGATGTCGACGATAATGGAACAGAGTTCTAGAACAAGGTGTAGCCAAGTATCGTGATGATCATGGAATTGGTCACAACTTCTCGGCAGTAGGCACACCACAACAAAATGGAGTTGCTGAAAGGAAAAATAAAACTCTCATTGAAGTAGGAAAGACTATGATTGCTGAAGCCAAACTGCCTATGTACTTCTAGGCAGAAGCCGTAAATACTTCCTGCTTCACACAAAACAGGTCCCTTCTAAACAAATTTCATAACAAAACTCCATATGAAATATGGAGAGGCAGTGGCACCCAACATAGGATTCTTCAAAATATTTGATGTAATGCTATGTTCTTTACAATGGTAAAGAACATAGAGGTAAATTTGAATCCAAAAGTGATGAAGGAATATTTCTGGGATATGCTAAATTTTCAAAAGCTTATAGAGTTTATAATAAAACTTCTCTTAAAGTTGTTGAATCTGTGCACGTCTCCTTTGATGAATTTGATTTTATTGGGCCACATTTGGCTCCTAAGGTTACCGATAATTCCGATGAGTGAGATGTGCATGCACTAATCAAGCTCTAGATCTGCAGATCCCACTCCTTCACGAAGTTCCTCCAAGAGTCAACTTGATAGAATCCTCAAATGAGCTATCAAATGAAAACTCAAAACCCGTAATCCACTCGCCTTCCACACCGTAAGTTCTTCAACCTACCTTGGAATTAACCTATCCTTCGAAAATCAAGCTTCAGATACTTCTACTCAAGAACCACTCGCCGATGCAACCATAGGACAAGCTCAACCTGCAGAAGTTAGAGAAGTGAAAGATCATCCTATCACTTAGATTATTGGAGATCTTAACGCTGGTGTTCAAACTAGACAAGCTTCACTAAATGAATGCATGTATTCTAATCGCATTTGTATCTCAAATTGAACCCAAAAGATAGATGAAGCTTTGGAAGATCCAAGTCGGGTGGAAGCCATGCAAGAAGAGTCAATCAATTTGACAGATGCCAAGTCCGGTCACTTGTTCCTAGACCAAAAGGACAAGTCGTCATTGGTACAAAGTGGGTCTTCGTAAATAAAATGGATGAAAATGGGAACATCACCGTAAATAAGGCAAGACTGTAGCCCAAGGATATAGACAGAGGAGGGTATTGATTATGATGAGACATTTGCTCGCTGCAAGATTAGAGGCTATCGATTATTCTTGGCCTATGATCTTACAAGGACTTCAAAGTTTATCAAATGGATGTTAAGAGTGCATTTGAATGGAGAACTTTAAGAAGAAGTCTACGTGAGAGCAACCACCGGTTTCATAGACGCTCAAGGAAAGAAGATGTCTACAAGCCGAGGAAAGCCCTTTATGGACTCAAACAAGCTCCTAGAGCTCGGTATGAGACCCTTTCAAAGTTCTTGACATCTCAAGGCTTTGCAAGAGGTCAAATTGACACTACTCTTTTCATTATGAAGCATAAAGGTCATTCCTTACTTGTTCAAATTTATGTTGATGATATCATTTTTGGTTCTACTAATGAAAATCTTTGCAAAAGATTTGAAAAGCTTACGCAGAGTAAATTTGAGATGAGCATGATGGGAGAACTCAACTTTTTCCTTGGTCTTCAAATTCAACAAAGTTCAAATGGTATCTTCATCAATCAAGCCAAATATGCAAAGGAGGTTATCAAAAAATTTGGTCTTGAAAATGCAAACAGCCTTCAAAGACTCTATGGCCACAAACCGCCATCTTGACAAAGATGAGAAGGAAAGAAAGGACATGACTCTTTATAGAGGCATGATTGGTTCACTTTTGTACTTAACCGCTAGTAGGCCTGATATTATGTTTGCCGCTTGTGTTTGTGCTAGATTTCAAGTGATTCAAAGGAATCTCACCTACAAGCAAATAAGAGAATCCTCGATATTTGATAGATACTCCAAATTTGGGAATCTGTATCCTAGAGATTCATCTTTTAATCTTATAGGCTACTCGATGCCGATTTTTCTGCATGTAAGGTTGACAGAAAGCACAAGTGGGACATGTCAATTTAGGAAATAGACTTGTCTCATGGGCCAAGAAGCAAACCTCTGCTTCTACTTCAACAACCAAGTCAATACATACCGCCGGTAGTTGCCGCCACAATTGCGTGGATCAAACAAAGAACTTGTAGACTATGAAATTAAGTCTCCGATTGTCCTATAATGTGTGACAACACATCAATCTCTCAGCCAAAATACTATCATGCACTCCAAGACAAAGAACATTGATGTGAGATATCACTTTCTAAAAGACCATGTTGAAAAAGGTAACATCAAGATGCAATATATACCTACAGAGAATCGTAGCCGACATCTTCACAAAACCACTTGATTCAACCAGTTTGCCTATTTAGAGAGAGCTTGGTATGCTTGACCTCAATCCTTAACCCTCCTTGCAAATTCTTTAAGTTAAAATTTGCCTATATAAAATTTTCCTACTTGAATATCCGCCATTGCAACTCGACTCAAACACCGAGTAAGTACTTTCTTTCATATCGGCAAATTACTAAAACTATAGGTCGATTTAAGTGCATAAAGTGAATCGCCACTCAAGATGTCATAAATGACTTGAAATTCTATCAAATACGCTTAATTGATCCGACAGAGGTATAAAAAGCTTAAAAAGGTACAAAGTGACTTTTCACATTTCTCTAGAACCGCCATTTACAAAAATTCAAAACCATCTAAACTGGATCTGCGATTCTCGCTCAAATCCTCTCAAAACCGAAAAATCTCTACTCCTTTAAGCTTCAATCATCAATGGTAAGAGTTTCTACACATTTAAACTCATGTAAATCAGATTTTATGATCTAATTTTGACCTATTTTGCATCTTTAAACTATCCGCCATTGATGAATATCGGACTTTCGCATTGATGTTTGAATCTTGCTTGTTTGGGTGTGAATGAGTTTTAAACTTACTATGATGCTTTGTTTTCAATTTATAACACATTATTAGCTCAAAAATTGACAAAATCTCACACTTTAAAACCTAGTTCATGAACTGCTCTTACTATTCTTCATAATATGCTTATGTTTTGGGTTTAAATCTCAACAAGATTTGTTTCGATAAATATCCTCGATTGCATGTTTATCTATCGTTCTCACATCCGCCATTATTTAGGCAAAACTCAATCCTCCAAGGCTGTAGCCACCACCTCATCTTCTCGCCCACCCATCTAGGGCTAGAAAGGTCACGAACTACCTATCCATGTTCATCCTATGACATATTACCATCCTGAATGACTATTGACAAGAACTCTATCATTGGTTCACCCGCCGGTGATGCTTTGCTAAAAGATTTGGAAGAATGTGGCTTCTTCCTCTCTTTCACCAACGATACTCACTACAAAGAACTTCGCGAGGAATTTTACACAAGGATGATCCCGCCTCCTCCTCCCGCCAATGCCAACGAACTGGTCAACCTAAGCTATATCAAGGGCTTCATCCGAGGCCATTATATCAAGTTAACCTATAAGATCATTGGTAGATGCTCAATCTACCTATCGGGAACGCTGAATTGACCTATGAAGAATCAAGAATCGCTGGGAAATGATGAAGGGGTCTCGCCTAACCCGAGAGGTTTTCTCGAGATGTCAAGAATGGGCGAGGGACATCTTCACCTCCCAACAAATGATGTGACCAAGGCCGGTCCTCCGCAAAACAACTCAACCGGGCCAAGATCATATTCTCAATGTTATCCTGAGTGTTGCCGATGTTCAAGCTAACCCTCCTGCAAGACCCTTCGACGGGTCATTAATGTTATTCTCCTGAGTTATGAGGAAATTGATGAAGCCGCCATTAATGACGATCTCATCAAAGTGTCTAACACCTACGCCTTCACGCCAACAACATCACCCGCTACGTGGATGATATGTCCAAAAGGATAACCACTCCGCCGCCGCTTTACTACCGCCGACGCCGCTACTACTACGGTGACACCTCTACCCAAGTCAATAAGGGTAAAAGGAAGGTTGCACTCGCACTGGCTTCCTCACGAGGAGGAGCCCAAACCTATCACGACCTACCGAAAACTTTGATCTCAAGAAGCTCGATCACGACCCATACGAGCCAACCGAAGTCTCCGGCCCAAGAAACCCAAACACTCTACCACTCTCACTCAAAACTCAAACAAACCCGCAAGCCTAGAACCAAGGCTGAGGTTGAGAAGGACACCTCAACTTTCAAACCACCGACCTATCCAAACCCAAACAAAATCTCCAACCAACCGATTAATCCTTTCGTCTTTCCACCGCTGCCTCCACACCAATCATCTCTACCTCTACTGATTCCCAAACGCTAGCTTCCTCCCTGTTGATCTTCCATCGATCGCTTCTCCACCAACAGATCCCTACCACCTCTCTACCACCTACTTCCACTCCTATAAAATCCAAAAGCAAAGAACGCCAAGAAGAGTGCCAAGAAGCACGTGCACTTCACCTGGACCTGAATCCTCTTCTCCTCCACCCTCACCAACTCTATCGACAACCACCTCCACTTCACCAACATCCTCACCTCCTCCCATCTAAGAGCCATCCACCTCACCAGTTACCATCTCTCCTATACCATCTTCCAAACACTCCCTCTCTCCTCTTCTCCGACATGCCTAACCCCAAGCGCCCAAATCCAACCCCTATAGCCACTACATCCTCGAGGTTCAGGATCCGTCCTTCGAGATAGCAGACCTAAACCCAACCCACCCATTCTCGACCCCATCCTTTCCCTCCTTGACTACCCCAAGAGAATTCCCTGTCAGCCGATGTCTGCAGGTGAAATTATCTTGACATGGGGTGCTTTCTATGAACCCCTTCTTCCTGCCTGGTCCCAGTTATTCTTCTCCCATAACTCCGCAGTTCAGGGTCTCATGATCTTCAACCAATGGAGTGCCATTCACAGGGATCTTGGCTTACCCCTTCCAACCAAATCAGACATATCTTCTTTCCACTCTCTGCCAAAACCTCCAATCTTTACTCTCATCCGTCATCCCTCCATCCTTCTTCACCCAGTAGTCTACAACTTTATTGATGTAGTCACTGCTTATCTTGGTTTTAACCCTCTCATTTCTGTTCTCTTCCGCTCCCCCTACTCCTTCACTTACATCACTCCTCCCTATTCCATTCACCCCTTCTCCTATCTCATCTACATAGAGTTACTCTTCCCTGATCGCCGTATCCTCCTTGTCCACCAGCCAATCCTTCTCCTTCTACCTGCACCCGCTCCCAGCCATCTTACCATTTCCTCTACCTGCCTTTCTCCATCCTCCTCCGCGATTCCCACTCCTCCACCCGACACCTTCCCCGACCAAGCCACCAAACCTCCTCCCGCCCCCCATCCTTCTACCTCACCGGCCCATCCTCTTCTCACCCTCGATCTTCTACCGAGCCTCAGAGGTAGATGAATTTGTAAGAAATTTTGATCAAGTCTCTCGGACTCGACTCGCTCTCAATCACTGTCGCCAGAACGCTCAAAGTCACCACCGCCCAGCCGATCGCTTAACTAAGGTCATGGACATTTCTAGAGGTGCCAAGGCTTTGAAGCCTCGCCTAAATTCCATCTCTCGCCACCAATCGCTTAGCCTCCAATATCTCAAGAGCTTCCTCCAACTCGCTCTTTTCAAAGAAAACGGGAAAATCTCTCCAAGGAATGCCGCAGATCATAGACTTGATTGATAATGGCTACAAGCACGTGCTCCATTCCCAACGCCAAATCGCTCGTCCACTCCTCCCGCGAACGACACGCTGACTTACGGAGGCACTTAGCTTTCTATCGCAAGGAGCGCCACGCCATCGACCGGCGCCTAGCATTCATTGACAAGTCGCAAGGCCCATGAAGGAGGAGATAAGCGTAATAAACAATGATCACCGCTTAAATTTCACGAAAGATATACACTTGTCAGGCACAACAACGAAAACCTCTCCTCCGAATTGGCAGATACTAAGGAGGAGCTAGCAAGAGCAAAGGAAGAAATTGCAAAACTCAAGGGCTGTTGACTCAAATGGACATAAAGATGGACATCAAGAGGCTATGACCAATCTTCAATGTGCAAGGGCAAAGATCAAACTTCCTCCGTGTCTTCATCTCTGACCGTCGATACTATTAAAACTCTTTGTTTAATCTGCTTGTTAAAACTTTGTGAATTAAACTTTCGCTTAATTAGCAATGTCTGCTTTGAAATTTACATGCTTTATTATGAACTGTCTATTATGAGAATGCATGAAATTTAAACCACTGGTTTAAAGACATGTCTTATATTGCCCAATCTGCCCATTTTGCATGTCTTTAAATTTAGTCAAATTACAAATGTCTTATGCCTAAATTACATACTTATAAACACTTTGTAATTCTTGAAATCACTGACCCCCTTTGTAAGTTCATCTAGGGTATGCTCACTTAATATATCAATCTAACAAGCATGTTATTACTAGACTTGAACATGGTCAGCTGATATTGTTTTCATTAAGGTCATGGACTCAAGCAAATAGGAGGAGATTGTTGTACTTAGTTTAGATTTGCTTGAATCCATAACCTAAGTCTAAGAACAAGGTGACTAATGGACCTGCGCGTCTGTTAGTGTGGCAACTTGAACTTAGGCATAGCATGAAAAGCTTAGGGTTGCTCTTTGTATGAGACTTGAAGAAGAATAGCCTATAGGACATCGGACGTCCTCTACATTATGGGCAGATTTTGAATCAGCAGTCCTTTCTTTATCGGACAAGCTTACATCTGTCAAGCTTCATCAGCAATGATTGAAAATCCAAGAACATCCGCTAGAGATCTGCCGAAGATATGCCCCAAATTAGAAGACTTCATTAATTGCGATGCAACGTTAACCTGCAACTCTTATTTAATGAAGGTTTCCATTCTTGGCATAAACTCAGAAAAGGACATTCCTCCGCAAGCGCACCGCCTATTTTTAGCAAAGCGTCAGAAACAGATCGCAAGTTGCGATCGCCTATCGAGATCAACAACTGATTAGAGCATTAATTGCTCTTAAAATTCAAATTAGAAGATCTCCAACGGCTCCAAGCTTCCTCCTACATATAAAAAGGAGACTTCATTGCTGCATTCAATAGGCTTCTGAATTCTTCAACAACTTCAACTAAAAAATTTCCATCTTCTTCACGTTCTTAAAAAGCTTAAACGTCCTATCTGTATATCATTCATTGAAGAGCCTCACTCTTAGATGATCAGTCCATAAAAGCTCTTCATTGATTGCAACACCTAGCTTTCATAGCTCACGAGAATTATATCTTATATATATTAATTCTCCCACACAAACACTTGGTCAACAAAATTTTTGTACACAATCCATTAGAGATTTAGTTTGTTAAACATCTAGTGGAAAAATTTAGTACACGATTTTCAAATCCAAAGTTGACCACTTTGGTTGTGGACGTAGCACTTATTCATAAGTGTGAACCATATTAAATACTCTGTCTACTTGTGTGATTGTGATTTACTTGTGTTGCTTTAAATTTCCATAATTCAAATCTATTGAGAACTGCTGATCTTGTCCTGTAAGGATCAGCTATCCCAACTTGTCCTATACTTCACAAGACTTAAAACGCTTTTAAAACTTAAAGTGAAGTAACATTTTTGAATCAATTTCAAAAATTGGACATAGGCTATTCAACCCCCCCTTCTAGCCTATCTTGAGCAACCTTGGACCTAACAGGAGCATACCACAACAACCACATTCAATAACAATACGAATGTTTCAAGTAGGTCACAATAAGCCTACAACAACAAATCAACAAAGTGTGCTAGTAAGCATTAAACACACAATCAATCATCAAAGTAGGATGATTGTCCTATCACATACTAGAACACTCACACAATGTCCATAATCACTGAACATATAACCAAAATAAGACAATAGGTAAAGTAGGCCTATTGTGCAACTCAACTTAGGATCTCTACAGTATCCTATAATCACTCAATACACTTTATCTCATGTATAGCATAAACTATCACATAACACTATCGTCGTGTACTATATATATCACGACTCATTACAACTCACTACGTCCGAATTGGAACGATAATCACGGTATGTCATCTCATGTATGATTGAATTAACTAAAGTCAAGTTCTTACGAATAATCACTTTCACAATACGTCATCAAATATCGTAGGAGACTAAATAACAACCCGTAGTGAATTATACTACACATTAATCAACTCCGTAGAGTCAATTCTACACATTAATAAATTAACTACAAGATTCGACGCTTGTTTAATACGTCCTATGCAACTCAAGAAGAGTCCACGACTAGTATATAGGTCGATAGTTTTTAAAAATAAATTTACTATCTCATGTCGACTCAACTAGAGTCAATACCCATTTTCGAAACATCGGGACGAACCGCAAGATCGTCCTAAATAACTACACCAATCCTAATACCCTATATTTGGTGTATCTTCCACCCATAGAAATCTCGCCAATTAATCGCGAGTAACAACTAACACAATTCTAACGAGTTACCAATACTCAAGGTTTAATAATAACAACAATTACACATTGACGAGTCTCTAACTCTTGGAGACTAACAACAATAATACATATTTGGTATTGCACAACAGTACCGTTAAATTCACCAAATATTCCACAAAAGTCAAAATATTACAATTATTCCATATTTAGAAACTAGACATCTGGAACTATAATTTACCACTTTGAATTACCTCATTTGGACTTATAATCATCAGGAATCAGTCACTTAAAGTTAGATCTAATACCCAGAATTTCCAGCAACAGTTTACTTGGCGCAGCGATAATACACAACCTAAACGAGGTACTTCCCGACCTCTAAAATTTATGAAAATTTACAGAGAACAACCTAAAATATATAAGAATAACATATCCAAAATTCAGAACATTCTCAATAGTGGATTAGTACCAGACTTTTCACGAAAATAGCCAAAAACTGGGACTGCAACTATCTTGAAATTCATGTGTTTTTCGTTCTAACTTGTAACCAACATCTCACCAAATATTCTACGCATGTCCAAATATTATGAATCTTATATACCCAGAAACTAGACATTCTAAATTACAATTTACCATTTTAAATCAGTCCATTTGGACTTATATACATCAACATGAAACCACATAAAGATTGAACTACAAACCATAATTTCCAGCAACAGTCCATTCTGCGTATCGATAATACGAGACCTAAACGAGGTACTTCCCAACCTCTAAAATTTATGAAAATTTATAGGATGCTACACAGCATATAAATTTAAAACATATCAAAAATTTAGATAATTCCCATGGACGGATTTTCCCCAATAAATTCGACAACATGCCTTAAAACAGTGACAAATTTTAATTCAAGAACTAAGCATTTGGCTTTCAAAAATCATCATGTCTTTCCCCCATTACATTTTCAACTTAAATCAGTAACTTAAAACAACAAAATATCATTAGGAGTAACTAATAACACATTTCTTCCAAGAGATCAACACAAGGATCATCATCTAACACAACCTACATGTTTTACTCTCCCAATTCAACTCATAAACATACAAAACATCATAGTTACTTACCTCCATCAAAATTAAACCATGAAAATCAACATGTAATCCATGGAAAGTGTTCCTCTAGTCCATAGCTCCACAATGGTGAAGACGGATCGTGATTTGGACTTCAAATGAGCAAACTATGGCACTTTCTCACTCTAGAACTCTCTCCTCTCTCTCTCTAAGCTCTAAGGTTGAAGATGAACAAATGAAGGTGTTCTTGGGCCTCTAATGGAATCAAGGTGACTTATTATGTCTGGTCAAAGAGTCAATGGACGTCCATAAATCTCAGCCAATGAAAATTGAGTCAAAAGGTCAACTCACTTAAAACCTAGTCAAAGCTGTCACATTTCTGATTTTTCAGTCAACTTTAAAGACATTTCTAGGATGATCCACAAGTCCAAAAATTATGAATAAGATATGGTTGGAAAGCTCTTTGAGTCTAGTTTACACAGAATCAAACGGTTTGCAAATCCGAGTTTTCTAGACAAAGTTATGGCCAAATTACTATAGACTGTTCAGATGGACAGAATTTTGGGTTTAAGCATGTATCCATGCTTTTGTGTGTATCTTTATCTATCTTAAGGTCAAAACACACTCAAAACTCAACCTAATCATCCCGTATTTATGCACGAATGACAAAGAACTCAAGACTCAAACATACCCAAAGTTAATCACACGAAACAACACTCGAATTGACCAAACATATTGGTGAACTAGGAAAGAAGTAGGATCGGGGTATTACAGTTTAACTCTCCAAATTGGTAAGGGACCTCTTGCTTATCCATGTTGTCGTTTAATCGGTTTATTTCGGCTATTATCAATTGCTAAGTTGTTATTATGGAAAGTCTGTGATTTTCAGCCATGCTATGATATTTATTAGGCTGATATGATTATGGGTATGTGTTAATAAAGTGTGTTGATATTTATGAGCCTTGAAATTGTTGTAATTCGATTGTGTACTCGAATTGGTGAAACCGGCAAGAATTTGACTTAAACAAAGTATGTAACATGGCTGTAATTTAGGGTTTATCACTTGATATCGAAATGATTTGAGATGGTTAAAGTGTTCATTATGTTGATTTATGAATCTAGAACTCGAATTGATCCTTGGAGGATAACCGAAATACCGAAATTGTGAACGAATATGGAATAAAGTGTGAACGTGAATTTAACTAACCGGATGTGCACATTCGAATACTAACTTTCAGGGAGTTTTGGTTGACTACCGATTGTCATGCGACGGAGTGCAGTGATAGTTGGGTTGTGGCGACCTTAATCCGGCCTATCTCCCTATTTTCGGCCAAAATAAGGTACACCACGTAGATTGTTGGACAAGAGTGGTGTTGTCACATGGATGCCAAGGTTGTAGGGACTTGGGGTATGTTGACTTGTTTCGCAGAATATTTGATATATGAATTATATGGTTACAATGATCTGATATGAACTTCAAAGTCGAATGGTGTTATCAGGGGAGCTGGTTAGTCGGAGGTGTACCTCGACTATTATATCCTGATACATGTGATCTTATGATGTTACTACTTGTTTAATATGTTATATGAAATGTTGTTAGCTCATTACTTTGTAGGTTGGTCATTATTTCCAACTGGTATGGGACAGTTGGCAGTCGTGATCCTTCTTGCGCTAGTAATGAGACTTGGTTAGTTATTGATTATGTTGATTACATGTGACTTAATTGGTTATTGCTTATGCTGATTATATACTGCTATGTGTTAGCATCCTATTACTGTTGCATACATGCATAACATGCATAAGTTTAGTGGAATCTTACTGGGTCATAGGTGACTCACCCTGTTAGGTTTCAAGGCGCTCAAAATAGGCTAGAAGGGGGAGGGGGGGTTGAATAGCCTATGTCCTAATTTTTAAAACTGTTCGAAAGGATTTATTCACTTGAATAAAACAGTATTTTGTAGCGGAATTTTGAAGAAATATAGGACAAGTTAAGAATGGCTGATCTTAATATAATAAGATCAGTAGTTATCAGATTGTTGGAAGCTTGGAAATTAACAAAGATTAGCAATTCTCAATCAAACAAACATGAACACAGTATTTAATATGGTTCACACTTATAAATAAGTGCTACGTCCACAAACAAAGTGGTCAACTTTGGATTTGAAAAGCGTGTACTAATTTTTCCACTAGAATCTTTTACAAGAAAAATCACTAATGGATTATGTACAAAAATTGGTTGACCAAGTGTTTGTTTGAGAATTAATATCTATAAAGATATAATTCTCGTGAGCTTGAAAAGCTAAGGGGTAGCAATCAATGAAGAGCGAAGTAGACTAGTCGTCACAGATTGAGGCTCTTCAATGAATGTTTTACAAATGAAGCTTTTTAGCTTTTAATGCTCTAGCTTGAAAGAAGATGATGATTTCAACGTGTTAGCTTCGTGTAGTATTCTGTTGTGTCACTTGTGTATCTTGAATGCTTCAATGGAGCCTTTTATATACTCAGAGGAAGCATTGTAGCCGTTGGAGATCTTCTTCAGCAGGATAATTTTGAATTATAAGAGCATTAAATGCTCTCATGTTGCTGTTGAGATCTGATAGGTTGTTCTGCTTGATTCAGATTGTATCTTGTCAATTTGCCAAAAATAGGTAGACTGTGGTTTGCAGGCAGATTGTCCTTTTCTGAGGCAAATGCCTAAAACTAGAAAGGATCATTAAATGTGTTTCGCAGGTTAACGTTATCGCATTTAGTGAAAAGATTTTGTTGATCTCTTGAGGCATATCTCAGATACTTCGATATTGGTCGTTCTTGGAATCTTCAATCATGGCTGAAGCAAACTTTGTCCGATATCTTGATGGTTCTGCCGATGTAGATTTTTGGCCGATGACTAGAGTACTGCTAATATGAGCACGGCTGATATACTACAGGCAATCTTCTTAAAGCTAGGCTAATTACGATGAGCACCCCTTAAGCTATTCTAGCTAGGTCTAAGTTCAAGTTGTCACACTAACAGACACGCAGGCCCATTAGTCACCTTGACTTAGACTTAGGTTATGGATTCAAGTAAATCTGTATGAATTTCAACACACCCTTTTATTATTGTTTTTCCTTAGATCGGAGCGAGGCGAAGGGTTCACGTGCGTCAGGCTGTGCAGCTCGTCGCGAGATTAGAAGGTGGTCATTCTTTTGGGGTAGACTTTATTGTGTATATGTTAGACAGTAGCTTGTTATACTGTCTAGGGTTCAAACTATTCTGTTGTATTGTATATCAAGGCTGGATGCCTTCTATTTTGGTCTGTATATCGGTTGGATGAGTTGTGAAAATTCAGTTATATTTTCAGTTATGAGGTTGGATGGCTTATCGCCATACTTTTATTTTCGCTGTTATATATTGTTTATCAGGTGGTTATTTTGATATTGTTTAGCCGGGTCATGCCCGAATTTAGGCCATGTGTAGTGGCCTGAATTGGGTTATGACAGAGATAATCACCTTCACACATGTAAATATGAGATTAGATCTTAACCGTAAAAATTTGGTAGATTGAAAAATCCTGACTAGTAGTTAGCTTTTGTCAATTGTGTATGTGAAAACTGATCTGTAATGTTAGTACACTAGGTTTTGTGCCCGTGCCTATGGCACGGTGACAGTAGGGATCAAATTATTGTATACTCGAGGTTAACGTATGCTTGAAATTTTGTAAGATGTGAGTAAGACTAAATGTCACAAAAATAATGAAATAATAATAAATTATAATTCATTTATTTTGTAACTAAATCAATAATGAAATATTAATTTATTTATTTTGTAAGAAAACTAATAATGAAATATTAAAATTGTAAAAAAAAAAGAATATATTTGAATTGTGCCAATCCCTAGTTACTTATCAAGACATCAGCGTGAATCTTCCCGAGCAAGTCACGCATTTTTCCAATCAGTTTGTTCATAGCCTTGCGCAGCTTGTTCATAGCCTTGCGCAGCTTGATCTTATCGGACTTATTTGCATGGAGTTCTCTATCCAATGGTTCTTTTCGGAAGCTCATCCCCGAGTCAATTCTAATTTCCATTCTAACTGGTTCACCCTTTCCTCAGCTTGTAGGAGAATGTCCTGAACGTTAGCAATAGGCATATCGTCATCATTTCCTACTTCGTTATTCTCTTCGTCATCAGAATGTTCGTGAGGATTCTCTTCGGGATCCTCCTCAGGATTCTCCTCAATGTCCTCTATAGGGTCTGCAATGATAGGGTCTTCAACATAGCCGTACTCTGCATCCTCCATTCTATAGGTAATCAAAAGATACGTAAGTTCTAAGGTGATAATATATAAATAAAATTCACTTGGTCGTTAAGAAAAAAAACATAGATAAAATAATGCTCCTTTAGACTTCTAATTGAGGTTTTTTTAGAAAATTATTTGAGAGCATACCTTCTGGTATAAGGACTTTTGCACATTATAATTGCTTTGTTTCTAAAGTAGCAAATTATAGCAATATCTTCCATCAACTACTAAGTCAGATATAATATAAATAAAATAGAACATATATTTTGCCCGTGCCTTCGTTAACCGTTCACATCACATATAGAAGTCATGTTCTTGACATATAGTATCCAATTATCCATTATAAAATTTTCCATAAATGTTTCAATATTTGCTTATTCAGCATCTTTACCATCCCTGCAAGTGTAAGGCGTATGGACAGGGCTTTCAGTGAGTTGTGATATTTTGACCATTCAATATATACTATAACTTCTCATTTTCTTTGATGAATCATCCCCATGGCCTTATTGTTCTATACCGTAAAAAATTGGTAGATTGAAAAAACCTGGCTAGTTGTTAGCTTTTGTCAATTGTGAACGTGGAAACTGATCTGTAATGTTAGTACATAGGGAAATCGTAATAAGTAGTTAGGTTTTGACAATTGTGAATGTGGCTGGTGCCCGTTATAATATAGATACCCATTATAATATAGATACGCAAACAAGGTCAAATCTTTAAGTTTGGGATGAAATAGAGCTCAACAATCCAATAACTTCCAAATCAATCAGATGAAATCCAAACAAACTTCAACAACCAAAGAGAATTTTCACTTAATTCTCTACTCTCTTGTCGTTATAAGAGAGATCAAAAACATTGACAACCCTATGAAATTTCTCCTTGAACTGCTGGGTTAGTCCCTGCAAAACAAACTGATCCCATCAGATCTTACCATTATCAGAACTCCAAAAACAAAACAAGAAATCCAACGTGAAATATCATGACTATACACAAACATTTCTCAGCTAACCGGCTAGTGATATTGTAAGCAGTCATGTGTTTGCAACTAACAGAGACAAGAAATTGTGATCTAGCAGCCCCTTGCCTCTAGTCTCTAGACATCAACCTCTCGAAACCAGTATGGTCACCCGGTTAAAAGTGCCATTTAGTACAACCCTAATTTTTTTTTAACTTTTTCCTTCTCTGATTTAGCATATTTATACCTCCTGGGGAATGTGGTTCTATAGGTAATGCTAGCAAAGCTCAGTGAAGAACTCGTCCTCATCGAGTTATACTGCTAGTTTCATGGGGCCCATTATCAAATCGCTAGCGTCATGTAACTCAAAATTGTATCCTATAACTGGTAAGTAGTAGTGGTGCAATGTACAAAAGTCGTACCTGAACAATCACGCAGCATCTGAAAAGGGGGAACACAAAATGGAACAACATTAGAAAGTGCTAAGCAAAATATATATATACCTATTCAGACAACTAAGCAGGCGAAATCAAGATACAACGTAGTAAAACATACTGGACAAAATTATCGTATTCAATGGCCTTGGGCTTTCCACCAGTTTTATCATACTCCGAGACCACCAAATCGAAAACCATTGGCGACACAGCAAACCCAAGGCTCATGAGTGCATCTCTTAGTTCTGTGAGATCGATTCTGCCACTGCCATCTCTATCAAAGTTCTCGAAAATTTTCTTTTAGGAATTCAATTCACCAAATGCATCAGTAACATTCAATAAAATCACCAACCAAATAAAAACAAACAAGTCAAAACTCACCATCCAGTTCTGCAAACTTTCAAACAATTGAGTGAATTCCTTTGGACCTAATTTCACATAATTTTAACGAAAAGTCAATGCATAGCCAACAATAGGAAACACGTGACTTATATTACCAAAAACATTGTAACCAAACAAGGCCTTAAGTACACTAATAACAGATTAGCTATTGACACTCTAATTTTGAACGACGGCACTACAATGCATGAAAAATTATACTATACTGTAGAAGTAAAGTATAATACTTCCTCCGCTTTTAGAAAAAGATTGATATACTAAATAAAAAAAATTACAGTAAATGATTCCATTATAAATATTAGGATAGTCTATATTTTCAAGGATGCTCATGTCAGAGTCGAAACATCAATTAAAGAGGAAATCAAATAAACCGTAATATGGTAAAAGTTATTTTCAAAAAATAACAAAAAACAAGTGGAAACTTTTTTTGGAATTGCCTAAAAGAAAAAGATAAACTCTTTTTTTAAGGGGAGAATAATACTTTACCCTAGTAAAAAATTAAAGTTATAGTAAAAGCATCACCATTGTAACTGTGGCGGTGGGTAACTACCACCCTTAAATATATGTGATATTTTTATCTTTTATTCACATTCAATTAAAAAAATTATTTTCTTTCACATTCAATTAAAAAGAGAACTCTTTAAGTCTACAGTGGATTTGATCTATGTAATGTGGGTCGCACCACCAGCTATCTCTTATTTGACATTCAATTAGCTATTTTTAAATAACAAAAATGCTTACTAGGAGGTATTTACATACTTAATTAAAATATTAAAAATCAAGTCTCATAAAAATTTGAAAAAAGTTGGATGACAAATCATATCTACAACTTTCTTCCACAACTTCATTGAAAAGTTTTCTCCCACCGTTCTAAATAATCGTCTTCCTTTCCTCTATCATCCGTTTTTTTAAAAAGAAAAAAATTTGTTTTGTTTCTAAACTTTTTTTTTTATGAAAATAACTTTTACCACTTTACTCTTATTTTAATTATGACGACATGCACAAATACTTTAAGAAAACTAGATATTATACAAATATTTATAATAAAGTCAATTAATTTTTAGTAATCTGTATATCCAATCAAACAAGAAGATTATTTAAAACGGAGAGGGATATTTTCAAAATATATTTAAAAATCATAAGCATCACTTAATTTTTTCGCATTCACGTCGCATTTGTCATGCTACGATCTTTTTTTTTTTTAACCGGGTTTAATCTCGGGTAGTAGTCCTGGCCTCATTGCAACTACTGGAAAATCGCGGATGTAGAATGATACTCATTACTACTGGGAAAATCGCGGGATGTCTCGAATGATACGAGGTTGAGAACACGTCAACTAATATCACATACAGGTCCAACTCGTAAGAAAGAAATTCACCAAGAATCGAACCCACGCCGCATTCCAGAATCTTGTGTCCCCCTCCTTTTACCACTCGGCTATGCCCCGGGGGACTGTCATGCTACGATCTAACTCTACTTATGATGGTAAAAACAAAACCTCCCGCAATAGACGTTTTTAGCTTACCAATAATGGAGGCACGTCAAGGCACACCGACACCCACGTCAAAGGGATTCATCGACTATGGGGTCCATGCGTGTGCCACGATTCGCTCTACACGTTCAGCTTACACAGTGTACAAGTACGCTTTTCCGGGCAAGTCTAACAATGTCTATTAAATATAAATTTTAATACGTAGTTGAATGTCTTTTCATCTCTAATCAAAATAAAATACCAAATTTTACCTTAATTTTAAGAAAGGTAGCAAGACTTTACATGGCTCAACACGCGCAGGGTGGAGGCAATAGCCGGTTGAAGACACCGAAATAAAGGTGGCCAACATCCATAATCTATCTGGCAAATTAGAGTACTTCACAAGACATATCGATCAATAATAAAAAAAATCATTTAATATATATGACATGTGGCAATTATCATTAACTCATAATTTATTTTCGTTTTTATATCACGACAAATGACTATAATTTTTCTAAAAAAATTATTTTTAATAAAAATATTTATTAATTAAAAGAACCATCATACTTTAAATAATTAATAATATATAAACTATCAATAAAGTTAATCAAAAATCAAAAATAAATTTAATACCTATTGTTGGAGATGATATTTGATACCTTGTAAATAGTAATCAATATCACAATATGTATCAAAATTTGGTTTTGATAACCATGGGCCAAGTACCATTGTTGGACTTGCTTTCAATGGATCGGATTTGCATCGGATATGCCAAATCCAAATCCGATTTGTTAAGAAATTATCGGTCGGATCGAATCGATTATCTTTGAATATTTCAAAGCTCAATCCATATCCTAAATTTTCAAATTGGATTTTTATTTACTCTCATAAAATATTGAATAAAAATAATATCAAGATATCTTTTACTCAACCAAAAGTCAAACAAACATGAAAAAATTATGTTCCTAACTTAGACAAACATAAACGACAATATTAGTAAGATATTATAGCGCGAAGAATTTAAATTTAATTGAAATAGTAATTATGAATGACTAAAAGATCAACATAAGTAACTTTTATATGTATAATATTACTACTACATTCGTCCCAAAATAATTATCGTTTTATCAAAGTGCACACAAATTAAGGAAACTTTCAAAAAAACTTATGTACCCTTATTTAAGTTTAATTATGTAGCCAAATTGTAGAAGTATTTTTCTCTTTCTTCTTACCAACCATCTTTAATGAAAGTAATAAATACATGCACTTTTGGTAAAATATGAGCAAATATTTTTAAAATCCTATAACGATAATTATTTTGACAAAATTTTTCTAAAAGAACAATTATTTTGGGACGGAGATAATATAATTTTATATCGGATTATGGGTTGTTAATAGATCGAACACACTTAATTCAAATCCGATTTGTTAAACTATCGTTATCGGACCAATTACAATCGGATAATCACATTGAAAAACTTAATCAATATCGATCGAATTCGAATTTTGATCCGATACATTGAGAGCCTTATTTACAAGTACAACACAACTCCAAACCAAAGAATCACAATCACTAATATACGCCAAGTTGTCTGGCTCACAATAACTAATATACGCCGAGTTATCTGGATTTAACAGATTTCACATACACCATGCAATTTGTTAGCTTACGCCCTCTTGTTTAAAAAAAAAACTCTTAAGCCCTCCCCTAAAAACGAAGGTCAAGGTCACCAGTGACACAACCCCCCCTCTCGCGCAAGTTAGAATCAAGCATACTAACTCACAAACTTACAAAAGTTTTGCGCTTGAAAGGTTCACACGTATGATCGCGGGTGCATTACCAGTGTCCCAAACACAACCCGCGCAAGTTAGAAAGAGACGAACCTAGTTGCTAACCTACGCCGATCTGATTAAGATTCATAAAGACACGAGATTTGATGGAAGATAAGAAAAACGTTACCGATCTTCATCGCACTGGAATCGCTGAAGTGGTCCATGAGAAGATCGACGACGCGGATACTGAAGCTCCGATTGAACGAAGACAAAGCCTTCTGCAATTCCTTACTGTCGATGAACCCGCTCCCGTCCCCGTCGGCATATAGGAAAGCCGACACCACTTTAGGATCCGTACCGGGCGGAAATTCCGACCGGCCTAGAGATTCGAATGGGCTGCCGGCGGAGGGTTTGTGTTCTTTCGGGAAATTTTCGCCGTGTGGTGCTTGTGCACCGTAGTATGGGGATTGGGATTGTGGCGGTTTGTGTTCTTTTGAGGGTTTTCTCCATGTGGAGAAGCGTGGGAGGTTGCTTGTGCACCGTAGTAGTAAGGGGATTGGGGTTTTGGCTGTGAGGCACTGTATGGTTGTGGCGGGGGTGGTAGAGACGGTCGAACAAGGCGGCGGGGACTGCTCGTACTTCTTGGTCTGTTTCGTAGTACACAGGACTTTGGTAGTACACATGATGTACGGGTATTTCTGGTTTGTGGTCTGTTCTGTAGTACACAGGACGTACGGGTATTACTGGTTTGTCCTTTTTGAAAAACTTTTCCACCACATTTTTAAGACCCTTTGTGAGAGACAGAGAGGGGTTTTGTAAAGAGACATTCATGGATTTATATACTGCTGGGAGGGATTGGATATTTCAGTGCCATTTAATAAACATTGTTTGACTTTGTGGAAGAGAAGTTAATAATGCCTTTTGCTGGGGCTGAAAAGATGAAATGGAACAAATATGAACGTTTTATTATGACTTCTTTCTTTTAAATGAAGTGTATCAATACCAGTATTTTAAAAATTACTGTGGATGATAAGGCCGAAATAGGCCTACGTGATTCGAAAGGCCTAAAATCAAAAATAATTACACATTAAGTTCATACCAAACCGCAATAATCATAAATAGCTAAATATGACCAAATAAATTAAAAAGTAATGATTACATTACAAGATTAAAAGTTAAAATTAAAAATAAAATCAAACTCTCTATCATTTCAAAGTGGAGGGAAGAAGGAAACATTTTAATAACTTGAGGGGGAGAAAAATACTTTAATAACTTGAGGGGAGGTTGTCATTTTGAAAAGTGAATTAAAACCCTAAAACTAAAAGTGACCATGACTCTCTCTCACACCACAAAAGCTCTCTCTCTCTCTCTCTCTCTCTCTCTATGAGATAGATGACGGAATTTCGACGCCGACAATCTCTCGCTATCGCTCTTCTCTCTCGCTCTCTTTCCCTCTCACTCGCCTCTCTTAATTTCTCTCACTCTCACTCTCTCTTTCACCTCTTCATTGTCATATTGCCTCCTTTCCCACCGTAATCAATCCACCATTTCGACTACTTCCAAGGTGTGGATCTCACCACGTTGAGTCTCCTCCTCCGACGCCGAACTTATCTAAGCCCTAGCCGCCCGTAAGATTGGACGTCATTCATCGCATCGTCATGTGTCGCCGCCTCGATTGACTCCCTTCCTCCCCGGCTCATACTAGGTCCCTTCTTGACAAACGCTGCACGACATCGCTCAAATCGGCGTAGAAGCGGCGCCTAGGCCGACAAAGCGGCAATTTTATGGTGGCAATTTTTATCCGATTTGGCCCTAGTCGCGGAGTTTGGGGACGCCTAGAACCTAGTCGCGGCGCTTGGGGGCCTAGCGCCTAGGCGTAGCCTAGACTAACGCCTAGAACGATTTTTCGAACACCGATCAAAACAAGTTTAATCTCTAATTCCACATGGAAATAGAGGAAAATATAGGATTTTGTATTTAATTTCAAATAAAAATATGAAAAATGCTCACACGTAGACAATCTTTTATATTAATATATGATATACTCTAATTATATATTATGAATTCGAGATTTAAGATTGATCCTATGAATAAGATTTGTTAGTACCATTTATTTTAGTTTTAATAACTAGTTTAGGACCCACACGCCGGTTGAATTAAGAGGAGTTTAGTTTTAATTTATTGTTTTCATTCTTAGTGAACTTTTTTATTATTATTTCTATATATCGAAAAACTCTATCCGAAGTTTGTAAACAATAATATAAACCCATGAAATTTGTAAAATAGCTGATATTTGTAAATATCAGCTATTTTACAAATTTTCCTTGGCATAAAATATAAAATATCCTTTAAAATCACTGCACTTTTCTTTTGATTTATAAGGAAAAATAGCTGATATTTATATATATCATTAATGAAAGTCTCTAATACTCAAAAAGACTAACATATAAACATCATGCTAGCTAATTAACAGTATTTTGTAACCCAGAATATTTGCAAACTCCCTCCTCACCAATTCGTACAATAGAACAATCCAATAATTATAAACATAAAATATTATGTATTCCATGGATGAACGCCTTCCTGGTGAGAAGTTATAATTTGTCTCATAACTAAATATTCAAGGTGGTTGGCGTGGACTATACACCATGATTACACGTACACGCATAAGCACACATAATGAATAAATCAGGCTAACCAAAAATAGCAAGATAAGATTCTTAACGTACTGTTGGCATACTCACACTAGTCACCCACCATACATACTACTGTCATATGGGTAATTCAATATGGCGGAAATTTAGGGGTGGCAATTGTGCCTTCGTAGTGTTCGTGCCACACTATCGCTTTTCGTGTTATCTATCTTATTTGATCATAAATATAATAATAAATGTTATTTTAACTAAATTTATAATTTCGTACTTTCGTCGTGTTTCAGGTCGCCACGCCGTGTCGGCCTTATCGTGTTTCTTGTCTCTGTAATTCGTGTTTATAATCGTGTCGTGCTGGTTCGTGCAATCGTGTCGTGTCTGCCATTGCCACCCCTAGGCGGAATAAACTTTAATCATTAAATTGAATTATCAATCATAATAGAAAAATTATGAATTCCATAATCCAAGGCTCTGATACCACATGTAAACTTTAATTGGAAATTCATGCTACTTGAATTTCATGAATTCATAATCTATAATGCCCTAGAATCTTGGAACACATAATAATCACTAAACATATAACTTTAGGAACATGAATTTAAGTACTAACCTTGATCCATGCTTTGCTTTAAGTTGAATACTTTTATGTAGGAATTTTCTTCCTCCTTGCCTTTACTTTATTCTCTTCTTGATGGTGAGAAGAAAACCCTAACCCTAGGCCTTTTTCTTTCTCTCGACGACTTTTCTGAGACGTGAAAAGAAAACGAAGTGTTTTAGGGTTTGGAACTTTAAGTCTTTTTATAGGAGAGAAGAGGGAATCATTTTCCTTATATAATTCCCAAAAGCTTTAATAATATTTTATTCTCACTAAACCATCAAAGTAGGCCCTTAATATTAAAACCCAATTAGATATTAAGTCATGTGGGACACTTTTATTTGAAATAATCCAACAGCAAGAATGTATGGAATTTCAAATACTACTGACCTTGTTCCAAACATTTGGCATCCTTCAATAGACAACACCCAGATGTATAAAGACTTCACTGGAACCACAAAAAGAAATATATTTCAGAGGATCTACACAAACAGATTCTTAAAAGAACTCTCTCTCCTCTACATAGTGTTATAGCCGGTATTGCCATGAAATCAGTAGATTGTGCCCACTCCTCTTTTGACCAATTTAGCACACCAATGGCAATTTGCTTGTTGCATTCTACAAAGAAGATTTAAAAATTGGAACTATGTTTTGCTTCATACTGTTAGGTTACCAAAATAGCCTAGTACATGGTATAAAAAGAGTAAGGATAAAAACGGATTAGATTCTTAAGTGGACTTCGGAGAAAAAAATTTGAGATTAGGAAATGGAGATGAAGAGAACTTTGGAGTTTTCAATGAGAGTACGTGGAATTTGAAAAAGCCTAAAGGGAACAAAGAGACCCCAGACCTTTAGATTGGTTATAGAAGAACCAACAGCTAAGAAGGAAAAAACTGCTAACCTCAAAGGGAAAGCCCCAGTAAGAATATCTTCAAAATTTAAACCAGCCATGATAAATCTCCTGAAACAGTTAACTCCAAGAAGAGTAACTCCCTTCTTCCAAAATAAATTAGTCCAATTCAGAATCCATCAAGAGCTCAAACACTATTGTGCAGCTCTTAGCAGAACCAATAAAAGACAAGCATTTCAAGAAGCTGCCTCCATTGAAGAAAGGATAAAGGCGAAGGACCAAGAAAAAAAGTAAGTCACTAAAGGATTAAAGAAAGGATAGTGGATAAACAGACAAAGAAATCTTGGATGCAATGAAGCCAATTTCTTTCAATTCATCATCACCAGACTCACCAGCTACCCCACCTCCAGATCCCATTGATGATCTATGCAAATAGCTGAGAAGCGCAAAAGCATATATCCCTCTACAAATAATATATCTTGAAAGTCATCCCTTGCATGAAGCAACTCAAACAACCGAGACCGAAATAGCTATGCCAAATCAATCAACAGTTGCAGACAATTTAAGGGGAACAATCACCACTAAAGGATGGAAATAAAGCACATTCTAAGGCGGAACTACATTTTATCAAGAAGAAAGTCTAGCTACAGAAAAAGAAGATTAGGGGACAGCAACTCAAGACTTTGAAGATGCCAAAATTCCTGATGATAGATTTTTTGATATGGAAATATCTATCCCTCTAATGTCACCAGAGGCTCCTATGAGAACTAATTCTAAGGTACCACCATTTTGTACTCAATCTCGGTCATCATCATTCTCTTGATTTTGATTTCAACTTTCATGGAATAATGAAAAGTTTTGAAAGCATGAGAAGTTTCTCTTTACCATCTTCTCTTTTCAAACCGATATTGATAAATCCTCCACTTGTCATCCCATGAAATCAAATTCTCCTCCTTCATTGTGTTTAAAAACAGTCAATAGGACTATTTCTCCTCATGTTCCTTTCGATGAGCTCTTCCTAATAATGGTATTTGAACCTAGGGAAACTCAAACTCCACCACATTCTTTCCCCACTCCCAAGTTATTCTCACCCTCTCCTTAAAATCTTGTTGATACCTTGAAAGCTATCTTTTCACAAAATAAGATTTTTCTCTGCTTGAAAAGCCCCAAGAAAAATGCTTAAAACACATTTCAATATCTTCATAGAAGAAGTGGTTAGTTACTTGGTGTAATGCCAAAGAAGGGGAAAATATGAATCTCACAAGAGCTCGAGAGATATGAGAGAGGAAATGCACACTCAACCCATGTAAATTTAGTGGTTGATGATGAGTCCATTCAAAAACTCACACGACAAATGTCTCGAATTTTCTAGACATTATTGACGAAACAATACAATTCATGAACTCCAACAAGTGAAAGAAGAGCAAAGAGACTTGTAGAATCTCCACAGCAGCCTACAACAATGAATTGTGGCTTCACCAAGATGACCACCAGATTTACACAACCCGTGTGCTTCTCTAAAAATTCAACAACTTGGGTGAATTATATAATGTGGAAGGACTGATACAAGGTCACCGACGATGGGATTTGAGTGAATCAAAAGCTCTTTAATGCGGCTGAAAATGAGAAGAAAAAGAAAACCTTATGGATATGATGGATGTTGAAAAGAAGCTAAGAAAAAGAAGACAATCTAGAAGCTACCAACCGTGATCAAGTCTTCAAGGAAATCGATCGGTACACCAAAGAAAGGGAATGAATGAATTCAATTTATAAAAAGAATTTGATGTCATGTGTTCTTGTTTAAAATAGTTTAAATTACTTTGAATTATCTCGCTTAATTCAAACAGCTATAAGTATATGATTCTACTTTTTGATTCTACTTCATGATTCTCACAAATTGCCTATCTCAAAACAGCTATGATAGTCTATATTTTAGAACTGTCTTAAATGATCTCTAAAGTAGACTCTTTTAGAAATCTCTTTATGATGCAAGTACTATTGTAAACATGATACAAGTCCTTCGCTTTGTAGTAAAAAGTCAAAAAAAAAAAACGTAAGTAGGCTATGAATTTGTAAAGGACTTTGTCATGATCTGTATCATCAAAAAGGGGAAAATTGTTAGGACCATTGTTTAGCTTCATGTTTTGATGATGGATAATAGGTTAGATTAATCCCCAATTATGATTATGAACATTGTAAAAAGAGTTTTAAATCAATAGAATGGATCGTCGCTCTTGGCTGTTTCACATAATGGAAACAACTAAGATTAAAGAACATAATTGTTTCTCAAAAATATAACAGTTATGATTGACCCGCTAAGAGTTTAGCATACAACGGTCAAATCAAAAGGCAATAAAGACTTTCAAAGATCCTAATACGCATGAGAAACCCTAATTAGGACGACACCAAGAAGCTGTGAAATAAATATCTCTATGTGAGACAACGGACAACTTCAAGCTGCAGGCACACTGAACCTAACCAAACAAGTGGATGACACAAGTTGCAAATCCAATCGTTGAGCAACAAATAAAGAAGAAAGAAGCAAGAGAGCTAAAGACATAGCTTAGACATTCACAACATATATAGAAACAAAGCTCTCAGCCTTCATATTTCAAAGAAAGCTCGTACTAAGTACCTCTCATAACCAATATACTCTGTACAAAGACAAGACAATCGCCAAACTCTCAAGCATCCAAGCAATCACTCAACAATCAAGTTGTCAAAGATCTACATCTCGCTTCAATTAGACTAATTAAGCTAGAGTCATTTCACAAAAGCTCTTATTTTCTTGTATTTACCTTGTGTAAAGTGTCCTAGTTGAGAGTCATTTAATAGGGAAAAGTCAAGGACTTTTCTAGTGAATAATTTGTATAATTAAGAGAAATTATAGTGGATTATTACCTAATCGGGTAAGAGGGTTGTGAGGACAATGGATGTAGAATTTGAGATCCAAACTACTATAAATCATTGTGTCAATCTCTCAATCTCTTACTATTAACTCTTACTGCAAATTACTTAGCTATTTATTTGTGAATGCTTCTTTAACTATCCGCAAAATAGCTAACCCCTTCTTATATCAATTCTCTCAATTGACAATCCAACAAAATAAAATCATAACTTGTTTTGACCATAAATCACCTTTGCTAATATAATATCCTTTGGGCAAACTCAATTTACTCAATCTTAATTGTTTTATCGTCAAACCGCTATATATCGTTACATAACAATTTTTCTCGTGATTAAGTGTTACCATTAGCCATTATTTACTTATAAATAAAGGAATATAGATCTTAATTAAAAAGGGATCACACACACTTTTATCACTTTACCCTTACTTTTTTTTAACGTTAATTATAGCCCCATGCAAGTGCTTTAAACGAAACTACATATTGTACAAATATTTATAATAGAGTCAATTAATTATTTATTAGTCAAATAAGATGATTATTTAGGAACGGAGGAAATAACATACTTCTTCCGTCTAAAAATATAAACAGTTCCTCTTTTTCTTCCCCAAAAAAGTTACATTTGTAACATAATTAATAATTATAGTATAATTTAGAAACTATACAACAAATAAAACTATAATATTAAAAATTTAACTTGTCAAATGAGACTATTTTGTTAGAATAGGGAAGTAAATCGTTAAAGGCTAGTGATTTAACCCCATGCCTATGATACAATGCTAGTATGTGACCGAATCAATGTATGCTCGAAATTTTGTAGAGGGTGACTCCTCAAAATATTAATTGAATCCAAACCTTACGAAACCCTAATAATATATTAATAATATACTCCTCCGTTCTAGGTAAAGAGTCTACTTTGGGTCAACTTAGTTAAAATTTGACTAATAATTTACATTAACTTAGTTATTTTTATGAAGTTATGAAAATTGTAATATATAGTATTCTTAAGATAGTTTTTAATTAATGAAATTTTATTTCCTAAAACATAAGTAAAGTATGTAAAATTTTGATTTAATTTGATCACATGTTAGATTTTTAAAAAAAAAGTAGGTCTTTACCTGGAACGGAGGGAGTTAATTGACCTAATAATAGATTATATTTACCTAATAATAAAAAAATGATTATTTTTGAACATAAATGGGCAAGAGGTGGAAATTGAAGATTTGAGTTTTTGTTTTATTAAAACTAAAAAAAGGAAAGAAAAAAATAAAAAGCAAAAAATGAAAAAGGGTTGTAGGCAACAAAAGAAAAGAATAAAAGGAAAAGAGAAAAAGAGAGATAATCACCTTCACATATGTAAATATGAGATTAGATCCTAACCGTAAAAATTTGGTAGATTGAAAAATTTTTACTACTAGTTAGCTTTTGTCAATTGTGTACATTGAAACTGATGTGTAATGTTAGTACATGGGGAAATCCTAATAAGTAGTTAGGTTTTGACAATTGGGAACTGATGCCCATAATATAGATGTGCAAACAAGGTCAAATCTTTAAGTTTGGGATGAAATAGAGCTCAACAATCCAATAACTTCCAAATCAATCAGATGAAATCCAAACAAGCTTCAACAACCAAAGAGAATTTTCATTTAATTCTACTCTCTTTGTCGTTATAAGAGAGATCAAAAACATTGACAACCCTATGAAATTTCTCCTTGAACTGCTGGGTTAGTCCCTGCAAAACAAACTGATCCCATCAGATCTTACCATTATCAGAACTCCAAAAACAAAACAAGAAATCCAACGTGAAATGTCATGACTATACACAAACATTTCTCAGCTAACCGGCTAGTGATATTGTAAGCAGTCATGTGTTTGCAACTAACAGAGACAAGAAATTGTGATCTAGCAGCCCCTTGCCTCTAGTCTCTAGACATCAACCTCTCGAAACCAGTATGGTCACCCCGGTTAAAAGTGTCATTTAGTACAACCCTAATTTTTTTAACTTTTTCCTTCTCTGATTTAGCATATTTATACCTCCTGGGAATGTGGTTCTATAGGTAATGCTAGCAAAGCTCAGTGAAGAACTCGTCCTCATCGAGTTATACTGCTAGTTTCATGGGGCCCATTATCAAATCGCTAGCGTCATGTAACTCAAAATTGTATCCTATAACTGGTAAGTAGTAGTGGTGCAATGTACAAAAGTCGTACCTGAACAATCACGCAGCATCTGAAAAGGGGAACACAAAATGGAACAACATTAGAAAGTGCGCAAAATATATATATACCTATTCAGACAACTAAGCAGGCGAAATCAAGATACAACGTAGTAAAACATACTGGAGAAAATTATCGTATTCAATGGCCTTGGGCTTTCCACCAGTTTTATCATACTCCGAGACCACCAAATCGGAGACCACCAAATCGAAAACCATTGGCGACACAGCAAACCCAAGGCTCATGAGTGCATCTCTTAGTTCTCTGAGATCGATTCTGCGACTGCCATCTCTATCAAAGTTCTTGAAAATTTTCTTTTAGGTATTCAATTCACCAAATGCATCAGTAACATTCAATAAAATCACCAACCAAATAAAAACAAACAAGTCAAAACTCACCCTCCAGTTCTGCAAACTTTCAAACAATTGAGTGAATTCCTTTGGACCTAATTTCACATAATTTTAACGAAAAGTCAATGCATAGCCAACAATAGGAAACACGTGACTTATATTACCAAAAACATTGTAACCAAACAAGGCCTTAACTACACTAATAACAGATTAGCTATTGACACTCTAATTTTGAACGACGGCACTACAATGCATGAAAAATTATACTATACTGTAGAAGTAAAGTATAATACTTCCTCCGCTTTTAGAAAAAGATTGATATACTAAATAAAAAATATTACAGTAAATGATTCCATTATAAATATTAGGATAGTCTATATTTTCAAGGATGCTCATGTCAGAGAGTCGAAACATCAATTAAAGAGGAAATCAAATAAACCGTAATATGGTAAAAGTTATTTTCAAAAAATAACAAAAAACAAGTGGAAACTCTTTTTGGAATTGCCTAAAAGAAAAAGATTAACGCTTTTTTTAAGGGGAGAATAATACTTTACCACCCTTAAATATATGTGATATTTTTATCTTTTATTCACATTCAATTAAAAAAATTATTTTCTTTCACATTCAATTAAAAAGAGATCTCTTCAAGTCTATAGTGGATTTGATCTATGTAATGTGGGTCACACCACCAGTTATCTCTTATTTGACATTCAATTAGCTATTTTTAAATAACAAAAATGCTTACTAGGAGGTATTTACATACTTAATTAAAATATTAAAAAATCAAGTCTCATAAAGAATTTGAAAAAAGTTGGATGACAAATCATATCTACAACTTTCTTCCACAACTTCATTGAAAAGTTTTCTCCCACCGTTCCTAAATAATCGTCTTCCTTTCCTCTATTGTCCGTTACCAAAAAAAAAAAAAAAATTGTCTTGTTTCTAAACTTTTTTTTTATAAAAACACTTTTACCACTTTACTTTACTTTTTCTTATTTTAATTATGACAACACGTACAAATGCTTTAAAGAAAACTAGATATTATACAAATATTTATAAAAAGTCAATTAATTTTAAGTAATCCGTATATCCAATCAAACAAAGAAAATTATTTAAAAACGAAGAAAGTGATATTTTCAAAAATATTTAAAAATCATAAGCATCACTTAATTTTTGCATTCACGTCGCATTTGTCATGCTACGATCTAACTCTACTTATGATGGTAAAACAAAACCTCCCGCAATAGACGTTTTTAGCTTACCAATAATGGGGGCACGTCAAGGCACACTGACACCCACGTCAAAGGGATTCATCGACTATGGGGTCCATGCGTGTGCCACGATTCGCTCTACACGTTCAGCTTACACAGTGTACAAGTACGCTTGTCGGGCAAATCTAACAATGTGCATTAAATATAAATTTTAATACGTAATTGAAGGTCTTTTCATCTTCAATAGCTTAAAATAAGTACTCAAATTTTAACTTAATTTTAAAAGAGGTAGCAAGACTTTATATACCAACACGCGCATGGTGAAGGCATGGAGGCAATAGCCGATTGATGACACCGAAATAAAGGTGGCCAATATCCATAATATATCTGGCAAATCAGAGTATTCCACTTGACATATTGATCAATAATAAAAAAAATCATTTAATATATATGACATGTGGGAATTATCATTAACTAATAATTTATTTTGGGTTTTATAGTACGACAAATGACTATAATTTTTCTTAAAAATTATTTTTAATAAAAATATTAATTAATTAAAAGAACCATCATACTTTAAAAATTAATAATGTATAAAGTATCAATAAAGTTAATCAAAATCAAAAATAAATTTAATACCATAAATTTGATACCTATTGTTGGAGATGATAATTTGATACCTTGTAAATAGTAATCAATATCACAATATGTATCAAAATTTGGTTTTGATAACCATGGGCCAAGTACCATTGTTTGACTTGCCTTCAATGGATCGGATTCAAGACGGATATACCAAATCCAAATCCAATTTGTTAAGAAATTATCGAGTCGGATCGAATTAGATTATCTTTTGAATATTTCAAAGCTCAATCCATATCCTAAATTTTCAAATTTGGATTTTTTACTCTCATAAAATATTGAATAAAAATAATATCAACGTATCTTTTACTCAATCAAAAGTCAAACAAACATGGAAAAAATTATGTTCCTAACTTAGACAAACATAAACGACAATATTAGTAGGATATTATAGTGCAAGAATAATTTAAATTTAGTTGAAATAATAATTATGAATGACTAAAAGATCAAGATAAGTAACTTTTATATATATATAATATTACTACTACATTCGTCCCAAATTAATTATCGTTTTATCAAAGTGCACACGATTAGGGAAAGCTTTCAAAAACTTATGTACCATTATTTAAGTTTAATTATGTAGACAAGTCAGTAAGATTTTTCTCTTTCCTCTACCAACCATCTTTAATGAGTAATAAATACCGCACTTTTGGTAGAATATGCAAATGTTTTAAAATCCTATAACGATAATTATTTTTGACAAAATTTTTCGCTAAGGACAATTATTTTATCAAGATAAGATATTTTATATCGGATTGGATGGATTGTTAATAGATCGAACACACTTAATTCAAATCCGATTTGTTAAGCTATCGGATTATCGGACACAAATTACAATCGGATAATCACATTAAAAACTTAATCAATATCCTAAAAATAACATCGAACTCTGATCAAATTCAATTTTGATCCGATACATTGACAGCCTTATTTACAAGTACAACACAACTCCAAACCAAAGAATCACAATCACTAATATACGCCAAGTTATCTGGCTCACAATCAGTAATA
>CM028363.1:831099-874673 GCA_016624345.1 Platycodon grandiflorus | reverse complement strand
GTTATTGTTTGGTTGGTTGCCCGAGGACCCGCCAATGATTGAGATGTATATGAGTTTCATGTTTTGCCACCGAACCCGAGCACGATAGTATACTAGATCGTGATATATGATTGAGAAGATATTTTGATGCTTCGAGCATGTATACCGTGTTTCGTTCTTTGAACGTTGATTTGCCAAGAGCATGATTTTATTGATTTATGAGTTATTGTCCATAGTTTAAATTCATGGGCAAAGTGATATTTGAATCGTATATCTCCATTCTATTCTGTGATATTGTATATCCCTCCCTTGTCGGGCTAACAAGCTCACCCCACCCGTTATTTGAGTTTTGTGTTTGATTTGATTAGAGTGCAGTGGGCGTGGCTAGTCGAGGTGGGGTAGAGAGCGAGCCTAGTGATTGGTTGATAGAAGTGATGTTGTAAATTTTGGGTTTTAATTCATATGTATTAGATTTTGTTATATATGAGACAAGTGTTTTTAAGGAAACATCTCGGGTGTTATTTATTTTCCGCTACAAGTTTGAAATACTCGATATGTTTGTATATGGATTAAGAAGCGATGGTGACTTCGGGTCACTACAACTTTTGTCCTAGGCATTGGGAGAGTAAGAGCGCAAAATTTCTTTCTTCTTCAAGAAAGAGAAGGAGAAGGGTAACACGTGATTTCGTAAGGGTTTTTCGGGTTTCACAATTTTTTTAAACTTTCTAACCAAAAAATTGGACGGAGTGATGAACGTGAGATATGCCAAGTATAGTGATGAAATTGAGAAAAAAAAATTGTAGAGTGAGCTTAATAAATTTTCTTTCAAAGTAGGGTGACCAAATTAGATTTAAGTCTAAAAAGAAACTATATTTGGGAGCAAGATAAATTGGGAACTAGACAAGAAAATATTGGGTGCAAGCTTTGAGTAAAGTAGTTTTACTACTTCTAGAACAAATCTGTAAACTTGATGTGGTAATACAAAGACACACAAGACACTATTTTGACCCATGTACACGAACTTACCAATTATCCTCGACTCCTAAAACTAAGAAAAACATATTAGAATGTAGTATATTCAAGGCGAAAGTGAATGAAGTAATATTCTATATTTTGTTCTCATATAGTGGCGGAACATAAGTTGCATGGATTCGGCAAGTATGCATCATTTTGTTGGTGCCGATAGCTCCTGCATAAGTTGGGGGCAAGCTCGGTCCGTGAACTGGGATATGGACCGGCGAAGTATGCACGTTTCTCCCTTGACGATTTTCACCTTCTTTCACAAGTTTTATCATCATTCATTTATGTTGACTTTTCTTGTTTATTGTTGCGATCCTGCAATCCCAAAAGGGTAGACATCATTAAGGGTATGCATGTTATATCGTAGCTATGATAGACCGCCATTTGCCTCCCGCTGGAAACACTACTTGCGCTTCGCCATTCCGCCTTCGCCCTCAACCACGTCGACGACGCCAAACGCCAATTCTACGCTTTAACGCCGGTAAGTTTTCTGTTTTCTTTTCTTTCTTTTCGTCAAATTTCTTTCAATTTCTTGATTTCTTCCAAGATTCAAGTCTTCTTGCTTTAAGTCTGTGAATGGATATTCATATATGTATTTTTCTTCGATTTGCTAATTTGATTGGCCGATTTGGACCTTGTCCGGTAATTTGGAATTTTGGATTCTTGTTGCTAATTTGTGGAACTATAATAAACTTAAAATAGCTAGTTGAGTACTTTCTATGTTCTTGAAAAAGGGTCAACATATTTTTCGCTTAATGTGGCATGTATTTTCAAATCTAATAGCCTAAGAGCACCGAGCTATTTGATGGCATGGTAGAGATAAACTTAGTTTCCTGGACCGCAATTATAGGCGGCTATGGGATGCATGGGCAAGGAGAAATAGCCGTGCATCTTTTTGATGAAATGATTGCGAGTGGCATTAGGCCCGACGGGACGGTGGTTGTTAGTGTTTTGTCTCGCGTGTAGCCATGCGGACCGAGTGATATGGGCTTGGAATATTTTGTCGCAATGAAAACGAGTTATGGATTGAAGCCGTAATGAACATTATTCTTGCGTTGTGGATCTTTTAGCGACGGTTGGTCGACTTGAGGAAGCTCGGAAGCTCATTGGATCGATGTTAGTGAAACCTCATGGTGCCGTGGGGAGCTCTTTTGGGTGCTTGCAGGATTCACAAAAATGTTGAGTTGGTCGAGTTAGCTTTTGACCGGAAAATGAGCTCGAACCAGCTAACATTGGTTACTATGTCTTGTTAGCAAACATTTACTCGAGGTAAATAATATGGAGGGATATTAAAGGTACGAGTGATGATGAGGCAAAGGAAGCTTAAAAAGGATCCTGGATGTAGCTATGTTGAGTATAAAGGATGACTCACCTCTTCGTGGTGGCGATAAAAGCCACCGCAAACGTAAGAGATCTATGCTATGCTGGATAGGCTAGAAGATTTAGTGAAGGAACCTAGTGAGCTTAAAATGAATGATGATGAAGGAAGAAATAAGACATATTTTTCAGTTAATGTGGCGTGGATTTCCAAATCTATTTGCAGTCCAGGAAACTAAGTCAACATATTTTTCGATTAAAAATTTCTCTTCTAATTGTTTCTTGGAGGTCATCTCTCATAGATGAAGTAACTCAGAATAGCTTACCGATGATTGTCATCTATACAACAAGTTTAGGAACAAGGGAGGAAAAGAGCAAAACCGATTAAACAGGGGCTATTTTCGTCCGCCGAAAAGGTAGCGTTTTGGTTTAGCGCACGTTTACAAAAAGCTCCAATTTGAGTGTTTCAAACGAAGGTCGCTCTGTTATTTGGGTTATATGCTTTAGCAAGAAGGTTGCCATTGATTCAATCAATTTTCTATGAATCAATCAAGCACGGGAGTCGAGCCGTTGTCTTGAGAAATGAGAACGACGAGGAGTTGCGTCGCGGGCATGAGATAGAGAAATGTAGTCGCCGTTTGTGCTGAAGCCTGAAGCTACTTCAGTATCCCTAAAACAATTTACGAATTTGGGGCCCTGTGCTGTTGCTCATGTTGCACCTGCCCAGAGCCGGCCCTGGGAACAAATCGCTTTTGACCAAAGGATTTCTAATTTGAAAGAAGTTTACACTTTAGAGGGACACAGTATGTAAGATATAAGCAATTTTGATTTTTTTCTTGCCATCATTTCTTTTCAATCCTGCCCTCTCATCATTAAGTGGTCTAACAAGAACAGCTATCAAATGCTCAAGTCCTTTTACATGCTAGATCGGTTGATTCATACATGGTATTAGGGAGTTGGACAGTGGTTATGTTGTCTTTTGAACTGATAGAGCAATATTTCATGGCGTTCTCTTACCATTGATATGATTAGAGGAATGGGTTAGAAGAACACATGTCATGCTGAATCTCTTCAAAACCCGCATTTTGTTGTTCACATGGTGTTTCTTATTGTATTGATAGAGCATTTCCATTGTTGGTTAGATTTCTTTTTGCAATAACTATGATAGTTGGGAAATGATGGCTACTCACTAACTTAATAGAGTTGTAGCTTGTCATCCTTTTCATAAACTGAGGATATGAATACAAAATAGCTAGTAGTTGTGCTATGCTTTTTACAATACTAATTTTCTTCTGGAAATAATTTTTGGCATTTTCTGGCTCTTAGTTTGCATAATGATTCTAATTATCGTGGAAATTCTTTTCCATTTAGCTATTGTCCTGGTAGGTGTTTGCAATTCCTGTCCCCTGTAGCAGACATGTATGCATAAAACATGCAAGTTTGGCAGATGTCGAGACTGAAGACACTCTCACAAATATTGATTTATATAATATTTACTATAACATGAGTTATTCATTTAGATGGTTCTCTGTAATTTTTCTTCGGCGAAGTATTGACGATAACTGGTGGACATATATTTCCTTGCAATTTTTTGTTGGGTTGTTTAAGCACAATATCTCTTCTGTAGCATTTGAATGCCCATGCAATTTTTAGGATGAAAGATAAATGAACAATAATTAGAAGATAAAGCTGCACTAACCACAAAGTTGTATTCATTTCATTTTCTTTAGTGTAATGTGGTACCTACTTTTACTTTCAGAGCCCCGTTTTGATTTTCAATGTTAAAGTCATGTGCCTTCATTATTTTAAAAGGAAAAGCATAGAGTAGGTACCTGGTTTTCCCTTATGCATTGTAAATGATGAAAGGCACTTATTGGTCAGAGTATTTTACTAAAGCAGGGAAAAGAAAGCAACAGAATGACAAAAATAAGAAAAAGGCTAAAATTACTTGCTACATATACTCTCTCTCTCTCACACACAGACTCACTTACTACTGTATTTATTCTAGTAATATTCTTAACAATGTAAAATGATTGATTGTTTCTTAGGTTTTCTCGCGGCTCAGCCCAGACCATTCTTCCACCAAATAAGAATGCAAGAAGCGGACGTCTCTGTAGTTCGTACGATGATCAGATTAAAAATTATGAGCTAGAAGCAGAGGGTCCTTGATCAAATGAAAGAAGCAGAGGCTCGTTATCGGGAGCTTGAACACCATAGGAAGGTATGTGTTTCTTCATTATAAATATTAAATCACTTTTTAATGATAGGTTTGAAATTGATTTTTAAAATTATGGTCATAATCATTTAGAACAATTGCCGCCTTCACTGGGTTCATTTTTGGATTACTATACTATGGTGCATATTTTGTGTCTTCGCATGTCACGGTGCATAGCTTTAGCATAAGAAGCTTTGATGATACGAAAAAGTTGCTAACTTGAAAAAGGATATTTTGAATCTTTAGTTTTCTTTCTTGCTCTTCCCCCGAGCTTTTGATCTCTCTCTCTCGCTCTCCTTTTTTCCTGATAACCAAGGAGAAACTCCTTCCACAAAGAAGGCCACATTGGACGCACCTATGGGGATAAAACTCCTTAGGGTTCGGCCGATTACCCCACACTAATGGAACTAGGCAAAGCCAGGAGAACATAGCTTGCGTGTATCAAACCCATGATCATGAGCGGACCTACCCTTGTCTTAAGTGGTATTAGCCAAGTATAGCCTTTTGACCCGAACTTTTATGTTTTATGGTCTCTTGACCAAAAAGTTTGACAACTCTCCAAAATGCCCTTAAACCCTTTCAAACCCTAAAAACCTTATTTTCTCTGACATAACTCAAAAAGAGGTCGTCCTTTCTCCCTCCTTCGCCTCTCTCACCAACGTCCTCGTCCTTCGCCACTGCGATCGTCCTCGTCCTTCGCCACTGCCATCGTCCTCGTCCTTCGCCACTGCCGTCGAGGTAACCTTCTCATTCGTCGTTCTATGCCTCCTTCGCCACTGAGTCAATTAATCGACCCATGAGTTGATTAATCGACCGTCGTTCTCTGCCTCCTTCGCCACTGAGTCGATTAATCGACCCATGAGTTGATTAATCAACCGTCGTTCTATGCCTCCTTCGCCACTGAGTCGATTAATCGACCCATGAATTGATTAATCGACCATCGACCCTGATTCTATTGATCGACCCATGAGTTGATTAATCGACTTAGGGTCGATTTGAGTCATTTTGATCGACTCATTGAGTCGTTTAATCGACTCTTGAGTCGATTACTCGACTCAATAAGGGTATTTTGGGGTTTCCGGATGAAAAGTGGCCATAAAAGATTTTTTTGAGTAAGTGTGGCCTTTTATGAATTTGACAGCTTTGACTTGGCCATTTATGAAGAAACCCCTTGTCTTAATGCATTCAAAGGAATGCACTCAAGTTTTAATTATTAATATTATTGTTATTATTATTATTATTATTACATATTTTAAAAGTTTTGGGTACTAAGTCCCACTTCTTCCATTCCGATCAAAGAGTATGTTTTTTTCTATTCTGGGTGATCCATTGAAAATGTTCACTTTTAAAACTTATGCCTTCAATCCGACCTTTTCAACTTTATCCTCCACATGTGATATAACCACTAGGCTACAAACCCTAAGGAAAAGTTTGTCTACTACGTGGAGAATTCCAGAGAAGCACACCTATGCTAGTGGTTTAGAAAATTCTGTCGTAAGCGACTTTTCTGGTTATCTAATACTTGAGTAAAAGGGTATTATTTAGACATAGATAAAAGACTTATTTTCCCTGCTGTGTGGAATATGCCTTTCTTTTACTGTGATAGCCCGTTGGATAAATGGATTGACTCTACCTTTACATGACGCTGATTGCAGTGTTGAATTGCAGGAAAGTTACAGAAAGGCTTCGATTATTTGTCCTGAGAGTGAGGTTCAAGCTTTAGAAGGTCATGAAGGGTGCAACCCTGAGCAACTTAGTTCGCTTTTGGGTAGGACAAATCAACGGCTTCAGTGAGAGAGCCAGAGGTATTGATGTGGTATTTTTCAGCACATTCAGTCATCAGTTTCATCTAGAAATTATTCTTTGCAGATATGAGGAATCTATTTGATGATCTCAGAATGTTGTATGAGAGCATAAAGAGCTTACAAATTTAAGAAAACAGCAAACTTACAAAGGTTTCCTCTCGAAATCATTCTTTGCAGATATGAGGAATCTATTGATGATCTTAGAGTGCTGTATGAGAATAAAGAGCGTAAACTTTTAAAAAAACAGCAAACTTACAAAGGTTTTCGAGAGAAATCGACCGTAAGTTATTCTTTCCCTTGAAAACAATATACTACTGTTATCAAGGAGTAGATTTAAATATTCTTCCTCCTTTAGTACTGTTTGAGAAGCATGGTACATCAGTAAGTTTGCTCCATCCAGGCATTGATTGAGGGTTTCGGGCTATGAAAACAGCCAGCCTGCTTGCAGGCGCAATCCTGATTACTTTTGACCTTCCTTGACCAGCAGCATCAGATCTCATGCACTAAATATACTTTTGTTCTTATATTTGTGGATTATAAATAAGGAAACCTGCATGGAAAGCACTTGAAGAATGAGCTTAAGATTTCCATCATTTTATAAAATTCTCATGATGTATCAAATACCTGGATTTGAGGTCTTATTCTGACATAAGTTCCTCACTTTATTTAAACCTGCTTTGGTGTTCATGCTTCTTTGCTCATCCTTGTTTCCACATATTACTTTTGTTCTTGATTGGGTTTACCTTTGGGAATCTTCTGCATTTCATCAATACCAATTTGAGGCAATGGAGAAGGCGCTTGAGTTGCGATGTAGCAAGTTTCAGAGGAACGCAACTCTTTTGAAGCGACAACTTACTTGGCAGTATGTGCTCTTCCCTTTGCTCAACCTTCTCTTGTCCCTTCTTAAGAGGTTAATCCAATTTATTTTCCAATGTCCTGAACTACTACTATTATATTTTGTGATAGATTTAATGGCCATCTAAAGAAAAAAGGGATCAGTGGACAGATTATAGTTAGTTATGAGGACCAGAAGCTCGCAATAGAGGCAAGTAACTTTCATTGAAGATTAAATGCTGTTGTAAATTTGTTATTTGTCTTCAGGTCATTGAAGATTAAATGCTGTTGTAAATTTGTTATTTGTCTTCAGGGACACAAGTCCAGCAACATAGTTATGCACTTTGTTTATACCCAAGAGGCTCAAAATAGGCTAGAGGGAATAGCCTATGACTAAATTAAAAATAACTTAGTCAATTTTCCGATTTAAACAAAATAACCAACTATATCAAGAGTTGGGGCAGCGGAATTGTTTTTTTCTTTTTTGATAAGTAAGAATGATATACACCAAAAAGCGTCAAAGCAGGTTACAAGTCCTTTGTATACTAGGAGTATACACAGAAACTACACTATTCCATGTCATCACTATTGACAAAATTAACAAAAGAATATCCATGGGAAGGGGGGAATCCCCTGTCTCACAGCACCAAGAGAATAAAGACCGAAGGAGACTATCATTCAGCTGCTCCGTAGATCTTTCAATATTATCAAAAGTCCTCCCGTTCCTTTCCTTCCAGATTGTCCAGCAAACAGCTAGAGCAGTCTCCCACACAAAATTTCTCCTCCTTCGTTTAAACAACGACCAACACAAAAGGAGCTCTTTGATTGAATTAGGCATGACCCACGAGATTCTAAACAATCTGAGAATGACATTCCACAACAACCTAGCCACAGGGCAGTGAAGCAATAAGTTATTTGTATCCTCACCATCACCTTTACACATAAAGCATCAACTAATATAAACTTTGTGACGATGCTGTAAATTATCTCCCGTAAGAATGGATTCGTGACAGGCCTCCCACGCAAAAAAAGCCACACGATAGGGAGCTTTGGACCTCCAAATAGGGCTCCAAGGAAAGGAGGGATCACCGATAATGTAGTAATACGACTTTACTGAAAAGATATCACCTCTACAACTGCGTTCCCACGTCACCTTGGCCTCAGAATTAAACGCTTCGCTGAGAATAGATCTATTCAAAGAAGTTCACGCACGTATCCACTTCCCAATCTTGAAGACGTCTTCGAAAAATAGGGTTCCACACTACCTTATCCTCATCTACTTGCATGACCGAATTGATGAGACAATCCTTCCAAGGCCGACTAAATAAACTAGGGAAAGATCTCCGAAGCTCCCTATCGCCACACCATTTATCAATCCAAAACCTGACAGAAGACCCATCCCCTATCTCGAAATGAATATGTCTCACAAAAAGAGTCCATCCATTTAAAATGCCTTCCAAACCCCCGACCCATGTGGACTTGAAATATAATTTGGGAACCATTTATGCTCTTCCACCCCATATTTGCACACCACGACTTTTCTCCAAAGACCCACTCTATCAACCATAAACCTCCATAGCCACTTTCCCAGGAAATACATTGAAAAGCTTAAGATTTTTGATACCCAATCCCCCTTTCACATCGGAACACGCCAAATCCCAGTTTACCAAGTGATATTTTCTAACTACTCCATCCCTTTCCCACAGAAAATCTCTTTCCAGCTTTTCCAACCTCCTTCGAACTGAGGAAGGAATCACGAACACAGACAAGAAAAAGGTAGGTAAGCTGGAAAGTGTACTCTTCACTAAAGTGAGTCTCCCTGCTTTAGATAATAATTGTTTCTTCCAACCCGACAAACGCCTTTCAAACCTATCCAACACCGGATTCCTCACAGCATTGCTCTTAAACTGGCAGAGGTAATCCTAGATAAGGAGTAGGAAGGTGAGCAATCTTGCATAAAAAAAAAAGAAGCTAAAGTATCGATGTTGTGGACGACTCCCACCGGAATCAATTCACATTTCGCAATGTTGATCCGTAACCCCGAAATCATCTGGAAAAAAAGGAGCACAAGTCTGAAATAGCCCAATCGCGAGAGCTCGGCATCACAAAAAACTAGGGTGTCATCTGCGAACAATAAGTGTGAGGCCATGACCTCAATCTCTGCTATCCTCCCGCGAAAAACACGATGACTCCCAATTAATCGAACGAACCGAACAGTCGAAATGCAAAAAATATCCACTTCCTCCACTTTGCCCCAAAACCCATCCTCTCCAACATATACAAGAGGAAATCCCAATTGACATGATCGTATGCCTTTTCGATATCCAGCTTGCATAACAAACTTGGGAGTCCACTTTTCTTTCTAGCATCTACTACTTACATGTGAGTCTTGATAGGCAAAAAAATTTCATGTATTGGGCATGAAGTTTATGTGATTAGGTCGGTAGATTTTGTTCTCGGGATGATGCCGTGCAAGAACACAAAATTTGGGTTCTAGATTGTATAGGGGTGTTGTTTTACTTTATATACCCCCAATTGTAATCGAGTCGTGATTGATAAATCAATAATATGTGCAGCAAGTTGGAAAATTCAATGTTGTAGAATTAGAGTGTACTATATTTGCCGAGCGTCTAAGTTAGGTCAGCAACGAATTTGTTCTGCTGGTCCAAACTTCATCAGTATCTAAGAAGTTCCAAAAACTCGACAAGGGAGTATCATCCCTTGTAGATTAATTAAATCTACAAAGGTTATTGTATATTTTTCAAATTCAAATTTGTGGATGTTTCAATCGTTAAAGCTACGAATAACGTTGAGAACCCTCCTAAAGGGCTACACCTCGAAGTGCATTTTTCTCTCAATTTTCACATTTACTAATTGGATTGGCGATTAGTGAAATGCGTTTTAATGTCTATTTTTTATGTAGAAATTTTGGTGGGGCTTGAACAGCGATTCGGTCTCGAGTAGATGTTCAGCGCTTACATGCTCTTGCGAGTCGATTGGCCAAGACTCATAATTGGACGGTACTGATCTTTTTCTTCTAGATATTATGGATTAATTTTGATGAGATTTGTGTTTATTTTGATTTATTGGTGGTGCTTTTGTTTGGTGTGAATTGGGTTTGTGCAATGTTGTTATGTGTTTATGGTGTTGGGGAAATTCTAAGTGGATCTAGTTGAGCTGTTTGTTTGAGCGAATTTACTAGAATCCATAGTTTCTCTTGAACATGTGGGCGCACAATCAAGTGAGGTGCTGAGCATTCTATAGAGTGGTGTTTTTGATCGTGTTCCTTGTGTTTTCTCCACTAGCGCCGCAGGCCTCCGCGAGTAAAACAAAAGGGTCCCTTGATAATGAGTTCCGTCCTAATTCTAGTGTGACATAATTTGGAGTCAAAGTTGGGATGATCATATTGGGCTACCTAGCTGACAAGCCTGGCATTACACTTCCATAATTGGGCTTTTAGTGGACAACCCTTGGTTGGTATCCACCATGTTATAAGCACTTTGGGTCTGTAATTGGCCCCTACTGATTTTGAATAGAATATTATATGCTTTTTTCATTTTATAGGTTAGTGTGGCCCCTTGTTGGTATGGGGATTGGAACCAAGGATCCCAAGGTCTTTGCACGAGTGCCCTTGCCATTTTTCCCACCCCTTGGTTCTAGTATTATATGCTTTCTTAAGTATACTTTCTCCGGTTTGTGATCCTTTGAGTCCAAGTAAGTTCTTAGAGGGCTTAACAAAAATAAAGTAGTTTGGAGTGCCCATGTGGGGTGCGAACGAGTTGAATTTTAGAGCTGGCTCAATCATGCAAATCTATTGATGTAGCTTTAGAGAGGTCAATCATAGCGTTCTCTTTTTCCTGTGATCAAAGTTAGTTTGAATACACCTTGTCAAAGTTTGAGGGACGGAGGTTGATGGATTCAGGGTGGATAGGGCAGGTGGGTCGGTAACCAAGGCATCTCTTGTTTGCAGGCGACACTTTGGTTTTCTGCGGGGCAGAAAAGTCTCAACTGGGATATCTTCGTATGGTGCTATTATTCTTTCAAGCGGTTTCGGGTCTCAAGATCAATATTTCTAAGAGTGAAATCATTCCTGTTGGGGAAGTGGAGAATGTGCGTGCTTTGGCTTCTTTTTTTGGGTGTTTGGTAGTGAGGCTTGCTTCTTATTTCGGTTTACCCATTGGAGCTTCTTTCTAAAGCAAAGCAGTGTGGAATGAGGTGATTGAAAGGTTTGAACGTCGGCTAGCGGGTTCTGTCCAAAGGGGGGAGGCTAGTTCTAGTGAAAAATACTTTGTCCAGCATGCCTAAATATTTCTTATCGCTTCTTGTGATTCCTGTATCGGTTAGGAATCGTTTAGAAAAGCTGGAAAGAGATTTTTTGTGGGATGAGTGTTCGGAGGGGAAAAACTTACATTTGATTAAATGGTCGTTGGTTTGTAAAAGTTTGAAGGCAGGAGGGCTAGGGATTAAAAATCTAAAGTTGTTCAATGAAGCCTTGCTAGGGAAATGGTTATGGAGGTATCTCACGGAGAGGGAGGCTCTTTGGTGGAAGGTGGTGGAGTGTAAATATGGTAAGGGTAATCATTCGTGGTTTCCTGCTACTATCAGCGACTCTTTTGGGGTGGGTCTTTGGAAAGGAATCAGAAGAGGATGGGAAAAGTTTGTTAGACGCATTTCATTTGAAATTGGTGATGGATCTATGGTGCTGTTCTGGAAAGATAAATGGTTCGATGGAGTGGAGTTGCTCCTTTCCAAACCTGAGATTATGTGGTGTAAGAATTTTGCAACTTCGCACAAGTTCTTCCTTGAATAAACAGATTTAATTTAGCTTCAATCATATATCGATGCTCAGATGGTTAGGACTGTCGAATTATAATAACAAGTTGGCGAGAGACTTAATATGTCGACGTCATAGATGGCAGTTGCTTTATCATATTCTTATTCTAGTATGTTCTAACAGGAGACACCATCATTTTTGTTTGATTCACATTTAAGGACTTGATTTCACAAATTTTGTGCAGGTACATTTTGAGACTACTGATCCAGAGATCTGGAAAGATACTAGAGGCTAAGTGGATATTTTTGTTGCAGGAATTGGAACTGGTAGAACTATTTCAGGGGTCGGTTGGTTCCTAAAAAGCAAAATCCTGGTGTTAAGGTACCTTTGTTTTTGCTAATAACATATATCTACTCAACTCCGTCGGTGTTTCAACCTCTTAGGTCCAGTACATGAGTCCTTTTCTGCCACTAAGTTCTGTTCAAAGCAAGATTTTGGTTGAATCACTCTTGCTCATTTCCTTCATAATGATCGCATGTTAGTTTGCGCTTTCCCTGGCTCTGTCATTGCTTTTGATATTGATATCATCACTCAAGCTTAAAGCATCTATCACGGGAAGACAACTTTCCATGTATACGTGCAAGTGGGCAAGCTTTAGAAGTCAAAGGCTTTGAAATAAGTAGGAGTAAAATGGAATATATGAAATGCAACTTTAGCGGTAGAAGGAGCTAGTGGAGACAATGTTAGGTTAGATGGTCAAGGAATATCACAAAAGGAACAATTTTGATATTTAGGATGAATTATAAATCCAGATGGGGAGGTTAGAGATATTGCCATGACAGGTTGTTGAACCCGAAGAAATGTCTTACTCCTGAATATATAATGGTGACTATTGACTGAAAAACTGAAGTTGTTCCATATGCATTAGTTGGATGTCTCAAATCCAATGTTTGTGGCCTTTTTTTACTTTTTCAAAAAATGGACTTCTTATTTTCTGCCTTGGTTTGCTTGAACTGCTTTTTACTGTCTTCATTTCTTTTATCAGGTGATTGGTGTGGAGCCCACAGAAAGCAACATATTGTCTGGTGGAAAGCTGGGTAAGGTTAACAGTGGTGAGTATTGATTTTCATTTTAGTTTTTCCCTTGGTTCTAACTTTTATTATTTGAAAAGTGCAGGCCCTCACAAAATTCAAGGGATTGGAGCAGGTTTTATTCCAGGGAACTTACATCAAGATGTGCTCGATGAAGTAATAGAGGTCTGAATTTTTCATTGACTACCATTGATTCCTCCTCTTCTTCCTTTTTTATTGTTGGGGAGGGGAGGGGTGAGGATAATGCTACCATGTTGACTACTATTTCTCCAGTTTATTGTTCCTCGATCTACTGCGTTTGGATGTGGGCTGTATGTTGCCTATTCTCTCTCTTTTTCTTTTTCTTTTTTATGTTTCTGTCGTGGGCTGTTTTAGAGAGAGTATTTACCTTTGTTTCGTTTTTGTACCTTTATTATGTGGACATTTCAATTATTTTTTTAATTCTATTTTTTTTCTTCTAGTTTACTCTTCTTTTTTTTTTCCTTTGTGTTTTTTTTATATTGTTTCTTCATCTTTATTTAGACTGTTTTTTTACTCTCTGTCTTTTTTATTTTTCTTCCCTTTTTTTGTACTCTATCTAGGCTTGCTATTATATGTGACCTTAATTTCATATATTATTCTCATTTTGGGATTTGTTATAATTAAATAAATAATAAATATACTATTTTTATTAATAACTCGCCTTTCAGTCGCCCGCCTCTCGCCTTTAATAACTATGGTGTCACCTGAACCCTCGTTGAGAAGCCTTCTCGTGGTCCCTATGCTTCTGGAAATTTTTGCACTAGTTTCACTTGTGTTTGCAAACAGAGACCTGCGAATAAAATGACTCAAAAGGCAGCCTCTTATACTCCTGCAAAGTGATTGGTTCTTTATATCAGGAATAAATCTTATTAATTCTTTTTCTGACAGAAATTTTTAGGTTAACACTACAAGAAAATGATGAATTTGCTACGACTTTTTGTCTACAAATAAAGTTCGTAGTAAAAATATGTGTTTTTACTACAAAGTTAGTTTTGTTGCTAATACACCTTTCTTGGGCGACAAAATTAATATAGTTTACAAATGTGGCCCAACAGCAACCAACCTTCTTTTTTCGTCGCCAAATGAAGGCCCAAAAATTGGGCGCAAATTTTTCCCACGCGCCGGTGTCTAAAATAATATTATGGACGAAATTATGCCCATCGACAAAAAAGTCCATCGAAAAAGGTTAGTGTTCGGCTACAAGATGGTTTCATCGCAAAACATATTTTTAATTACGCGAGTGGTCGGGTTCAAGAGAAAAACCGATCAAAAGTACTCAAAACCCAATCATCTCTTTCATCGTCTCAATCACAGCAGTCTGCATCTCTTAATTGCAGCAATCCGCCGTCTCAACTGCAGCCATCCGTCGCAAGCATCGCTCCGGTCAGTAGCTAGGCGCGCCTCCCTCCTTCCATTCGATCTCTCTCTCGCTCAACACATACACATACACATACACGCATACATATCCAAAAACTGCGCACATTTGGGTGTTTGGGGGTATGCTGCCCATTCTTAATTTCTTTCCATCTCTCTTTCTCACTCTCTCTCTCTCTAACACCCGAATTTCGAACAATGTTTCTTAGTGTGGGTTTATTTTTGCAGATAATTAAGTGTGGGTTTCTCTCGAGGGTTTACGTTCGCTAGTTGAAGAGGGTTGTGAAAAGTAATTTTCCATATGTATCTCATAGATGGGTTTGTGATTACAAATTTTTGATTGTTTAATTTCATGTAGGATTGTTTAATTGGATTATTTAATTGCAAGTAGAACTGTTTATTTGGATTATTTAATTGCACGTAGAATTGTTTAATTCCAAGTGGGTTTGTCTGAGGTAGTATTTGTTTTATATGTTTATTGGTAAGATTTTTAGAAGGGGAGCCCTCGTTCTCTCATCCTTTCAACATAATTTTTTCAAATATTCCGTTTCAAAAGTTAAACTCACTGTAGTCTAGTAGTGAAGAGGAAAATGTCCTGTTGCAACTTAGCCTCTTGACCACTTCAGCAATAACCTCCGTGCGGTTGATGTTTACACAAAGCAAATCATAGGAGTCTATTGTCCTGCACTTGGAGTGGAGCTATGTCCCATGTGCAGGGTTGAGAACTGCCCGTCTGCCCCAGTTAAGGGATTGTGATAACTTTCTTTAAGAAATTTCTGGCCTTGTCTTCCACAGAAAAAGCCTTAAAGTAACTGTTGCTAGAACCATAATTCAAGTTGGACTACACTTGAAAGATTAACATGCATGTGAGTCTTGATAGGCAAAAAAATTTCATGTATTGGGCATGAAGTTTATGCGATTAGGTCAGTAGATTTTGTTCTCAGGGATGATGCCGTGCAGAAGAACACAAAATTTGGGTTCTAGATTGTACAGAGGGTGTTGTTTTACTTTATATACCCCCAATTGTAACTGAGTCTGTGATTGATAAATCAATAATAAAAGAGACGCCTGCCGAGTGATGTGCAGCAAGTTGGAAAAATCAATGTTTTAGAATTAGAGTATACTTACTATATTTGCTGAGCGTCTAAGTTAGGTCAGCAACAAATCTGTTCGGCTGGTCCAAACTTCAATAGTATCTAAGAAGTTCCAAAAATATCTAAGAAGTTCCAAAAAACTCTGACAAGGGAGTAGTATCCCTTGTAGATTAATTAAATCTCCAAAGGTTATTGTATATTATTCAAATTCAAATTTGTGGATGTTGCAATCGTTAAAGCTACGAATCACGTCGAGAACCCTCCTAATGGGCGACACCTCAGAAGTGCATTTTTCTCTCAATTTTCGCATTTACTAATTGGATTGGCGATTAGTGGAAAATGTGTTTTTAATGTCTATTTTTTACTGTAGAAATTTTGGCAGCTTGAACAGCGATTCGGCCTCGAGTAGATGTTCAGTACTGCTTACATGCTCTTGCGAGGCGATTGGCCAAGACTCATAATTGGACGGTACTGATCTTTTTCTTCTAGATATTATGGATTAATTTTGATGAGATTTGTGTTTATTTTGATTTATTGGTGAGGCTTTTGTTGGGTGTGAATTGGGTTTGTGCAATGTTGTTATGTGTTTATGGTATTGGGGAAATTCTAAGTGGATCTAGTTGATCCATGCAAAGAGTTCACTATTCTATTTTGGGACGTTCCACACGAAGAGTTTACTTACAAAAAAATCATGCTTACAATATCCATAACCTTTCAAATTTGCCCTGAAGTGTTAAAAGGCATTTTGGCTATGCTCTAGTATTTTTGTGATAATGGCCAACTCTAATGATACTGAAATATCCCTTAATTTTCAATCGCAGACTCTGAGTGGAATGGAGGGAGTATTTCCATGTAAATTGCATTTAGTTTCACTCATCCATTTATTGTCCTATGATTAGTTCATAACCTCTTATCAATATCTGTTTTAGAGCTAAAGACCCATTGTTGCTACTGCGCAGATAATTATATATGATTTGTGCTCTTCATCTCCTTTAAGGGTAGAGGATCACAAGTAAGCTAGCTGTTTAAGATGGCTATTGATACTATTGTTGTTTTTTTTTTTTTTTGGTGATTATATAATGACGGAGTCAACCTTATATTTTCGGTTATGAAATTGTAGGTTCTTGCAATCTGTCAATCTTTTGCAGGTATGGAAGCCCAAGATTGAACATCAAGTGGCATCAAACTTTGAATTCCGAGCGAGCAAAGCTAATTACTACAGGTAAGCATATTGTCAGGATTTGGGACCCTGATACAGTAAGAAACTCTTTCATCTGCATCTGAAATTTTGCCTATTTGGTGTCCTCTTTAGCTTTTCAACTTGAAGCTCTGTTGTAGTCTTTTTGTGTGTGTGTGTGCTTGTGCTTACAAGGCGTGATTGTATCTGAAGTGTTCACGCTGAAGGGAGGGGTTAGGTACGATGTTAGGGAACTTGATTCTGTTGGAAAGCCCTAGGCATCATTATCACTTGATCGAGATTGCTTACAGAACTTTCACAGTTATGTGTGGATCTCGAGGCCGCCCTTTCTGCATTACTGGGATTTTCTTTTTTTGTTCATGGAAAATATTTTGCACATAGAGTACCCACCCCCCCTGTCTTGGCCTAATTTCATAAAACTTGTAGTTCATAAAAACAAGAGTTATTGTAGCCGCTTTTGATGTTAACCGTGCCTTATTATTTTATGATGTAAAATCTTGAGTGGTTTTGGATCCAGCAACGTGGTCCCTGAAGCAGATTACATGTGAGAAATAGATGTCAATGAATCAAGATAAAAACTTGTTATGATTAGGTTCTTGGAAGAAATTTTGGGATCGAGGAAACTAGTTGGTACACTCTTTGGTGAATAACCTAGCTTGCTTCTTTCCCGGTGGTTCCCCTTTTTCATCATGTCAGATTCAATATTGGAATCCATAATCTATATGTGGACAACTAACAACCATACGACAGATATGAGAGGCTAGTTATAGGGTTTTCAGTATTAATATCAAATGGGATTGGTTTATCTTAAGTCATAGTGTAAATGACTAACATAGCTATTTGTTATGGTGTGTTAATGCGGAAGAGAAAACATGGGTTTCAATTTTATCAGGATTGCATTTTGTAGCAGTGTTTTCCATTTTAATACGTTTGTATATGTCTATAGTCCTTATACAGCTACTACGTATGGCTGCGTCTACTGAGATATACTGGAAATTAATTGTAATTCTTGAGGATTCTATAGCGCTTTCAGTTCTCAATCAAGTTCTTTGATGCTCTCGGGAAAGCGCATAACTAGCATTCAACCAACCGCTGGATCTATAAACAATGTGTGTGTGTATAGAGAAAGTGGGTTGATGTTGTTGGCTTTGGACAACAGCCAGATACCATCTTATTTTGTACCTGCTCCCAGCTGGTGTTCTTACTCGGAACACTTAACAGTATGATTCATATTTCCACATGTCATGTTTAGACTTGGGTGCCTATGCTTTTCGATTGTGGTAGTGTTAACTTGTTGCTTTTGCTTGTAGGAAGAGCCGGAGGAGTGTGCTTAAACATCTATTTATGATCACTTCAAATTTTTGACAAAACAAGACCTTGAGAAGTTAAATTTAACAAATTTAATTCGCACCAATCTTCTAAGAGCCTCCATGCATGGTTTCTTCATTGATCACCGATTGTATAAGAGGTGACTAGTTTTTTGTTTTATGCTTGCTTCTGTGAAATATACTGTTTCCGCCCTGCCTCTCCGTGATGCTATTTATTCGGCATTTTGAGAAATATAGTGTGTAGAGTTATCTTCATCTCAATCAGCTAGTACTGTGGGTCTCCAGAAGAATTGATTAATTCTATGGAGATGGTGGATAGTGTCTTTTATCACATGTGCTGCTTGAAGTAGTTAATCTTACAGTTCTATACGTTGTGTCTTTGCAGCGCAAGCGTTGGCTAATTCATTCGGCTATGAAGATTATATAGAGCAGCGTAAAAAGGAGAAACTGGAAGCTGAATGCATGTCTCGAATTACGGTTAGTTCTTTGCATCATTTGAGTTTGCAGTTCGTTTATTTTGTTTAACAACTTTACATTTATCCACCAAGGTTAGTAGTAAGATTAAGAACAAGCTAGTGTTTCATATTGTTGCCAATATCTTATGCGGTTTTGGGTCCGTATGAGTTTTGCATAAGCCTTTGTACGGACTTATTTTTTGAATGAAGATTCAGAATCTTGTTATTCAAATTAGTGGAAACAACTAACAATTAACAAAGAAAAACAAACAAAATAGTACTACCTCTGGCCCCAAATGAGTCACTTCTTAGAAAAACTATCCCTAATGAGCGTCACCTTTTCAAAAGTCAACTATATACGCAGTTAAATTTTCCAAAGTAGCGTTTTGTGCCTTTATGTACCAATAGTGACTTGCTTGTAAGGGAGGATATTTATGTAAATTTGTTCATAAAGTTTTACAAATGTTGACTCTGCAAATCTCAAAAAGTTAAACTCATTTAGGGATGGAGCGATAACTTATCGAAATTATTGTTGGCTTTGCCGTTTCTTCCTCTTCCCCCTCGCCAACCCGTGTCAATTATGAATGAACCAGGTGGTTTGTTTACACCAATGGAATTGGAGGCAGCAGAACAACAGTTTAACAACACAATCTGTAACACCCGGGAATTTCAAGTATGTGTTATTTTTTAATCATGTGTTTAACTCATGATTGAGTATAATTTCATTGCTAGAATTTGTGTTTGAAACCCGAAAAAAACTTGGCCCGATTGGTAATTTTAAAGTTGTGTAGTTGTATGTACTCGCGTGCGTTGATTTGGGTATCGTTTACACTTTATTTTGCATTGTTTAGATCTTAAAACCATTCTAGAATGATATGTGATAATTTGGAATCAACTTAGGGCTGTTTTAAAGAGTTTTGGTTCAGGCTTTGACGCGCGTTGGGGTTTTGAAGCGGTCGCGTGAAGGGAAAGAAAACCGAGTGAGTTCCTGAACTTGCGCGCGTCATGTCCGTAGGCGCGACCGCGCTGACTCTGCCCACTATTTTTGACCAACTTTACTCGGTTGACTTTTTAGGCTGAATTTCTTGAGTCTAATCTGATTTTATAAGCTAGTTAAACTATGTTTAGATTTAGATAAGTTTGGTTAGTGATGGGTTAGCTTAGCTAGTCTTAATGAGGTTGATTTAGAGCTTAAACTTTGGTTAGGATGTGACCAATTGGATTGTTACACCAATTTGAGTGAGAGAACTTTGGGCTGCCACCTCTTACTCTTTTTTGCTGTAAGGTTGCATGGGATTAAGACTCCCTCATTCTCCATTTTTGTTCCAGCCGTGAGAGAGTAAAAAGAGAGAGCACAAGAGGGTTTCTTGAAGTAAGACTTGGGTACTTGAGCTAGAAAACTTCACCTTATGCTATAGCCTTCTTCATCAAAGTGATAGAGCTTGATTAGAAGATTACAACGAGCTTGAAATATTGAGGTTTCATCGGTGGGAGTTATCTCTACTCAGGGTAAAGGGATGTTTCTTATGTATGTTCATGGTGTGTGATTGAAATTGGTGACATGAGGTTGATAAGCTAGGTTTCTTGGTAGTAATGTTAGTTTATGCTCTTGTTTTGATGTGTTTGAGGGTTTATGTAGCTGGATTCAGTAGCTATTGATATGTGTTGTTGGGTAATAAGGTGGTTTGGCAATTAGAGAGCAATTGGTTAACTTAGTAAGCTAGACACATAAGTTTCAAATTAAGAACAGTCCCTGTTTTGGACTAATTTTGTGGAAGTGGTGTAGCAAATCCACTCATGGGCTTGGGCTGAATTTTGGATATGTTGTACTTGTATATGTTAGGTAGTTCTCTGTAAATTTTCATTGAATTTCGAGGTCGGGAGGTACCTCAATTGGATCATGAATCACCGCTGCGTTTGTGTAGCTGTTAGCAGAAAATCTGGAAGGTAACCCGGGGTTGATGTGACCAGAACTTAATGAATATGGATCCGAATTGAGTGATTCAAAACGGTAAAAAGTAGTTCAGAGTGTCTAGTTTCAGAATATGTAAGTTTGGTTGAATTTGGAGTTGTGAGGAATATTTGGTGAATTTCACAAGATTGTCGCGCTTAGTCAATAAGCAGAATACTTAAACCATGTTGGGGTTATAATTGGTTTAATTGCTATTTGAATTACCAAACCATATCGAAATGTAGTATTTGGGAGTTATGTGGATTGGATTGTATCCTATACTTACAAGGGATTTATATATGTTAACTCCAAGAAGTTTGTAACATTTTATTATCATGAAAAGGGGTTGTGTAATATGTCGTCATCCTAGGAATAGTTGAAGTCCTAGTGTTGAGTGATTGTTGTTTGTATGATTTATAAACAATCTTATGATGTGAAGAACCTTGTAAGTGTACTATTGTAAGCTTGTTGGCAAATGAAGGTTATAGATGGTGAAACCACATATTTGGGCAATTCCTAGCTAATCAAGGTATCGTACTTGGAATAGCATGAAACATTATCTTGTGCTGTGAAACCTACTTGAAGTCAAATTAGTTGTATGGACATAACTTACCTGAATCTTGTCCATGTGTTAATACCCTGGTTGTTGGTTTGTGTTGTTAAATGGTATTGGTGAGTTTACTTTATAACTCATTGTTGATCTATGTGTTTACTTTCAATAGTCGTGGGATAGTCCAACTTGATAACAATAGAGGTATGGCTAGAATGAGAACACCAATAGTCATTTCTTGTGGTCTGTGACCGGTGATTGAGAAGAAAGATCATTCAGTGGCATGAGATGATGTGTGTATTTTATAAGGAAGAAGGCAGGTTAGGTTATTTTATAACGAGGATGGCAGGTTAGGGATTGGAACCTGGTTTTCAAGGACATTATCATTATTGGTAAGGGTTTTTGCTTTTTCCCCTTGAGTGTCCTTATCATGTAGCAGCACAAGACCACACTAAATCACTAATCATTAGTGTATGTGTATGGATATCGCAAAATATTTGTCTCCATTGCGCTGTTTTTTTTTTCCTCCTGTCGAATAGACTTAAGTTTGTAGCTATTCATTCTGAATTGTATTTGATTTTGCATTTTAAGGGCTCAAAGTTTGCAAGATCAACCATACAGAGGAGGAGGGACCCTGATTTGGGGATCGAATCATTTTTCTTGCCCCACACAGTTTTGAAAAGGAACCTTCTCAAATTGAGGTCTATTTGGAAAGAAATATATTTGACAAAATGAGTCTAATTGGAAAGAAATATATTAAGAAGTGATACCTAAATAGTGAAAACAAAATGAGTCTAATTGGAAAGAAATATATTTGACATGAAACGTTTGACTTGTGTAATGACCTGCCCATAAACATGCTAAAAGTTTCCCATGTGCGAAAGCTCGTGCATGATTTCTACTTAACTATACAAAAGCATGGCAAAACGAATTCCACATGATTTTTGCTGTTACACTTGTTTTTTGGACCAAGGTTTTATATTTCATTAGGGTTTGATAGATTATTTTAACATTTAGTTATTTAGCCGATATAGTAGGAGAGAATCAGGTATTCATTCTAAGAATTTCATTTTTATTTTTAGTATGTTTACCGGTTAATCTGTATGGATACTAATAATCAAAGTTTTATTTACAGTTTGTGCCTATGGTCACCGAGCTCGTGGTTGCACAATTAATGTATCTGCATTATGTGATCCCAAGGAGCCAATAAATCTATTTATAAATTTTACTGGAACCACTCGCGATGATGGTCAGCCTGTGAGCCTTCCTTTCTCTCAATCAATCATATGCTTTAGCAGCTTATCCTTTTCAGCATAGTCGTGCCCTGTTTAGTTTTTGTGCAAATTAGTTTAAAATATCTTAAGGCTGAAATTTGGTCATCTTGGCCATTGGTAAATCAGAATAGAAGAAAACCGATTACACAGAGACAAGAGAAAATCCCAATTGACATGATCGTATACCTTTTCGATATCCAGCTTGCATAACAAACCTGGGAGTCCACTTTTCTTTCTAGCATCTACTACTTGCATGTGAGTCTTGATAGGCAAAAAAATTTCATGTATTGGGCATGAAGTTTTATGCGGTTAGGTCAGTAGATTTTGTTCTCAGGGATGATGCCGTGTAGAAGAACACAAAATTTGGGTTCTAGATTGTACAGAGGGTGTTGTTTTACTTTATATACCCCCAATTGTAACTGGGATTGTAATTGATAAATCAATAATATGTGCAGCAAGTTGGAAAAATCAATGTTGTAGAATTAGAGTGTACTATATTTGCTGAGCGTCTAAGTTAGGTCGGCAACGAATTTGTTCGGCTGGTCCAAACTTCAACAGTATCTAAGAAGTTCCAAAAAAACTCTGACAAGGGAGTATCATCCCTTGTAGATTAATTAAATCTCCAAAGGCTATTGTATATTTTTCAAATTCAAATTTGTGGATGTTGCAATCGTTAAAGCTACAAATCATGTCGAGAACCCTCCTAAAGGGCGACACCTCGAAGTGCATTTTCTCTCAATTTTCGCATTTACTAATTGGATTGGCGATTAGTGAAATGTGTTTTTAATGTCTATTTTTACCGTAGAAATTTTGGCGGGGCTTGAACAGTGATTCGGCCTCGAGTAGATGTTCGATTGCTTAAATGCTCTTGCGAGTCGATTGGCCAAGACTCATAATTCGACGGTACGATCTTTTCTTCTAGATATTATGGATTAATTTTGATGAGATTTGTGTTTATTTTGATTTATTGGTGTTGCTTTTGTTGGGTGTGAATTGGGTTTGTGCAATGTAGTTATGTGTTTATGGTATTGCGGAAATTCTATGCGGATCTAGTTGAGCTGTTTGAGCGAATTTACTAGAATCCATAGTTTCTCTTGAACATGTGGGCGCACGATCAAGTGAGGTGCTGAGCATTCTATAGAGTGGTGTTTTTGATCGTGTTCCTTGTGTTTTCTCCACTAGCACCATCAGGCCTCCGCGAGTAAAAACAAAAGCGTCCCTTGATAATGAGTTCCGTCTTAATTCTAGTGTGACATAATTTGGAGTCAAAGTTGGGATGATCATATTGGGCTACCTAGCTCACAAGCCTGACATTACACTTCCATAATTGGGCTTTTAGTGGACAACCCTTGGTTGGTATCCACCATGTTATAAGCACTTTGGGTCTGTAATTGGCCCCTACTGATCTGGAATAGAATATTATATGTTTTTTTTTTTTGATAGGTTAGTGTGGCCCCTTGTTGGTATGGGGATTGGAACCAAGGACCCCAAGGTCTTTGCCTGAGTGCCCTTCCCATTTTTCCCACCCCTTGGTTCCAGTATTATATGCTTTCATAAGTATACTTTCTCCGGTTTGTGGTCCTTCGAGTCCAAGTAAGTTCTTAGAGGGCTTAACAAAAAATAAAGTAGTTTGGAGTGCCCATGTGGGTGCGAACGAGTTGAATTTTAGAGCTGGCTCAATCATGCAAATCTGTTGATTTAGCTTAAGAGAGGTCAATCATAGGGTTCTCTTCTTCCTGTGATCAAAGTTAGTTTGAATACACCTTGTCAAAGTTTGAGGGACGGAGGTTGATGGATTCAGGTGGACAGGTGGGTCGGTAACCAAGGTGTCTCATCTCTTGTTTTGCGGACGACACTTTGGTTTTCTGCGGGGCAGAAAAGTCTCAACTGGGATATCTTCGTATGGTGCTATTATTCTTTCAAGCGGTTTCGGGTCTCAAGATCAATATTTCTAAGAGTGAAATCATTCCTGCTGGAGAATTGGAGAATGTGGTTGCTTTGGCTTCTTTTTTTGGGTGTAAGGTAGCGAGGCTTCCTGCTTCTTATCTCGGTTTACCCATTGGAGCTTCTTTCAAAAGCAAAGCAGTGTGGAATGAGGTGATTGAAAAGTTTGAACGTCGGCTAGCGGGTTCTGTCCAAAGGGTCCCAGTGAAAAATACTTTGTCCAGGCCTAAATATTTCTTATCGCTTCTTGTGATTCCTGTATCGGTTAGGAATCGTTTAGAAAAGCTGGAAAGAGATTTCTTGTGGGAAGAGGGTTCGGAGGGGAAAAACTACATTTGATTAAATGGTCATCGGTTTGTAAGAGTTCGAAGGCAGGAGGGCTAGGGATTAAAAATCTAAAGTTGTTCAATGAAGCCTTGCTAGGGAAATGGTTATGGAGGTATCTCACGGAGAGGGAGGCTCTTTGGCGAAAGGTGATGGAGAGTAAATATGGTAAGGGTAATCATTCGTGGTTTCCTGCTACTATCAGCGACTCTTTTGGGGTGGGTCTTTGGAAAGGAATCAGAAGAGGATGGGAAAAGTTTGTTAGACACATTTCATTTGAAATTGGTGATGGATCTATGGTGATGTTCTGGAAAGATAAATGGTGCGAGGGAGTGGAGTTGAGCAGATCCTTTCCAAACCTGAGATTATGTGGTGTAAGAATTTTGCAACTTCACACAAGTTCTTCCTTGAATAAACAGATTTAAATTAGCTTCAATCATATATCAATGCTCGGATGGTTAGGACTGTCGAATTATAATAACAAGTTGGCAAGAGACCTGATATGTCGACGTCATAGATGGTAGTTGCTTTATCATATTCTTATTCTAGTATGTTCTAACAGGAGACACCATCATTTTTGTTTGATTCACTTTTAAGGACTTGATTTCACAAATTTTGTGCAGGTACATTTTGAGACTACTGGTCCAGAGATCTGGGAAGATACTAGAGGCAAAGTGGATATTTTTGTTGCAGGAATTGGAACTGGTGGAACTATTTCAGGGGTCGGTTGGTTCCTAAAAAAGTAAAATCCTGGTGTTAAGGTACTTTTGTTTTTGCTAATAACATATATCTACTCAACTCCGTCGGTGTTTCAACCTCTTAGGTCCAGTACATGAGTCCTTTTCTGCCACTAAGTTCTGTTCAAAGCAAGATTTTGGTTGAATCACTCTTGCTCATTTCCTTCATAATGATCGCATGTTAGTTTGCGCTTTCCCGGCTCTGTCATTGCTTTTGATATTGATATCATCACTCAAGCTTAAAGCATCTATCACGGTGAGACAACTTTCCTTGTCTACGTGCAAGTGGGCAAGCTTTAGAAGTCAAAGGCTTTGAAATAAGTAGGAGTAAAATGGAATATATGAAATGCAACTTTAGCGGTAGAAGGAGCAATAAGTGGAGACAAAGTTAGGTTAGATGGTGAAGGAATATCACAAAAGGAACAATTTTGATATTTAGGATCAATTATAAATGAAGATGGGGAGGTTAGAGATATTGTCATGACAGGTTGTTGAACCAGAAGAAATCTGTCTTACTCCTGAATATATAATGGTGACTATTGACAGAAAAACTGAAGTTGTAGCATATGCATTAGTTGGGTGTCTCAAATCCAATGTTTGTGGCCTTTTTTTTCTTTTTCAAAAATGGACTTGTTAATTTCTGCCTTGGTTTGCTTGAACTGCTTTTTCCTGTCTTCATTTCTTTTATCAGGTGATTGGTGTAGAGCCCACAGAAAGCAACATATTGTCTGGTGGAAAGCTGGGTAAGGTTAACAGTGGCGAGTATTCATTTTCATTTTAGTTTTTCCCTTGGTTCTAGCTTTTATTAGTTGAAAAGTGCATGCCCTCACAAAATTCAAGGGATTGGAGCAGGTTTTATACCAGGGAACTTACATCAAGATGTGCTCGATGAAGTAATAGAGGTCTGAATTTTTTCATTGATTCTTCCTCTTCTGCCTTTTTTTTTATTGTTGGGGGGGGGGGAGGTGAGAGGATAATGCTACCATCTTGACTACTATTTCTCCTGTTTATTGTTCCTCGATCTACTGGGTTTGGATGTGGGCTGTATGTCTCCATCTTGGCAACACCAACAACTACCCCATGAAGAGAATATTATGGCCATAAATACAGTTACCCGTCATAAGAATGAAATCATGATTACAAAACCCTAATTTTCAGCAAGATATCCATCGAAACTAGTCATTTTGATAATACTACTGCATGAACGGCGATCCTTGTTTGAGTGAGAAAGCCATAACTAAGTGTTAGTCCTGCTGATGCAAGCACTGGGAGGGTTGAGTAATGCGGCCTAATCTCCTGATCAATGTTCCACATTAGCTACCTTAGTCGAGCCAGCTTTTGCTTGCTCCCCTGCATTCTGATATGCTTACACTAAACATTATTAAAGCATATAGATTGATCCATTAATTGAAAATAGAAGGAAGTCTGCTCATAGTGCGTTTGCTGCATGACTTTAGGTACGAGTCTAACAAGTTACTCCTCCCGTCCCAAAAAAAGGACTGCTCTTTGAAAGTTAAATTTTTTCATAGTAGTTTTTCACTTCCGTATATCGTATTTAAGTTGCTCTAAAACTTGAAATCATTTTTGCATGACACGTAAAAGCAGCAAAATATTTGTGACAAGATAGAAATTTTTTGGAAAAATTTGGGTTCTAGAAATTTTTTAGAAATTTTTTGCATGATATGAAGTTTATGCGATTAGGTCAGTGGATGTTGTTCTCAGGGATGATGCGTGCGAAGAACACAAAATTTGGGTTCTAGATTGTACAGAGGATGTTGTAAAGAGACGCCTGCCGAGTGATGTGCAGCAAGTTGGAAAAATCAATGTTGTAGAATTAGAGTGTACTATATTTGCTGAGCATCTAATTTAGGTCAGCAACGAATCTGTTCGGCTGGTCCAAACTTCAACAGTATCTAAGAAGTTCCAAAAAACTCTGACAAGGGAGTAGCATCCCTTGTAGATTAATTAAATCTCCAAAGGTTATTGTATATTTTTCAAATTCAAATTTGTGGATGTTGCAATCGTTAAAGCTACGAATCACGTCGAGAACCCTCCTAAAGGGCGACACCTCAGAAGTGCATTTTTCTCTCAATTTTCGCATTTACTAATTGGATTGGCGATTAGTGGAAAATGTGTTTTTAATGTCTATTTTTTACTGTAGAAATTTTGGCGGCTTGAACAGCGATTCGGCCTCGAGTAGATGCTCGATCGCTTACATGCTCTTGCGAGGCGATTGGCCAAGACTCATAATTGGACGGTACTGATCTTTTTCTTCTCGATATTATGGATTAATTTTGATGAGATTTGTGTTTATTTTGATTTATTGGTGTTGCTTTGGTTGGGTGTGAATTGGGTTTGTGCGATGTTGTTATGTGTTTATGGTATTGGGGAAATTCTAAGTGGATCTAGTTGAGCTGTCTGTTTGAGTGAATTTACTAGAATCCATAGTTTCTCTTGAACATGTGGGCGCACGATCAAGTGAGGTGCTGAGCATTCTATAGAGTGGTGTTTTTGTTTGGAGACGAACGGCTTGCATTGTTAGGGAAGTGGTGAATGGAAATTTGGGATAATACGGGGTTGGATTTGTGGATAGAGTAGTAATCTGTATGTTGTGGTGATATTATGAAATCTCTGATATAAAAACAAGCACTGGGTAAATGAAGAGGAATATGAATTTTCTTTTGCATATATGAAGTTGGCTATGTAGCACACTTCCCAAAGTTTCCAGCGAGTGATTTAGGGCACAACGTCCAATACCAGTTGTCTGAAATGCAATTTATTCCACAGCAACTAATGTTAAAAGTCCCACATCCAATACCAGTGGATTTAAGTAACAAACAGTTGCCATTTTATATGTATACATGCATATATTATTTATAATTGTGTATATACGTTCCTAATGCGTTGGGTCAACTTTTTCTGTTTTATTTCCTCTATGAATTTCATGTCAGTGTGTTTGTCATGGAAGGCTATTTTAGTGCTTATCAGGGGTTCAGATTGTTGTTATGAGTTTGGAGAAAGGTAGAGGTATTCCTTGGAGTAGACCTGATATGTAGAGATTACTCAAAAGACTAAGTGCATTGAAGAGCTTGGGTGGTTTGCCATTAAAACGCTGGTTTAGTTCAAATAGCGTTAAGAGCATGCATTTGTTTATTCAGGAATACTTTGTTATTGACAATTTATTCGTAAAATATTATAATTTAATCTAGGTATTTGAAACACACTTCATTCTAGTGAATGCCATGGTAGACCTTCAAATTCTCAAAGTCAGGTTAACCTTGTGAGCTGAATTAATTTTTTCGTATCTGGTAACGACATGATATATCCTTGAGGATACCTAGGTATCCACTAAAATTAGAAAAATTGGTTATAGACATTAAACAGGGCGGCAGGCATCTTGTTGGCAGGTGTGATTAACAAGACACATTTTATGGAAATTCCTATCGATGTCCCAAAGGAACTCACAGAGACTATGGTTATCGATGTTGGATAGTTGGGAAATCTATCAGCTTATACCTTTCCAAGACATAAAGTTGATCTATTATTATATGTATGTTAAATTAGGGGAGGAAAAAGAAAGACTGGGTATCTGAAATTTTGAAATATGAAGAGATAGATTAGTCATTTAGTACTGAAGCATTTTGTTCTGTTAATGGAATTGGTTGAAATCTTAAAGAGTCATGCTTAATCCTATATGTAAACTTCCTCCGATGTGGAATGTAAATGTAACCCACTAGATGAAGTAGATCGATTGACCAATCAAATATTTCAGGCATCTCTGATAAAAAGAAAATTCTTAGGGACCCATAAATGTTTTCCTTTTTTTCTTTAACTTAAAATCTTTTTCTGACCGTGTTTGTATAAAGTCCTCGCAGAAAGTAACGGTAAAGGTCTCTTATTACTACAAATGAGAGGTTCTCAAACTTCTTATTTTTATTTTTTTTAACTTCCGCAGGGGGGAGTGGGCTCTAGGTGGATAGCAAAAGATCGATTATTAAGTCTTCCACTCTTTATGGATTGGTTTCAAGTGTAAGGCTAGAAATTCTCATTTTGAATCCTCTGTGGGAACTTCCTCGATATAGTATGTAAACCTAGATGATGTTGATAGATATTCCACTTAATATATCCAAATACTTGGGGATGTAAGATAGAATGATCCATTTACATTTAATAAATAGATTAAGGCTTTTAACCATCTACTCTGATGATTGGTTCTTCTGGATGAAGCTAACCTGGAGAAATGTTGGGCTGGTATGTATAAAGTCCTTACTTGGTAAGTTACTGTATCATAGTACCAAAGGAGAAATTTCAACTAATCTTTGTTTTGACTTCCCTGCTGGAGGAGGGGGGGGGGCATGAACGGGCTGGTTATGCCTACCCTTTTGACAAGATGATACTGTTTCGCTCTTATACTTTGTCCAGAAAGATGAAAATCCATGATTGGGCCTGCTAGTGAGAGTTCCCTTGGAGCACGTGTTGAGAGTATATTTAGATCTTCTTTCTATCAAAAACAAAAACCAAAATATTTGGATCTTCTTCTTTGCAATTGGGAACACACATATATCTAAGGCACTGGTAGTTTACTTGTGTCAATTGCTATTACTTTGATTCTTTTTCTGAATGAGCCTCTAGTCTTTGTCTCTTGTTCCACTGAACTTTTTTCTTAACTGTGTACATCATTAGCACTTGCAAGGATATATTTATGTAACATTTAATGGAATAGTAGGTCTAGCTGGTTTTTTTTTCTCTGAATTTATATTTTTTATCTCTACTAGCTTCAGTCTGTCGACTGAAAAGCTAAATTAGAAATAGAATTTGTGTTTGATTATAAATTCAGTTACATTACTTCCTTTCCAGCTTGGGATTGCTCTGCTTGGGTACGTACACATGCTGTTGTTCTTGGAGGAATGACTTGAATGATTCAGAACTCTGAAGTATGACATTGAAGCTGAGCGGATACCGAGACCTGCTCAAGGGCAAGAGAAGGTAAGCACCGAATCATATTGTGGTCAGTAAATGATGTGAGATTCTTGAGGCAAAATATCCTATTTTTCTAAATTGAAACAACATGTGGTATAGTTCCTGAGTTTTGGGCAGCTGTAGTTCCTCTTGTCACAATAGCTCTACTGTTAACTTTTCATCCTGATATTAATTAATCAAACTAAAGTTCGAGGTTAAGCTCTTGCTAGTTTCTCGAATGATTTGGACAAGGGATCAATTTCTCAGTATAAGTTCATATAGGCTTCTTCAAAAGTAACTTCGCACACTAGCCACTACAAGAAAATGATAAATTAGCTACGATTTTATTGTCTACAAATTAAATTCGTAGTAAAAATAATGTTTGTTATAGAATTCAAGTTTTGTAGCTAATACACCATCCTAAGGTGACGAGGATATATCGCACACAAATACAGCCCAACGACGACCAAACTTTTCTTGTTGTCGCCAAATGAAGCCCAAAAATTGGGCGCAAACTTTTCCGCCCGGAAATTTAATCAACGATGAATTAAGGCCCAATGTCGATGGAACAAGTCAATGAAGAAGGTTAATATTTAGCTACAATTGGGATTCATCGCAAGAGGTATTTTTAGTCGTTTAAGGACGTAAAACCCGATCAAAAGAAACCCACTTCTCCGTTCTAATTCGATCAAAAGGGCAAAACACGCACCTTCCATCGACATTAACCTTGCACTGTGCTCATCTCTTTCATCGTTCCAGCTTGCAGCAGTTCTATCATTGCTCCGGTCGGTAGGTACGCCTCCCTACTTCCCTTCCTTTCCTTTCCCTTCCATCTCCCTCTTTCTCTGTCAACACGCACACATATACACAAGACAGACTATGCCCACAAAAGATCCACTTGGACCAATCGTATTCTCATCTTAAACTTTTGAGTCTTTTTCGTAGGGATTGGCTTGAACCGGATTGCTAAGTGTGGTTTCACTTGAGGGTTTACGTTGGCTAGATGTGAAAGGTACATTTTATATGTTTCTTATACATGGGTTTGTGATTACGATTTCTTTTGTCTTGATTACGATTTCGATTATTTAATTGTTGCGGGATTGTTTAACTGGATCATAGTTATCAAATAAAAGTGGGCGAGAGGTGCATTTTTCGGTGAGAGGCGAGGCGAGAGGTGGGCGAGCAAAAGGCGAACATTAAGGAAAAATGCATAAAAATATATAAAATAAATATAAAAAAATATAACTTAACTAATCTCAACAAAACATGTTACAAGTGAGCAAAATACATGAAATTATGTTCTAAACATACTATCAATAACACAATTTCATCATTCATAGTTAAAATTTCAATGCAATTAAAAAAAGGGAAGAAAAAATATTAATTTTAAAAACAAAAAATAGAAAATTACAGTTTTGAGAATTTTTTTTTAATTCTTTACGCTTTACATTAAAAAAGAAAAAAAGTAGAAAATTTAAAAACTTAATTCTAAAATAAAAAAGAAGAAAAAAAATTAATTTTAAACGAAAAAATAGAAAATTATCGTCGAGAAATTTTTTTAATTCTTTACGTTTACATTAAAAAGACAAAAAAGTAGAAAATTTTAAAAAAGAACTGAGAAAAAAAAAGAAGAAAAAAAAGTAGTGTACTTTACATTAAGGAAAAGAAAGAAACAAAAAAATAAAAACAAAAAGTTCTTACCTGCGGTCGCCGAGCCACCGAGAGAGTTGCGAAGAGAGAGATGCAACCACACGCAGCGAGAGAGAGAGACGCGAGAGAGAGAGACTGGAGACGTAGACGGAGAGAGAGAGAAGTCGAACCGTCGAAGGTATGGTTAGGGTTTTTTTGGAATCGATCGATGTCGATCCGGTATGTTAGGTTTTTTGTTTTTAACCTTTTGTTTAACATTTTATAAAACCTAGAAACTACGTTGTTTCAAAATTTTTTACCTTTTTACGATGCTCGCCTTTCTTTCGCCTTTTCTCGCTCTCGCCTCTTAAAAGTGAGAAAGGCGAACGGTAGGTCGCCTCTAGCCTGTCGCCTCGCTTGAAGGATCCAGCGATGAACCCTCGCCTCTCGCCAGTGAGCCAGCGCCGCCTTTCATAACTATGAACTGGATTATTTAATTGCATTAAGAATTGTTTAATTCCAAGTGGGTTTGTTTTATATGTTTATTGGTAAGATATTTAGAAGGGGCACCCCTAGTTCTCTCTTCCCAAGTCTTTTTTTTTTCTAACAGGTATGCCCCGTTTACATAGTATCTTTGGTTAGGAAAGATTCTCATTTTTATTTTATTTTTAACCAAAGAGAACCAAGTTTCTCTAATATAAATTCAACTGTTAGACTACTTGACAAAATTAAAAGTCTTCGCTTAGGTCCATGGTTCCAATCGGTCTTGACTTGACCTCCTTGTGTAGCCCAACCATCGCATTCCAAATCGAGCGTGACACTCATGGCTTGATCCTTGGGATAGGGTATGCCCCTGCTCCAAATTTGAGTGTACCCTTATTGGTGTCTCATCGACCAAAAAAACTTGGTACCGGTTCCGCACGATGGAATAAGAAGAGGATGGAATAAGAATGAAAGTCCTTGGGTCAAAGCAAAGGTTCAATCTTTGCTCTCTATTGAATATTGCCAACACCATTGACATACACATTGGTCACACATATAAAGCTCCCCTGTTGTATTCCCCAAGAATTCAAAGTTAAATTGTGATGTTTTGGACCTTCTAATGACATATATAAAGCAAAGATCCAACAGAGTCGCCTTCCACAAGTTTGATCTGAACAGTGACTTTACCAAACATATATTTGTTCTTTGATGAAAACTCAGCCTTAGAATAGTTATCAAGCTTCATTTTCAACGTTTCACCCTGATAACGAGTTTTGTCCTAATTTTAGTGTGACATATTAATTTGGAGTCAAAGTTGGGATGATCATATTGGGCTACCTAGCTAACAAGCCTGACATTACTCTTTCATAATTAGGCTTTTAGTGGACAACCCTTGGTTGGTATCCACCATGTTATTAGCACTTTGGGTCTGTAAATTGGTCCCTACTGATATGGAATAGAATATTATATGCTTTCTTAAGTATACTTTCTCCGGTTTGTCATCCTTCGAGTCCAAGTATGAATTATTAGCTCATGTAGCTTAGAATCATATGCTCAAAATCTTAAAACCCGTTTCATACACCCTAAATTTGCTCTATACTGAATACTAACAAGCTATATGCTTATATGTTTTTCTTTACTGCAATTGTTAATTGTTTGTTTGTTTTTTTTTCTTTTTTTGGGCGGATGCTAAGTTTACGTCAAAGCTTCCCACAATCAATCTCTATTGCGCCCTTGTTTATCCTTTGAAAGCAAGTCTTTTGATCATCTATAAGGATCCACAAAGCATCCAACAATCAATCTATATTGAGCTCTTGTTTATCATTTATAATAAAGACTTTTGATGCTCTAAAAGGATCCACAAAGCTTCCAACAATAAATCTCTATTGAGGACTTGTTTATCCTTTAAAAACAAGTCTTTTGATCATTTAAAAGAATCGTCAAAGCTTCCCACAATCAATCTCTATTGCGCCCTTGTTTATCCTTTGAAAGCAAGTCTTTTGATCATCTATAAGGATCCACAAAGATTCTAATATTCAATCTCAATTGTGCTCTTGTTTATCCTTTGAAAGCAAGTCTTTTGATCATCTATAAGGATCCACAAAGATTCCAACATTCAATCTCTATTGTGCTCTTGTTTATCCTTTGAAAGCAAGTCTTTTGATCATCTAAAAGAATCCACAAAGCTTCCAATAATCAACCACTAGTGAGCACTTGTTTATCCTTTGTAAACAAGTCTTTTGAACCTCTAAAAGGATCCTCAAAGCTTCCAACAATCAATCTCTATTGAGCTCTTGTTTATCTTTTAAAAACAAGTCTTTTGATCCTCTAAAAGGATACACAAAGCATCCAACAATCAATCTATATTGAGCTCTTGTTTATCATTTGTAATAAAGACTTTTGATCCTCTAAAAGGATCCACAAAGCTTCCAACAATAAATCTATATTGAGGACTTGTTTATCCTTTAAAAACAAGTCTTTTGATCATCTAAAAGGATCACAAAGCTTCCCACAATCAATCTCTATTGCGCCCTTGTTTATCCTTTGAAAGCAAGTCTTTTGATCATCTATAAGGATCCACAAAGATTCCAATATTCAATCTCTATTGTGCTCTTGTTTATCCTTTGAAAGCAAGTCTTTTGATCATCTATAAGGATCCACAAAGATTCCAACATTCAATCTCTATTGTGCACTTGTTTATCCTTTGAAAGCAAGTCTTTTGATCATCTAAAAAATCCACAAAGCTTCCAATAATCAACCACTATTGAGCACTTGTTTATCCTTTGTAAACAAGTCTTTTGAACCTCTAAAAGGATCCTCAAAGCTTCCAACAATCAATCTCTATTGAGCTCTTGTTTATCCTTTAAAAACAAGTCTTTTGATCCTCTAAAAGGATCCACAAAGCATCCAACAATCAATCTATATGGAGCTCTTGTTTATCATTTGTAATAAAGACTTTTGATGCTCTAAAAGGATCCACAAAGCTTCCAACAATAAATCTCTATTGAGGACTTGTTTATCCTTTAAAAACAAGTCTTTTGATCATCTAAAAGGATCGTCAAAGCTTCACACAATCAATCTCTATTGCGCCTTGTTTATCCTTTGAAAGCAAGTCTTTTGATCATCTATAAGGATCCACAAAGATTCCAATATTCAATCTCAATTGTGCTCTTGTTTATCCTTTGAAAGCAAGTCTTTTGATCATCTAAAAGAATCCACAAAGCTTCAAATAATCAATCTCTATTGAGCTCTTGTTTATCCTTTAAAAACAAGTCTTTTGATCCTCTAAAATGATACACAAAGCATCCAACAATCAATCTATATTGAGCTCTTGTTTATCATTTGTAATAAAGACTTTTGATCCTCTAAAAGGATCCACAAAGCTTCCAACAATAAATCTATATTGAGGACTTGTTTATCCTTTAAAAACAAGTCTTTTGATCATCTAAAAGGATCGTCAAATCTTCCCACAATCAATCTCTATTGCGCCCTTGTTTATCCTTTGAAAACAAGTCTTTTGATCATCTATAAGGATCCACAAAGATTCCAATATTCAATCTCTATTGTTCTCTTGTTTATCCTTTGAAAGCAAGTCTTTTGATTATCTATAAGGATCCACAAAGATTCCAACATTCAATCTCTATTGTGCACTTGTTTATCCTTTGAAAGCAAGTCTTTTGATCATATAAAAGAATCCACAAAGCTTCCAATAATCAACCACTATTGAGCACTTGTTTATCCTTTGTAAACAAGTCTTTTGAACCTCTAAAAGGATCCTCAAAGCTTCCAACAATCAATCTCTATTGAGCTCTTGTTTATCCTTTAAAAACAAGTCTTTTGATCCTCTAAAAGGATCCACAAAGCATCCAACAATCAATCTATATGGAGCTCTTGTTTATCATTTGTAATAAAGACTTTTGATCCTCTAAAAGGATCCACAAAGCTTCCAACAATAAATCTCTATTGAGGACTTGTTTATCCTTTAAAAACAAGTCTTTTGATCATCTAAAAGGATCGTCAAAGCTTCCCACAATCAATCTCTATTGCGCTCTTGTTTATCCTTTGAAAGCAAGTCTTTTGATCATCTATAAGGATCCACAAAGATTCCAACATTCAATCTCTATTGTGCTCTTGTTTATCCTTTGAAAGCAAGTCTTTTGATCATCTAAAAGAATCCACAAAGCTTCCAATAATCAACCACTATTGAGCACTTGTTTATCCTTAGTAAACAAGTCTTTTGAACCTCTAAAAGGATCCTCAAAGCTTCCAACAATCAATCTCTATTGAGCTCTTGTTTATCCTTTAAAAACAAGTCTTTTGATCCTCTAAAAGGATCCACAAAGCATCCAACAATCAATCTATATTGAGCTCTTGTTTATCATTTGTAATAAAGACTTTTGATCCTCTAAAAGGATCCACAAAGCTTCCAACAATAAATCTCTATTGAGGACTTGTTTATCCTTTAAAAACAAGTCTTTTGATCATCTAAAAGGATCGTCAAAGCTTCCCACAATCAATCTCTATTGCGCTCTTGTTTATCCTTTGAAAGCAAGTCTTTTGATCATCTATAAGGATCCACAAAGATTCCAACATTCAATCTCTATTGTGCTCTTGTTTATCCTTTGAAAGCAAGTCTTTTGATCATCTAAAAAATCCACAAAGCTTCCAATAATCAACCACTATTGAGCACTTGTTTATCCTTTGTAAACAAGTCTTTTGAACCTCTAAAAGGATCTTCAAAGCTTCCAACAATCAATCTCTATTGAGCTCTTGTTTATCCTTTAAAATCAAGTCTTTTGATCCTCTAAAAGGATCCACAAAGCATCCAACAATCAATCTATATTGAGCTCTTGTTTATCATTTGTAATAAAGACTTTTGATCCTCTAAAAGGATCCACAAAGCTTCCATCAATAAATCTCTATTGAGGACTTGTTTATCCTTTAAAACAAGTCTTTTGATCATCTAAAAGGATCGTCAAAGCTTCCCACAATCAATCTCTATTGCGCCCTTGTTTATCCTTTGAAAGCAAGTCTTTTGATCATCTATAAGGATCCACAAAGATTCCAACATTCAATCTCTATTGTGCTCTTGTTTATCCTTTGAAAGCAAGTCTTTTGATCATGTAAATGAATCTACAAAGCTTCCAATAATCAACCACTAGTGAGCACTTGTTTATCCTTTGTAAATAAGTCTTTTGAACCTCTAAAAGGATCCTCAAAGCTTCCAACAATCAATCTCTATTGAGCTCTTGTTTATCCTTTAAAATCAAGTCTTTTGATCCTCTAAAAGGATCCACAAAGCATCCAACAATCAATCTATATTGAGCTCTTGTTTATCATTTGTAATAAAGACTTTTGATCCTCTAAAAGGATCCACAAAGCTTCCATCAATAAATCTCTATTGAGGACTTGTTTATCCTTTAAAAACAAGTCTTTTGATCATCTAAAAGGATCGTCAAAGCTTCCCACAATCAATCTCTATTGTGCCCTTGTTTATCCTTTGAAAGCAAGTCTTTTGATCATCTATAAGGATCCACAAAGATTCCAACATTCAATCTCTATTGTGCTCTTGTTTATCCTTTGAAAGCAAGTCTTTTGATCATGTAAATTAATCCACAAAGCTTCCAATAATCAACCACTAGTGAGCACTTGTTTATCCTTTGAAAGCAAGTCTTTTGATCATCTAAAAGAATCAGCAAAGCTTCCAATAATCAACCACTATTGAGCACTTGTTTATCCTTTGTAAACAAGTCTTTTGAACCTCTAAAAGGATCCTCATAGCTTCCAACAATCAATCTCTATTGAGCTCTTGTTTATCCTTTAAAAACAAGTCTTTTGATCCTCTAAAAGGATCCACAAAGCATCCAACAATCAATCTATATGGAGCTCTTGTTTATCATTTGTAATAAAGTCTTTTGATGCTCTAAAAGGATCCACAAAGCTTCCAACAATAAATCTCTATTGAGGACTTGTTTATCCTTTAAAAACAAGTCTTTTGATCATCTAAAAGGATCGTCAAAGCTTCCCACAATCAATCTCTATTGCGCTCTTGTTTATCCTTTGAAAGCAAGTCTTTTGATCATCTATAAGGATCCACAAAGATTCCTATATTCAATCTCTATTGTGTTCTTGTTTATCCTTTAAAAGCAAGTCTTTTGATCATCTATAAGGATCCACAAAGATTCCAACATTCAATCTCTATTGTGCTCTTGTTTATCCTTTAAAAGCAAGTCTTTTGATCATCTAAAAGAATCCACAAAGCTTCCAATAATCAACCACTAGTGAGCACTTGTTTATCCTTTGTAAACAAGTCTTTTGAACCTCTAAAAGGATCCTCAAAGCTTCCAACAATCAATCTCTATTGAGCTCTTGTTTATCCTTTAAAATCAAGTCTTTTGATCCTCTAAAAGGATCCACAAAGCATCCAACAATCAATCTATATTGAGCTCTTGTTTATCATTTGTAATAAAGACTTTTGATCCTCTAAAAGGATCCACAAAGCTTCCAACAATAAATCTCTATTGAGGACTTGTTTATCCTTTAAAAACAAGTCTTTTGATCATCTAAAAGGATCGTCAAAGCCTCCCACAATCAATCTCTATTGCGCCCTTGTTTATCCTTTGAAACCAAGTCTTTTTATCATCTATAAGGATCCACAAAGATTCCAACATTTAATCTCTATTGTGCTCTTGTTTATCCTTTGAAAGCAAGTCTTTTGATCATGTAAATGAATCCACAAAGCTTCCAATAATCAACCACTAGTGAGCACTTGTTTATCCTTTGTAAACAAGTCTTTTGAACCTCTAAAAGGATCCTCAAAGCTTCCAACAATCATCTCTATTGAACTCTTGTTTATCCTTTAAAAACAAGTCTTTTGATCCTCTAAAAGGATACACAAAGCATCCAACAATCAATCTATATTGAGCTCTTGTTTATCATTTGTAATAAAGACTTTTGATCCTCTAAAAGGATCCACAAAGCTTCCAACAATAAATCTATATTGAGGACTTGTTTATCCTTTAAAAACAAGTCTTTTGATCATCTAAAAGGATCACAAATCTTCCCACAATCAATCTCTATTGAGCTCTTGTTTATCCTTTGAAGCAAGTCTTTTGATCATGTATAAGGATCCACAAAGATTCCAATATTCAATCTCTATTGTTCTCTTGTTTATCCTTTGAAAGCAAGTCTTTTGATCATCTATAAGGATCCACAAAGATTCCAACATTCAATCTCTATTGTGCACTTGTTTATCCTTTGAAAGCAAGTCTTTTGATCATCTAAAAGAATCCGCAAAGCTTCCAATAATCAACCACTATTGAGCACTTGTTTATCCTTGTAAACAAGTCTTTGAACCTCTAAAAGGATCCTCAAAGCTTCCAACAATCAATCTCTATTGAGCTCTTGTTTATCCTTTAAAAAAGTCTTTTGATCCTCTAAAAGGATCCACAAAGCATCCAACAATCAATCTATATTGAGCTCTTGTTTATCATTTGTAATAAAGACTTTTGATCCTCTAAAAGGATCCACAAAGCTTCCAACCAATCTATTGGACTTGTTTATCCTTTAAAAATCTTTTGATCATCTAAAAGGATGTTCAAAGCTTCCACAATCAATCTCTATTGAGCTCTTGTTTATCCTTTGAAAAGCAAGTCTTTTGATCATCTATAAGGATCACAAAGATTCCACAATTCAATCTCTATTGTGCTCTTGTTTATCCTTTGAAAGCAAGTCTTTTGATCATCTATAAGGATCCACAAAGATTCCAACATTCAATCTCTATTGTGCTCTTGTTTATCCTTTGAAAGCAAGTCTTTTGATCATCTAGAATCCAAAAGCTTCCAATAATCAACCACTATTGAGCACTTGTTTATCCTTTGTAAACAAGTCTTTTGAACCTCTAAAAGGATCCTCAAAAACAATCAATCTCTATTGAGCTCTTGTTTATCCTTTAAAATAAGTCTTTTGATCCTCTAAAAGGATCCACAAAGCACCAACAATCAATCTATATTGAGCTCTTTTATCATTTGTAATAAAGACTTTTGATCATCTAAAAGGATCCAAAGCTTCCAACAATCTCTATTTATTGCTTGTTTATCCTTTAAAAAAAAGTCTTTTGATCATCTAAAAGGATCGTCAGCTTCCACAATCAATCTCTATTGTGCTCTTGTTTATCCTTTGAAAGCAAGTCTTTTTGATCATAAGGATCCACAAAGATTCAATATTCAATAATCTATTGTGCTCTTGTTTATCCTTTGAAAGCAAGTCTTTTGATCATCTAAAAGGATCACAAAGCTTCCAACAATCAATCTCTATTGAGCTCTTTTATCCTTTGAAACAAGTCTTTTGATCATCTAAAAGGATCCAAAGCTTCCAACAATCAATCTCTTGAGCTCTTGTTTTCCTTTAAAAAAGTCTTTTGATCCTCTAAAAGGATCCACAAAGCTTCAACAATCAATCTCTATTGAGCTCTTGTTTATCCTTTAAAAACAAGTCTTTTGATCTCTAAAAGGATCCACAAAGCTTTCCAATCTCAAAGATGATCAATACAATCAATCTCTTGTTTATCCTTTGAAAGCAAGTCTTTTGATCATCTATAAGGATCCACAAAGATTCCAACATTCAATCTCTATTGTGCTCTTGTTTATCCTTTGAAAGCAAGTCTTTTGATCATCTAAAAGAATCCACAAAGCTTCCAATAATCAACCACTATTGAGCACTTGTTTATCCTTTGTAAACAAGTCTTTGAACCTCTAAAAGGATCCTCAAAGCTTCCAACAATCAATCTCTATTGAGCTCTTGTTTATCCTTTAAAAACAAGTCTTTTGATCCTCTAAAAGGATCCACAAAGCATCCAACAATCAATCTATATTGAGCTCTTGTTTATCATTTGTAATAAAGACTTTTGATCCTCTAAAAGGATCCAGCTTCCAACAATAAATCTCTATTGAGGACTTGTTTATCCTTTAAAAACAAGTCTTTTGATCATCTAAAAGGATCGTCAAAGCTTCCCACAATCAATCTCTATTAGCTCTTGTTTATCCTTTGAAAGCAAGTCTGATCATCTATAAGGATCCAGATTCCAACATTCAATCTCTATTGTGCTCTTGTTTATCCTTTGAAAGCAAGTCTTTTGATCATCTAAAAGAATCCACAAAATTCCAATAATCAACCACTATTGAGCACTTGTTTATCCTTTGTAAACAAGTCTTTTGAACCTCTAAAAGGATCCTCAAAGCTTCCAACAATCAATCTCTATTGAGCTCTTGTTTATCCTTTAAAACAAGTCTTTTGATCCTCTAAAAGGATCCACAAAGCATCAACAATCAATCTCTATTGAGCTCTTGTTTATCATTTGTAATAAACTTTTGATCTCTAAAAGGATCCACAAAGCTTCCAACAATAAATCTATATTGAGGACTTTTTATCCTTTAAAAAAAGTCTTTTGATCATCTAAAAGGATCATCAAAGCTTCCCAATCAATCTCTATTGAGCCCTTGTTTATCCTTTGAAAGCAAGTCTTTTGATCATCTATAAGGATCCACAAAGATTCCAACATTCAATCTCTATTGTGCTCTTGTTTATCCTTTGAAAGCAAGTCTTTTGATCATCTATAAGGATCCACAAAGATTCCAACATTCAATCTCTATTGTCTTTGTCTCAAAGTCTTTTAATCTAAAAACTGCCAAATAAACTCTATTGAGCACTTGTTTATCCTTTGTAAACAAGTCTTGAACCTCTAAAGGATCCTCAAAGCTTCCAACAATCAATCTCTATTGAGCTCTTGTTTATCCTTAAAAACAAGTCTTTTGATCCTCTAAAAGGATCCACAAAGCATCCAACAATCAATCTATATTGAGCTCTTGTTTATCATTTGTAATAAAGACTTTTGATCCTCTAAAAGGATCCACAAAGCTTCCAACAATAAATCTCTATTGAGGACTTGTTTATCCTTTAAAAACAAGTCTTTTGATCATAAAGGATCGTCAAAGCTTCCACAATCAATCTCTATTGGCTCTTGTTTCCTTTGAAAGCAAGTCTTTTGATCATCTATAAGGATCCACAAAGATTCCAACATTCAATCTCTATTGTGCTCTTGTTTATCCTTTGAAAGCAAGTCTTTTGATCATCTAAAAGAATCCACAAAGCTTCCAATAATCAACCACTATTGAGCACTTGTTTATCCTTTGTAAACAAGTCTTTTGAACCTCTAAAGGATCCTCAAAGCTTCCAACAATCAATCTCTATTGAGCTCTTGTTTATCCTTTAAAAACAAGTCTTTTGATCCTCTAAAAGGATCCACAAAGCATCCAACAATCAATCTATATTGAGCTCTTGTTTATCATTTGTAATAAAGACTTTTGATCCTCTAAAAGGATCCACAAAGCTTCCAACAATAAATCTATATTGAGGACTTGTTTATCCTTTAAAAACAAGTCTTTTGATCATCTAAAAGGATCGTCAAAGCTTCCCACAATCAATCTCTATTGCTCTTGTTTATCCTTTGAAAGCAAGTCTTTTGATCATCTAAAGGATCATCCAAAAGATTCCAACATTCAATCTCTATTGTTCTTGTTTATCCTTTGAAAGCAAGTCTTTTGATCATCTATAAGGATCCACAAAGATTCCAACATTCAATCTCTATTGTGCTCTTGTTTATCCTTTGAAAGCAAGTCTTTTGATCATCTAAAAGAATCCACAAAGCTTCCAATAATCAACCACTATTGAGCACTTGTTTATCCTTTGTAAACAAGTCTTTTGAACCTCTAAAAGGATCCTCAAAGCTTCCAACAATCAATCTCTATTGAGCTCTTGTTTATCCTTTAAAACAAGTCTTTTGATCCTCTAAAAGGATCCACAAAGCATCCAACAATCAATCTATATTGAGCTCTTGTTTATCATTTGTAATAAAGACTTTTGATCTCTAAAAGGATCCACAAAGCTTCCAACAATAAATCTCTATTGAGGACTTGTTTATCCTTTAAAAACAAGTCTTTTGATCATCTAAAAGGATCGTCAAAGCTTCCCACAATCAATCTCTATTGTGCTCTTGTTTATCCTTTGAAAGCAAGTCTTTTGATCATCTATAAGGATCCACAAAGATTCCAACATTCAATCTATTGTGCTCTTGTTTATCCTTTGAAAGCAAGTCTTTTGATCATCTATAAGGATCCACAGATTCCAACATTCAATCTCTATTGTGCTCTTGTTTATCCTTTGAAAGCAAGTCTTTTGATCATCTAAAAGAATCCACAAAGCTTCCAATAATCAACCACTATTGAGCACTTGTTTATCCTTTGTAAACAAGTCTTTTGAACCTCTAAAAGGATCCTCAAAGCTTCCAACCAATCTCTATTGAGCTCTTGTTTATCCTTTAAAACAAGTCTTTTGATCCTCTAAAAGGATCCACAAAGCATCCAACAATCAATCTATATTGAGCTCTTGTTTATCATTTGTAAAAAAGACTTTTGATCATCTAAAAGGATCCACAAAGCTTCCAACAATAAATCTCTATTGAGGACTTGTTTATCCTTTAAAAACAAGTCTTTTGATCATCTAAAAGGATCCACAAAGCTTCCAACAATCAATCTCTATTGCGCTCTTGTTTATCCTTTGAAAGCAAGTCTTTTGATCATCTATAAGGATCCACAAAGATTCCAACATTCAATCTCTATTATTGCTCTTGTTTATCCTTTGAAAGCAAGTCTTTTGATCATCC
>CM028363.1:610119-830999 GCA_016624345.1 Platycodon grandiflorus | reverse complement strand
GAGACATGCCAGTCGACCGCCTCACCATAAGAGCGACTCGATCACATGCGAGGCCGACCTCGACGTAACCCCGCTCAATCTAGCCTCACACATGGCTTGTCTGTCTCATGGATATGAAGAAGGCACAGCTCCACCATGTCGAAGTCTCGCTCCACTCTCCCACTTCCCGACGAAAGTACAAGGACCACCGCACGGTGAAAGGCCACGATCTCCCGAGCCTCGCCACCGCCGCCTACGCACACTAAGAGACAAAAAGTTGCGCAGTTTTGGTCTCTCCGTTGTCTCCTCTTCATGATCGAAATCACCTTCCGCCGGCCTATAAATACGAGGTATGGACTCACCCTCGGGGATGGAACACAATCACCAAGACATACCTTTGCACCTCTTAGTTCTCATTCATAGCTTCAGTAATTCTTTGACTTCATTCACGACCACGCTCCGTGAATCGTGTCCCTTACAACCCGAATACCGATTCTTACGCGGAGGGTTTTAGCCGGACACCCCGCCTCCTACTGCTGCTTCCCTTGTTCACTGTGTCACTGTTTCATCCATTTTCTCAAGAACACCGAGAAGATCCCAGCAAGATTCGGTAGGCATCCAACTAGACTACGTATGTGGCTCTTACGTGGAACACGTGGTCACCGCACACTTTTGGCATGATCGAAGAGAGACAAGGAGAAAAGTGAACGAGAAAGGTTGGAGAGAGAGAGAATGAAAGAGAGTTCTTGGTGATTCGAAAAAAGTTGAAGATGTTGCATGTTTATGAAGATCCGTTGATTTAAAAATTCCAACTCAATTAGCCTCTTGTTCCATCAAGCGTATGATAGATGATCAAGAGCTTGAGAAAGAAACACTTGAAGGAGAGAAGCATGAAAGAGGAAAAATAGAGAGAGAGAGGCGTGAGAAAGGGAAAATTGAGTGGGTGAAAAGTGAGAAAATAAAAGTGAGAGGGAGAAAAGTGAGAAAAAGAAGAGGGAGAAAAAGAAAGTGAGAGTTTTATTTTATATACTAACGAAGTTCACATTATTTCCTCTAGCTTTGTTCTATCTATCTCACATGAATATAGAGATGAGAGGCATGTTTGTTTGATTAAATTCATAATGACGTTCCTTACCTCATTAAATCCAAGCAAGGTAACAATTCGAGGACGAATCGCTTTCAAGAAGAGGGGAATGATGAGAATCGTGACCCGACATCTAGGGCTTCAAATCAAGGCCCAAACCATATTATCAATTGAAGAGAAGGCTTTGGACAAGATGCTCGTGATCATGACCCGTTGGGCATAAATGGAGGAAATACAAAGAAATAAATAAACTGCTACAAGTCAGATTTTTGGGTCAACTTCAACGGACCACACAGAAGTTCTAGAGCTCAACAATTGGTGTATAATATATGGTTGGAAAGCCCTGGAAGTCTAGTTTCAAACCTATCAAACGGATCTCAATTTCGATGTCTCTAGACTATGTTAAGCCCAAAATACCAAAGACTGGTCAGAATGGACGAAAATGCTGAATTTGTATTTTTCTTTGACCAAATCAACCTAGTTTTCACCAACAACCTTTGGGGTTTTCTAGAGCACATTTTTGTAAGTTTTGTGAGTCCTTGGTGAGTATTTTTAGCCTATAAAAGCCATGATCATTCTTGTAATTGGTACACAAGATTGAATCAAAATTAAGTATTTTTCCTTTCACTAATTCTTGAGAGAATTGTGAGAAATCTTCTTGAGAGAGAACTCAACTTGAACTTATCAAACTCGTGAGTCGAGAGTTTGTGGCGTTCGTAAGCGAGGTTCATAGACAATCGCGTCTATCGGGTTTCGTTTGCACCCCGAGGTTCCTATTCATCGCAAATATCGGGTCGAGGAGACTCAAATATCCGTCTTTTCCATTGTTGCTGCCTTGGTCGTGTTTCTTCAAACATGTTAGAGCTTCTTCGATCTCGATCTTTGTCGAGTTCACATCAACTATGGTCACAAACAAATTGGAAAAAGAACAAAAACATTGTCCATGAAGCAATCTTGCTTATATTTCTTACACATAATGCGATTGAACCCCATATATTAGAACGCTAGCTATCCAAATCATATCAAACTCTACTACGCATGTGGGAACCAGATCAGAAAAATTAATTTACACTTGTAGACCAGTTTTAAAGCACATCTATAAAAAGCCAGCTTTTTAAATCGATCAAACTAATCGCAAACTCTAAAAACTACGCAAGTGGAACCATTCGGCTAGGATTGGCATTTAATGTACATTTATGGATCAATTTCTCAATAAATACATAAGTAGCACAAATCACATGAGTAAACACAAAAACAATTAACATCGATATTACGAACTAGTGTACTTTAGGCGGAAGGAACTAAAATAGGGTGAAGCGAGCTATCTACGCAAGAACCCATGCCGAAGTACACCAAGAATCACCACCGGCTAGAATATTTTATAAATACTACGTTACAAATGAAACCGTGAATAACTAAGCACATCCTTTTTCGATGTGACAGAAATTCCGTCTTCATTGCATGAAATCGATCTTGGGTGCACCAAAATTCACAAGGTGTCTATGGCTTCACGGGATCAAGGATTAGGTAATAGAAAGGATAGTAAAGCCTTCTAGATTCATGCTAGGTTTGTGATTTTGCATATATTTTGATATAATATTGCACAATTCTATTTATCAAATATGTCATCTTCTCGGTTACCTTTAGAATTAGGTGGTTACTATGGAAGCATCGTAGGGATTTTGGTGTTTAACATGACAAGTGGCGGCCTCGGTGAGGTGTATTTAATTCGCTCTTCTTCGTCGTACCTTGGATGTAATCTCCTTAATATATACTCCTCCGTCCCAACTAATGCGATACACTTTAACTTCTTGCACAAATTAAGAAAAAAAAAGAGTTGAATAACTAACCACTCACTTCCTAACCACTATCCACTCAGTTTCAAGTTGAGATAGTTGAGATGACATGACTATTCTTAACCACTAACTCAAAGGGAATTATAGGTATTATATTAAAACATTGTTTCTCAAAGAGGAAATGTACCTCTTCAATTAGGACAAACAAAAAAGGATTGTATACCTCTTCAATTGGGACGAAGGGATTACAATTTTATCATTAGAAACAGAAAAGAAAGGAAACAGTAGACATCATGATAACTCATCACATGTCAATTGCAGCACATAAAAGCCTTCAGAAACAAGTTCTGGAATGAAGGCTCCTAAGGGAAGCAGCCACTTAGAATGTCAACATCCACCTAACTTAAGTGGATACAAATTTGGATCGCTGAATTAAGAAATTTAAGGGAAATGGTACCTGAAAATTAATTATCTCGGACACCAAAGTCCTTTCAAACTTCAATGACAGTTCCCTCAACTCAAACACTTTGACATGTGGTGGGTAGATACCTGAATACAACATTCACAGAGTTGGTATGTAACTAAGCTAAAATTTAATCATTTCACCAAAAATAGAGTTTGCATCAACAGGCAAATATGTCCCAAGTTCCGCAGCACCTGTTGCAGTGAGAAACTCTCCATCTGGAGTTGCTTTAACTTTAGATGTTGCAGTTTCAAACCTCAAGTCCTGGATCAATATACAAAAGAACAAAGTCATTCAGAGCCCAAACAAAAAGCATAGCACACTGAAAACCAATATTTAAGATTTTGCACATATCTAACGAAAACGTTAATTATAGCTAACCCGTTCAATTAACATAAATATAACCAATGGATATTGTAATGCCTGCATCACAAATGGTGAATCTTATGTAACATAATTGTCAAAGCAACTGGTTACTACTTTCCCCAGCAACCGAATTGAGCATATATCTTCATTTTATTTTGGTTTTTTTGATAGGTAAGAATTGAACATATTTCTTCATTCTCCACTATATTGTCCACTAGATTACAGTCAAAACAAGAATTTGAATAATTATTTTGTGAGCTATCTAGCATTACTCCGCAACAACGTAAACTTAGCATCCGCCCAAAAAAAGAAAAAAAAACAAACAAACAATTAACAATTGCAGTAAAGAAAAACATATAAGCATATAGCTTGTTAGTATTCAGTATAGAGCAAATTTAGGGTGTATGAAACGGGTTTTAAGATTTTGAGCATATGATTCTAAGCTACATGAGCTAATAATTCATACTTGGACTCGAAGGATGACAAACCGGAGAAAGTATACTTAAGAAAGCATATAATATTCTATTCCATATCAGTAGGGACCAATTTACAGACCCAAAGTGCTAATAACATGGTGGATACCAACCAAGGGTTGTCCACTAAAAGCCTAATTATGAAAGAGTAATGTCAGGCTTGTTAGCTAGGTAGCCCAATATGATCATCCCAACTTTGACTCCAAATTAATATGTCACACTAAAATTAGGACAAAACTCGTTATCAGGGCACCCTTTTGTCGTTACTCGAGGCTGACTGCTAGTGGAGGAAACACAAGGAACACGATGCGAAGAGGGAGATGAGAAGTGAGTCACACGCGCATTGGAAGCATGTAAAGATGTTGTAGTTCCTTTTCTTGCCTTTTCTTGGTTAAAAGTTATTAATGTACCACACACGTCGCTCATAACAAGAAGATAAAAAGTCAGTTGAGACAAAATTAGCTGAATATTAAGAACCTTAAAGAATGTTCACTTAGATTTCAATAGAAAGTAGAAACGCCTTTCTCTCTCTCTCTCTCTCTCTCTCACACACACACACACACACAAACACACACAAATGGGTTTTGTTACATTGATAACGATGGGGTTTGGACTGCTGTTTGCCATGATCTAGGTGAGTTCAGCAAGCTCATCAAAGCTTGATGACTTGTTTTAGCCAAGTTGGGCAACGGATAATTTTGTCTATGAGGGTGAAACGTTGAAAATGAAGCTTGATAACTATTCTAAGGCTGAGTTTTCATCAAAGAACAAATATATGTTTGGTAAAGTCACTGTTCAGATCAAACTTGTGGAAGGCGACTCTGTTGGACTGTCACTGCTTTATATATGTCATTAGAAGGTCCAAAACATCACGAATTTAACTTTGAATTCTTGGGGGAATACAACAGGGGAGCTTTATATTGTGCAGACCAATGTGTATGTCAATGGTGTTGGCAATATTCAATAGAGAGCAAAGATTGAACCTTTGCTTTGACCCCACCAAGGACTTTCATTCTTATTCCATCCTCTTCTTATTCCATCGTCTGGAACCAGTACCAAGTTTTTTTGGTCGATGAGACACCAATAAGGGTACACTCAAATTTGGAGCACAGGGCATACCCTATCCCAAGGATCAAGCCATGAGTGTCTGCAACTCGATTTGGAATGCTGATGGTTGGGCTACACAAGGAGGTCGAGTCAAGACCGATTGGAACCATGGACCCAAGCAAGACTTTTAATTTTGTCAAGTAGTCTAACCAGTTGAATTTATATTAGAGAAACTTGGTTCTCTTTTGGTTAAAAATAAAATAAAAATGAGAATCTTTCCTAATCAAAGATACTATGTAAACAGGGCATACCCTGTTAGAAAAAAAGAAAGACTTGGGAAGAGAGAACTAGGGGCTGCCCTTCTAAATATCTTACCAATAAACATATAAAACAAACCCACTTGGAATTAAACAATTCTTAATGCAATTAAATAATCCAGTTAAACAATCCTGCAACAATTAAATAATCTGAAATCTGTAATCAAGACAAAAGAAATCTGTAATCACAAACCCATGTATAAGAAACATATAAAATGTACCTTTCACATCTAGCCAACGTAAACCCTCAAGTGAAACCACACTTAGCAATCCGGTTCAAGCCAATCCCTACAGAAAAGACTCAAAAGTTTAAGATGAGAATACGATTGGTCCGAAGCTGGATCTTTTGTGGGCATAGTCTGTCTTTGTGTATATGTGTGCGTGTTGACAGAGAAAGAGGGAGATGGAAGGGAAAGGAAAGGAAGGGAAGTAGGGAGGCGTACCTACTGACCGGAGCAATGATAGAACTGCTGCAACTGGAACGATGAAAGAGATGAGCACAGGTGCAAGGTTAATGTCGATGGAAGGTGCGTGTTTTGCCCTTTTGATCGAATTAGAACGGAGAGAAGTGGGTTTCTTTTGATCGGGTTTTACGTCCTTAAACCTGACTAAAAATACCTCTTGCGATGAATCCCAATTGTAGCTAAATATTAACCTTCTTCATTGACTTGTTCCATCGACATTGGGCCTGAATTCATCGTTGATTAAATTTCAGGGCGGAAAAGTTTGCGCCCAATTTTTGGGCTTCATTTGGCGACAACAAGAAAAGTTTGGTCGTCGTTGGGCTGTATTTGTGTGCGATATATCCCTCGTCACCTTAGGATGGTGTATTAGCTACAAAACTTGAATTCTATAACAAACATTATTTTTACTACGAATTTAATTTGTAGACAATAAAATCGTAGCTAATTTATCATTTTCTTGTAGTGGCTAGTGTGCAGAAGTTACTTTTGAAGAAGCCTATATGAACTTATACGAGAAATTGATCCCTTGTCCAAATCATTCGAGAAACTAGCAAGAGCTTAACCTCTGAACTTTAGTTTGATTAATTAATATCAGGATGAAAAGTTAACAGTAGAGCTATTGTGACAAGAGGAACTACAGCTGCCCAAAACTCAGGAACTATACCACATGCTGTTTCAATTTAGAAAAATAGGATATTTTGCCTCAAGAATCTCACATCATTTACTGACCACAATATGATTCGGTGCTTACCTTCTCTTGCCCTTGAGCAGGTCTCGGTATCCGCTCAGCTTCAATGTCATACTTCAGAGTTCTGAATCATTCAAGTCATTCCTCCAAGAACAACAGCATGTGTACGTACCCAAGCAGAGCAATCCCAAGCTGGAAAGAAGTAATGTAACTGAATTTATAATCAAACACAAATTCATTTCTAATTTAGCTTTTCAGTCAAGACTGAAGCTAGTAGAGATATAAATTCAGAGAAAAAGTTGCTATTTACACCCATGAAATTGCTTATACTAAGTACATCCTAATATTTTCAATTACTCAAAATAGGTACACTATTAATTTCTATTCTATTACCAATAAAAATACTAAATACATATCCTCCTCCAAGTACATTTTCAAGGCAAGATGATTACTATAGGTAGAACACATAGTAAATGAATAAAATATCTAAATTTATAATGGCATTTTGTAATTAGACAGAAAATATAAATCGAAAAAAACCAGCTAGACCTACTATTCCATTAAATGTTACATAAATATATCCTTGCAAGTGCTAATGATGTACACAGTTAAGAAAAAGTTCAGTGGAACAAGAGACAAAGACTAGAGGCTCATTCAGAAAAAGAATCAAAGTAATAGCAATTGACACAAGTAAACTACCAGTGCCTTAGATATATGTGTGTTCCCAATTGCAAAGAAGAAGATCCAAATATTTTGGTTTTTGTTTTTGATAGAAAGAAGATCTAAATATACTCTCAACACGTGCTCCAAGGGAACTCTCACTAGCAGGCCCAATCATGGATTTTCATCTTTCTGGACAAAGTATAAGAGCGAAACAGTATCATCTTGTCAAAAGGGTAGGCATAACCAGCCCGTTCATGCCCCCTCCTCCAGCAGGAAGTCAAAACAAAGATTAGTTGAAATTTCTCCTTTGGTACTATGATACAGTAACTTACCAAGTAAGGACTTTATACATACCAGCCCAACATTTCTCCAGGTTAGCTTCATCCGAAGAACCAATCATCGAGTAGATGGTTAAAAGCCTTAATCTATTTATTAAATGTAAATGGATCATTCTATCTTACATCCCCAAGTATTTGGATATATTAAGTGGAATATCTATCAACATCATCTAGGTTTACATACTATATCGAGGAAGTTCCCACGAGGATTCAAAATGAGAATTTCTAGCCTTACACTTGAAACCAATCCATAAAGAGTGGAAGACTTAATAATCGATCTTTTGCTATCCACCTAGAGCCCACTCCCCCCTGCGGAAGTTAAAAAAAATAAAAATAAGAAGTTTGAGAACCTCTCATTTGTAGTAATAAGAGACCTTTACCGTTACTTTCTGCGAGGACTTTATACAAACACGGTCAGAAAAAGATTTTAAGTTAAAGAAAAAAAGGAAAACATTTATGGGTCCCTAAGAATTTTCTTTTATCACCGAGATGCCTGAAATATTTGATTGGTCAATCGATCTACTTCATCTAGTGGGTTACATTTACATTCCACATCGGAGGAAGTTTACATATAGGATTAAGCATGACTCTTTAAGATTTCAACCAATTCCATTAACAACAAAATGCTTCAGTACTAAATGACTAATCTATCTCTTCATATTTCAAAATTTCAGATACCCAGTCTTTCTTTTTCCTCCCCTAATTACTGAAAGCTTTAACATACATATAATAATAGATCAACTTTATGTCTTGGAAAGGTATAAGCTGATAGATTTCCCAACTATCCAACATCGATAACCATAGTCTCTGTGAGTTCCTTTGGGACATCGATAGGAATTTCCATAAAATGTGTCTTGTTAATCACACCTGCCAACAAGATGCCTGCCAGCGCCCCTGTTTAATGTCTATAACCAATTTTTCTAATTTTAGTGGATACCTAGGTATCCTCAAGGATATATCATGTCGTTACCAGATACGAAAAAATTAATTCAGCTCACAAGGTTAACCTGACTTTGAGAATTTGAAGGTCTACCATGGCATTCACTAGAATGAAGTGTGTTTCAAATACCTAGATTAAATTATAATATTTTACGAATAAATTGTCAATAACAAAGTATTCCTGAATAAACAAATGCATGCTCTTAACGCTATTTGAACTAAACCAGCGTTTTAATGGCAAACCACCCAAGCTCTTCAATGCACTTAGTCTTTTGAGTAATCTCTACATATCAGGTCTACTCCAAGGAATACCTCTACCTTTCTCCAAACTCATAACAACAATCTGAACCCCGATAAGCACTAAAATAGCCTTCCATGACAAACACACCGACATGAAATTCATAGAGGAAATAAAACAGAAAAAGTTGACCCAACGCATTAGGAACGTATATACACAATTATAAATAATATATGCATGTATACATATAAAATGGCAACTGTTTGTTACTTAAATCCACTGGTATTGGATGTGGGACTTTTAACATTAGTTGCTGTGGAATAAATTGCATTTCAGACAACTGGTATTGGACGTTGTGCCCTAAATCACTCGCTGGAAACTTTGGGAAGTGTGCTACATAGCCAACTTCATATATGCAAAAGAAAATTCATATTCCTCTTCATTTACCCAGTGCTTGTTTTTATATCAGAGATTTCATAATATCACCACAACATACAGATTACTACTCTATCCACAAATCCAACCCCGTATTATCCCAAATTTCCATTCACCACTTCCCTAACAATGCAAGCCGTTCGTCTCCAAACAAAAACACCACTCTATAGAATGCTCAGCACCTCACTTGATCGTGCGCCCACATGTTCAAGAGAAACTATGGATTCTAGTAAATTCGCTCAAACAGACAGCTCAACTAGATCCACTTAGAATTTCCCCAATACCATAAACACATAACAACATCGCACAAACCCAATTCACACCCAACCAAAGCAACACCAATAAATCAAAATAAACACAAATCTCATCAATATTAATCCATAATATCGAGAAGAAAAAGATCAGTACCGTCCAATTATGAGTCTTGGCCAATCGCCTCGCAAGAGCATGTAAGCAGTACTGAGCATCTACTCGAGGCCGAATCGCTGTTCAAGCCGCCAAAATTTCTACAGTAAAAAATAGACATTAAAAACACATTTTCCACTAATCGCCAATCCAATTAGTAAATGCGAAAATTGAGAGAAAAATGCACTTCTGAGGTGTCGCCCTTTAGGAGGGTTCTCGACGTGATTCGTAGCTTTAACGATTGCAACATCCACAAATTTGAATTTGAAAAATATACAATAACCTTTGGAGATTTAATTAATCTACAAGGGATGCTACTCCCTTGTCAGAGTTTTTTGGAACTTCTTAGATACTGTTGAAGTTTGGACCAGCCGAACAGATTCGTTGCTGACCTAAATTAGATGCTCAGCAAATATAGTACACTCTAATTCTACAACATTGATTTTTCCAACTTGCTGCACATCACTCGGCAGGCGTCTCTTTACAACATCCTCTGTACAATCTAGAACCCAAATTTTGTGTTCTTCTGCACGGCATCATCCCTGAGAACAACATCCACTGACCTAATCGCATAAACTTCATATCATGCAAAAAATTTCTAAAAAATTTCTAGAACCCAAATTTTTCCAAAAAACTTTCTATCTTGTCACAAATATTTTGCTGCTTTTACGTGTCATGCAAAAATGATTTCAAGTTTTAGAGCAACTTAAATACGATATACGGAAGTGAAAAACTACTATGAAAAAATTTAACTTTCAAAGAGCAGTCCTTTTTTTGGGACGGGAGGAGTAACTTGTTAGACTCGTACCTAAAGTCATGCAGCAAACGCACTATGAGCAGACTTCCTTCTATTTTCAATTAATGGATCAATCTATATGCTTTAATAATGTTTAGTGTAAGCATATCAGAATGCAGGGGAGCAAGCAAAAGCTGGCTCGACTAAGGTAGCTAATGTGGAACATTGATCAGGAGATTAGGCCGCATTACTCAACCCTCCCAGTGGCATCAGCAGGACTAACACTTAGTTATGGCTTTCTCACTCAAACAAGGATCGCCGTTCATGCAGTAGTATTATCAAAATGACTAGTTTCGATGGATATCTTGCTGAAAATTAGGGTTTTGTAATCATGATTTCATTCTTATGACGGGTAACTGTATTTATGGCCATAATATTCTCTTCATGGGGTAGTTGTTGGTGTTGCCAAGATGGAGACATACAGCCCACATCCAAACCCAGTAGATCGAGGAACAATAAACAGGAGAAATAGTAGTCAAGATGGTAGCATTATCCTCTCACCTCCCCCAACAATAAAAAAAAGGAAGAAGAGGAAGAATCAATGAAAAAATTCAGACCTCTATTACTTCATCGAGCACATCTTGATGTAAGTTCCCTGGTATAAAACCTGCTCCAATCCCTTGAATTTTGTGAGGGCATGCACTTTTCAACTAATAAAAGCTAGAACCAAGGGAAAAACTAAAATGAAAATGAATACTCGCCACTGTTAACCTTACCCAGCTTTCCACCAGACAATATGTTGCTTTCTGTGGGCTCTACACCAATCACCTGATAAAAGAAATGAAGACAGGAAAAAGCAGTTCAAGCAAACCAAGGCAGAAATTAACAAGTCCATTTTTTGAAAAAGAAAAAAAAAACGCCACAAACATTGGATTTGAGACACCCAACTAATGCATATGCTACAACTTCAGTTTTTTCTGTCAATAGTCACCATTATATATTCAGGAGTAAGACAGATTTCTTCTGGTTCAACAACCTGTCATGACAATATCTCTAACCTCCCCATCTTCATTTATAATTGATCCTAAATATCAAAATTGTTCCTTTTGTGATATTCCTTCACCATCTAACCTAACTTTGTCTCCACTTATTGCTCCTTCTACCGCTAAAGTTGCATTTCATATATTCCATTTTACTCCTACTTATTTCAAAGCCTTTGACTTCTAAAGCTTGCCCACTTGCACGTAGACAAGGAAAGTTGTCTCACCGTGATAGATGCTTTAAGCTTGAGTGATGATATCAATATCAAAAGCAATGACAGAGCCGGGGGAAAGCGCAAACTAACATGCGATCATTATGAAGGAAATGAGCAAGAGTGATTCAACCAAAATCTTGCTTTGAACAGAACTTAGTGGCAGAAAAGGACTCATGTACTGGACCTAAGAGGTTGAAACACCGACGGAGTTGAGTAGATATATGTTATTAGCAAAAACAAAAGTACCTTAACACCAGGATTTTACTTTTTTAGGAACCAACCGACCCCTGAAATAGTTCCACCAGTTCCAATTCCTGCAACAAAAATATCCACTTTGCCTCTAGTATCTTCCCAGATCTCTGGACCAGTAGTCTCAAAATGTACCTGCACAAAATTTGTGAAATCAAGTCCTTAAAAGTGAATCAAACAAAATGATGGTGTCTCCTGTTAGAACATACTAGAATAAGAATATGATAAAGCAACTACCATCTATGACGTCGACATATCAGGTCTCTTGCCAACTTGTTATTATAATTCGACAGTCCTAACCATCCGAGCATTGATATATGATTGAAGCTAATTTAAATCTGTTTATTCAAGGAAGAACTTGTGTGAAGTTGCAAAATTCTTACACCACATAATCTCAGGTTTGGAAAGGATCTGCTCAACTCCACTCCCTCGCACCATTTATCTTTCCAGAACATCACCATAGATCCATCACCAATTTCAAATGAAATGTGTCTAACAAACTTTTCCCATCCTCTTCTGATTCCTTTCCAAAGACCCACCCCAAAAGAGTCGCTGATAGTAGCAGGAAACCACGAATGATTACCCTTACCATATTTACTCTCCATCACCTTTCGCCAAAGAGCCTCCCTCTCCGTGAGATACCTCCATAACCATTTCCCTAGCAAGGCTTCATTGAACAACTTTAGATTTTTAATCCCTAGCCCTCCTGCCTTCGAACTCTTACAAACCGATGACCATTTAATCAAATGTAGTTTTTCCTCCGAACCCTCTTCCCACAAGAAATCTCTTTCCAGCTTTTCTAAACGATTCCTAACCGATACAGGAATCACAAGAAGCGATAAGAAATATTTAGGCCTGGACAAAGTATTTTTCACTGGGACCCTTTGGACAGAACCCGCTAGCCGACGTTCAAACTTTTCAATCACCTCATTCCACACTGCTTTGCTTTTGAAAGAAGCTCCAATGGGTAAACCGAGATAAGAAGCAGGAAGCCTCGCTACCTTACACCCAAAAAAAGAAGCCAAAGCAACCACATTCTCCAATTCTCCAGCAGGAATGATTTCACTCTTAGAAATATTGATCTTGAGACCCGAAACCGCTTGAAAGAATAATAGCACCATACGAAGATATCCCAGTTGAGACTTTTCTGCCCCGCAGAAAACCAAAGTGTCGTCCGCAAAACAAGAGATGAGACACCTTGGTTACCGACCCACCTGCCCTGTCCACCCTGAATCCATCAACCTCCGTCCCTCAAACTTTGACAAGGTGTATTCAAACTAACTTTGATCACAGGAAGAAGAGAACCCTATGATTGACCTCTCTTAAGCTAAATCAACAGATTTGCATGATTGAGCCAGCTCTAAAATTCAACTCGTTCGCACCCCACATGGGCACTCCAAACTACTTTATTTTTTGTTAAGCCCTCTAAGAACTTACTTGGACTCGAAGGACCACAAACCGGAGAAAGTATACTTATGAAAGCATATAATACTGGAACCAAGGGGTGGGAAAATGGGAAGGGCACTCGCAAAGACCTTGGGGTCCTTGGTTCCAATCCCCATACCAACAAGGGGCCACACTAACCTATCAAAAAAAAAACATATAATATTCTATTCCGATCGGTAGGGGCCAATTACAGACCCAAAGTGCTTATAACATGGTGGATACCAACCAAGGGTTGTCCACTAAAAGCCCAATTATGGAAGTGTAATGTCGGCTTGTGAGCTAGGTAGCCCAATATGATCATCCCAACTTTGACTCCAAATTATGTCACACTAGAATTAAGACGGAACTCATTATCAAGGGACGCTTTTGTTTTTACTCGCGGAGGCCTGATGGTGCTAGTGGAGAAAACACAAGGAACACGATCAAAAACACCACTCTATAGAATGCTCAGCACCTCACTTGATCGTGCGCCCACATGTTCAAGAGAAACTATGGATTCTAGTAAATTCGCTCAAACAGCTCAACTAGATCCGCATAGAATTTCCGCAATACCATAAACACATAACTACATTGCACAAACCCAATTCACACCCAACAAAAGCAACACCAATAAATCAAAATAAACACAAATCTCATCAAAATTAATCCATAATATCTAGAAGAAAAAGATCAGTACCGTCGAATTATGAGTCTTGGCCAATCGACTCGCAAGAGCATTTAAGCAGTACTGAACATCTACTCGAGGCCGAATCACTGTTCAAGCCCCGCCAAAATTTCTACGGTAAAAAATAGACATTAAAAACACATTTCACTAATCGCCAATCCAATTAGTAAATGCGAAAATTGAGAGAAAAATGCACTTCTGAGGTGTCGCCCTTTAGGAGGGTTCTCGACATGATTTGTAGCTTTAACGATTGCAACATCCACAAATTTGAATTTGAAAAATATACAATAGCCTTTGGAGATTTAATTAATCTACAAGGGATGATACTCCCTTGTCAGAGTTTTTTTGGAACTTCTTAGATACTGTTGAAGTTTGGACCAGCCGAACAAATTCGTTGCCGACCTAACTTAGACGCTCAGCAAATATAGTACACTCTAATTCTACAACATTGATTTTTCCAACTTGCTGCACATATTATTGATTTATCAATTACAATCCCAGTTACAATTGGGGGTATATAAAGTAAAACAACACCCTCTGTACAATCTAGAACCCAAATTTTGTGTTCTTCTACACGGCATCATCCCTGAGAACAAAATCTACTGACCTAACCGCATAAAACTTCATGCCCAATACATGAAATTTTTTTGCCTATCAAGACTCACATGCAAGTAGTAGATGCTAGAAAGAAAAGTGGACTCCCAGGTTTGTTATGCAAGCTGGATATCGAAAAGGTATACGATCATGTCAATTGGGATTTTCTCTTGTCTCTGTAATCGGTTTTCTTCTATTCTGATTTACCAATGGCCAAGATGACCAAATTTCAGCCTTAAGATATTTTAAACTAATTTGCACAAAAACTAAACAGGGCACGACTATGCTGAAAAGGATAAGCTGCTAAAGCATATGATTGATTGAGAGAAAGGAAGGCTCACAGGCTGACCATCATCGCGAGTGGTTCCAGAAAATTTATAAATAGATTTATTGGCTCCTTGGGATCACATAATGCAGATACATTAATTGTGCAACCACGAGCTCGGTGACCATAGGCACAAACTGTAAATAAAACTTTGATTATTAGTATCCATACAGATTAACCGGTAAACATACTAAAAATAAAAATGAAATTCTTAGAATGAATACCTGATTCTCTCCTACTATATCGGCTAAATAACTAAATGTTAAAATAATCTATCAAACCCTAATGAAATATAAAACCTTGGTCCAAAAACAAGTGTAACAGCAAAAATCATGTGGAATTCGTTTTGCCATGCTTTTGTATAGTTAAGTAGAAATCATGCACGAGCTTTCGCACATGGGAAACTTTTAGCATGTTTATGGGCAGGTCATTACACAAGTCAAACGTTTCATGTCAAATATATTTCTTTCCAATTAGACTCATTTTGTTTTCACTATTTAGGTATCACTTCTTAATATATTTCTTTCCAATTAGACTCATTTTGTCAAATATATTTCTTTCCAAATAGACCTCAATTTGAGAAGGTTCCTTTTCAAAACTGTGTGGGGCAAGAAAAATGATTCGATCCCCAAATCAGGGTCCCTCCTCCTCTGTATGGTTGATCTTGCAAACTTTGAGCCCTTAAAATGCAAAATCAAATACAATTCAGAATGAATAGCTACAAACTTAAGTCTATTCGACAGAGGAAAAAACAGCGCAATGGAGACAAATATTTTGCGATATCCATACACATACACTAATGATTAGTGATTTAGTGTGGTCTTGTGCTGCTACATGATAAGGACACTCAAGGGGAAAAAGCAAAACCCTTACCAATAATGATAATGTCCTTGAAAACCAGGTTCCAATCCCTAACCTGCCATCCTCGTTATAAAATAACCTAACCTGCCTTCTTCCTTATAAAATACACACATCATCTCATGCCACTGAATGATCTTTCTTCTCAATCACCGGTCACAGACCACAAGAAATGACTATTGGTGTTCTCATTCTAGCCATACCTCTATTGTTATCAAGTTGGACTATCCCACGACTATTGAAAGTAAACACATAGATCAACAATGAGTTATAAAGTAAACTCACCAATACCATTTAACAACACAAACCAACAACCAGGGTATTAACACATGGACAAGATTCAGGTAAGTTATGTCCATACAACTAATTTGACTTCAAGTAGGTTTCACAGCACAAGATAATGTTTCATGCTATTCCAAGTACGATACCTTGATTAGCTAGGAATTGCCCAAATATGTGGTTTCACCATCTATAACCTTCATTTGCCAACAAGCTTACAATAGTACACTTACAAGGTTCTTCACATCATAAGATTGTTTATAAATCATACAAACAACAATCACTCAACACTAGGACTTCAACTATTCCTAGGATGACGACATATTACACAACCCCTTTTCATGATAATAAAATGTTACAAACTTCTTGGAGTTAACATATATAAATCCCTTGTAAGTATAGGATACAATCCAATCCACATAACTCCCAAATACTACATTTCGATATGGTTTGGTAATTCAAATAGCAATTAAACCAATTATAACCCCAACATGGTTTAAGTATTCTGCTTATTGACTAAGCGCGACAATCTTGTGAAATTCACCAAATATTCCTCACAACTCCAAATTCAACCAAACTTACATATTCTGAAACTAGACACTCTGAACTACTTTTTACCGTTTTGAATCACTCAATTCGGATCCATATTCATTAAGTTCTGGTCACATCAACCCCGGGTTACCTTCCAGATTTTCTGCTAACAGCTACACAAACGCAGCGGTGATTCATGATCCAATTGAGGTACCTCCCGACCTCGAAATTCAATGAAAATTTACAGAGAACTACCTAACATATACAAGTACAACATATCCAAAATTCAGCCCAAGCCCATGAGTGGATTTGCTACACCACTTCCACAAAATTAGTCCAAAACAGGGACTGTTCTTAATTTGAAACTTATGTGTCTAGCTTACTAAGTTAACCAATTGCTCTCTAATTGCCAAACCACCTTATTACCCAACAACACATATCAATAGCTACTGAATCCAGCTACATAAACCCTCAAACACATCAAAACAAGAGCATAAACTAACATTACTACCAAGAAACCTAGCTTATCAACCTCATGTCACCAATTTCAATCACACACCATGAACATACATAAGAAACATCCCTTTACCCTGAGTAGAGATAACTCCCACCGATGAAACCTCAATATTTCAAGCTCGTTGTAATCTTCTAATCAAGCTCTATCACTTTGATGAAGAAGGCTATAGCATAAGGTGAAGTTTTCTAGCTCAAATACCCAAGTCTTACTTCAAGAAACCCTCTTGTGCTCTCTCTTTTTACTCTCTCACGGCTGGAACAAAAATGGAGAATGAGGGAGTCTTAATCCCATGCAACCTTACAGCAAAAAAGAGTAAGAGGTGGCAGCCCAAAGTTCTCTCACTCAAATTGGTGTAACAATCCAATTGGTCACATCCTAACCAAAGTTTAAGCTCTAAATCAACCTCATTAAGACTAGCTAAGCTAACCCATCACTAACCAAACTTGTCTAAATCTAAACATAGTTTAACTAGCTTATAAAATCAGATTAGACTCAAGAAATTCAGCCTAAAAAGTCAACCGAGTAAAGTTGGTCAAAAATAGTGGGCAGAGTCAGCGCGGTCGCGCCTACGGACATGACGCGAGCGCGCAAGTTCAGGAACTCACTCGGTTTTCTTTCCCTTCACGCGACCGCTTCAAAACCCCAACGCGAGCGCGTCAAAGCCTGAACCAAAACTCTTTAAAACAGCCCTAAGTTGATTCCAAATTATCACATATCATTCTAGAATGGTTTTAAGATCTAAACAATGCAAAATAAAGTGTAAACGATACCCAAATCAACGCACGCGAGTACATACAACTACACAACTTTAAAATTACCAATCGGGCCAAGTTTTTTTCGGGTTTCAAACACAAATTCTAGCAATGAAATTATACTCAATCATGAGTTAAACACATGATTAAAAAATAACACATACTTGAAATTCCCGGGTGTTACAGATTGTGTTGTTAAACTGTTGTTCTGCTGCCTCCAATTCCATTGGTGTAAACAAACCACCTGGTTCATTCATAATTGACACGGGTTGGCGAGGGGGAAGAGGAAGAAACGGCAAAGCCAACAATAATTTCGATAAGTTATCGCTCCATCCCTAAATGAGTTTAACTTTTTGAGATTTGCAGAGTCAACATTTGTAAAACTTTATGAACAAATTTACATAAATATCCTCCCTTACAAGCAAGTCACTATTGGTACATAAAGGCACAAAACGCTACTTTGGAAAATTTAACTACGTATATAGTTGACTTTTGAAAAGGTGACGCTCATTAGGGATAGTTTTTCTAAGAAGTGACTCATTTGGGGCCAGAGGTAGTACTATTTTGTTTGTTTTTCTTTGTTAATTGTTAGTTGTTTCCACTAATTTGAATAACAAGATTCTGAATCTTCATTCAAAAAATAAGTCCGTACAAAGGCTTATGCAAAACTCATACGGACCCAAAACCGCATAAGATATTGGCAACAATATGAAACACTAGCTTGTTCTTAATCTTACTACTAACCTTGGTGGATAAATGTAAAGTTGTTAAACAAAATAAACGAACTGCAAACTCAAATGATGCAAAGAACTAACCGTAATTCGAGACATGCATTCAGCTTCCAGTTTCTCCTTTTTACGCTGCTCTATATAATCTTCATAGCCGAATGAATTAGCCAACGCTTGCGCCTGCAAAGACACAACGTATAGAACTGTAAGATTAACTACTTCAAGCAGCACATGTGATAAAAGACACTATCCACCATCTCCATAGAATTAATCAATTCTTCTGGAGACCCACAGTACTAGCTGATTGAGATGAAGATAACTCTACACACTATATTTCTCAAAATGCCGAATAAATAGCATCACGGAGAGGCAGGGGCGGAAACAGTATATTTCACAGAAGCAAGCATAAAACAAAAAACTAGTCACCTCTTATACAATCGGTGATCAATGAAGAAACCATGCATGGAGGCTCTTAGAAGATTGGTGCGAATTAAATTTGTTAAATTTAACTTCTCAAGGTCTTGTTTTGTCAAAAATTTGAAGTGATCATAAATAGATGTTTAAGCACACTCCTCCGGCTCTTCCTACAAGCAAAAGCAACAAGTTAACACTACCACAATCGAAAAGCATAGGCACCCAAGTCTAAACATGACATGTGGAAATATGAATCATACTGTTAAGTGTTCCGAGTAAGAACACCAGCTGGGAGCAGGTACAAAATAAGATGGTATCTGGCTGTTGTCCAAAGCCAACAACATCAACCCACTTTCTCTATACACACACACATTGTTTATAGATCCAGCGGTTGGTTGAATGCTAGTTATGCGCTTTCCCTGAGAGCATCAAAGAACTTGATTGAGAACTGAAAGCGCTATAGAATCCTCAAGAATTACAATTAATTTCCAGTATATCTCAGTAGACGCAGCCATACGTAGTAGCTGTATAAGGACTATAGACATATACAAACGTATTAAAATGGAAAACACTGCTACAAAATGCAATCCTGATAAAATTGAAACCCATGTTTTCTCTTCCGCATTAACACACCATAACAAATAGCTATGTTAGTCATTTACACTATGACTTAAGATAAACCAATCCCATTTGATATTAATACTGAAAACCCTATAACTAGCCTCTTATATCTGTCGTATGGTTGTTAGTTGTCCACATATAGATTATGGATTCCAATATTGAATCTGACATGATGAAAAAGGGGAACCACCGGGAAAGAAGCAAGCTAGGTTATTCACCAAAGAGTGTACCAACTAGTTTCCTCGATCCCAAAATTTCTTCCAAGAACCTAATCATAACAAGTTTTTATCTTGATTCATTGACATCTATTTCTCACATGTAATCTGCTTCAGGGACCACGTTGCTGGATCCAAAACCACTCAAGATTTTACATCATAAAATAATAAGGCACGGTTAACATCAAAAGCGGCTACAATAACTCTTGTTTTTATGAACTACAAGTTTTATGAAATTAGGCCAAGACAGGGGGTGGGTACTCTATGTGCAAAATATTTTCCATGAACAAAAAAGAAAATCCCAGTAATGCAGAAAGGCGGCCTCGAGATCCACACATAACTGTGAAAGTTCTGTAAGCAATCTCGATCAAGTGATAATGATGCCTAGGGCTTTCCAACAGAATCAAGTTCCCTAACATCGTACCTAACCCCTCCCTTCAGCGTGAACACTTCAGATACAATCACGCCTTGTAAGCACAAGCACACACACACACAAAAGACTACAACAGAGCTTCAAGTTGAAAAGCTAAAGAGGACACCAAATAGGCAAAATTTCAGATGCAGATGAAAGAGTTTCTTCTGTATCGGGTCCCAAATCCGACAATATGCTTACCTGTAGTAATTAGCTTTGCTCGCTCGAATTCAAAGTTTGATGCCACTTGATGTTCAATCTTGGGCTTCCATACCTGCAAAAGATTGACAGATTGCAAGAACCTACAATTTCATAACCGAAAATATAAGGTTGACTCCGTCATTATATAATCACCAAAAAAAAAAACAACAATAGTATCAATAGCCATCTTAAACAGCTAGCTTACTTGTGATCCTCTACCCTTAAAGGAGATGAAGAGCACAAATCATATATAATTATCTGCGCAGTAGCAACAATGGGTCTTTAGCTCTAAAACAGATATTGATAAGAGGTTATGAACTAATCATAGGACAATAAATGGATGAGTGAAACTAAATGCAATTTACATGGAAATACTCCCTCCATTCCACTCGAGTCTGCGATTGAAAATTAAGGGATATTTCGATCATTAGAGTTGGCCATTATCACAAAAATACTAGAGCATAGCCAAAATGCCTTTTAACACTTCAGGCAAATTTGAAAGGTTATGGATATTGTAAGCATGATTTTTTGTAAGTAAACTCTTCGTGTGGAACGTCCCAAAATAGAATAGTGAACTCTTTGCATGGATCAACTTGATAGATCCACTGGAATATCTCTTGATAACCATAAAACATAACTCATACCTATTGCACAAACCCTATTCACACCCAACAAAAAGCCTCACCCATAAATCAAAATAAACACAAATCTCATCAAAATTAATTCCATAATATCTAAAAGAAAAGATCAGTACCGTCCAATTATGAGTCTTGGCCAATCGCCTTAAAAGATGGAAGCAACTGAACATCTACGAGGCCGAATCGCTGTTCAAGCCCAAAATTTCTACAGTAAAAAATAGACATTAAACACATTTTCCACTTAATCGCCAATTTTTAGTAAATGCAAAACAAGAGAGAAAAAATGCACTTAGGTGTCGCCCATGGAGGGCTCTCGTTCTTAGCTTTGATTGCAACATCCACAAATTTGAATTTGAATAATATACAATAACTGTTGAGATTTAATTAATCTCCAAGGGAATACTAGCTCCCTTGTCAGAGTATTTTTGGAACTTCTTAGATATTTTTGGAACTTCTTAGAATAATCCATATTGAAGTTTACCAGAACAGATTTGTTGCTGACCCTTTCTTCAGCAAAAAGTAAGTACACTCTAATTCTAAACATTTTTTTAACTTGCTGCACAACTCAGGCTCTTCTCTTTTATTATTGATTTATCAATCACAGACTCATTACAATTGGGGGTATATAAAGTAAAACAACACCCTCTGTACAATCTAGAACCCAAATTTTGTGTTCTTCTGCACGGCATCATCCCTGAGAACAAAATCTACTGACCTAATCGCATAAACTTCATGCCCAATACATGAAATTTTTTGCCTATCAAGACTCACATGCATGTTAATCTTTCAAGTGTAGTCCAACTTGAATTATGGTTCTAGCAACAGTTACTTTAAGGCTTTTTCTGGAAGACAAGGCCAGAAATTTCTTAAAGAAAGTTATCACAATCCCTTAACTGGGGCAGACGGGCAGTTCTCAACCCTGCACATGGGACATAGCTCCACTCCAAGTGCAGGACAATAGACTCCTATGATTTGCTTTGTGTAAACATCAACCGCACGGAGGTTATTGCTGAAGTGGTCAAGAGGCTAAGTTGCAACAGGACATTTTCCTCTTCACTACTAGACTACAGTGAGTTTAACTTTTGAAACGGAATATTTGAAAAAATTATGTTGAAAGGATGAGAGAACGAGGGCTCCCCTTCTAAAAATCTTACCAATAAACATATAAAACAAATACTACCTCAGACAAACCCACTTGGAATTAAACAATTCTACGTGCAATTAAATAATCCAAATAAACAGTTCTACTTGCAATTAAATAATCCAATTAAACAATCCTACATGAAATTAAACAATCAAAAATTTGTAATCACAAACCCATCTATGAGATACATATGGAAAATTACTTTTCACAACCCTCTTCAACTAGCGAACGTAAACCCTCGAGAGAAACCCACACTTAATTATCTGCAAAAATAAACCCACACTAAGAAACATTGTTCCGAAATTCGGGTGTTAGAGAGAGAGAGAGAGTGAGAAAGAGAGATGGAAAGAAATTAAGAATGGGCAGCATACCCCCAAACACCCAAATGTGCGCAGTTTTTGGATATGTATGCGTGTATGTGTATGTGTATGTGTTGAGCGAGAGAGAGATCGAATGGAAGGAGGGAGGCGCACCTAGCTACTGACCGGAGCGATGCTTGCGACGGATGGCTGCAGTTGAGACGGCGGATTGCTGCAATTAAGAGATGCAGACTGCTGTGATTGAGACGATGAAAGAGATGATTGGGTTTTGAGTACTTTTGATCGGTTTTTCTCTTGAACCCGACCACTCGCGTAATTAAAAATATGTTTTGCGATGAAACCATCTTGTAGCTGAACACTAACCTTTTTCGATGGACTTTTTTGTCGATGGGCATAATTTCGTCCATAATATTATTTTAGACACCGGCGCGCGGGAAAAATTTGCGCCCAATTTTTGGGCCTTCATTTGGCGACGAAAAAGAAGGTTGGTTGCTGTTGGGCCACATTTGTAAACTATATTAATTTTGTCGCCCAAGAAATGTGTATTAGCAACAAAACTAACTTTGTAGTAAAAACACATATTTTTACTACGAACTTTATTTGTAGACAAAAAATCGTAGCAAATTCATCATTTTCTTGTAGTGTTAACCTAAAAATTTCTGTCAGAAAAAGAATTAATAAGATTTATTCCTGATATAAAGAACCAATCACTTTGCAGGAGTATAAGAGGCTGCCGTTTGAGTCATTTTATTCGCAGGTCTCTGTTTGCAAACACTAGTGAAACTAGTGCAAAAATTTCCAGAAGCATAGGGACCACGAGAAGGCTTCTCAACGAGGTTCAGGTGACACCATAGTTATTAAAGGCGAGAGGCGGGCGACTGAAAGGCGAGTTATTAATAAAAATAGTATATTTATTATTTATTTAATTATAACAAATCCCAAAATGAGAATAATATATGAAATTAAGGTCACATATAATAGCAAGCCTAGATAGAGTACAAAAAAAGGGAAGAAAAATAAAAAAGACAGAGAGTAAAAAAACAGTCTAAATAAAGATGAAGAAACAATATAAAAAAAACACAAAGGAAAAAAAAAAAGAAGAGTAAACTAGAAGAAAAAAAATAGAATTAAAAAAATAATTGAAATGTCCACATAATAAAGGTACAAAAACGAAACAAAGGTAAATACTCTCTCTAAAACAGCCCACAACAGAAACATAAAAAAGAAAAAGAGAGAGAATAGGCAACATACAGCCCACATCCAAACGCAGTAGATCGAGGAACAATAAACTGGAGAAATAGTAGTCAAGATGGTAGCATTATCCTCACCCCTCCCCCCTCCCCCAACAATAAAAAAAAGGAAGAAGAGGAGGAATCAATGGTAGTCAATGAAAAAATTCAGACCTCTATTACTTCATCGAGCACATCTTGATGTAAGTTCCCTGGAATAAAACCTGCTCCAATCCCTTGAATTTTGTGAGGGCCTGCACTTTTCAAATAATAAAAGTTAGAACCAAGGGAAAACTAAAATGAAAATCAATACTCACCACTGTTAACCTTACCCAGCTTTCCACCAGACAATATGTTGCTTTCTGTGGGCTCCACACCAATCACCTGATAAAAGAAATGAAGACAGTAAAAAGCAGTTCAAGCAAACCAAGGCAGAAAATAAGAAGTCCATTTTTTGAAAAAGTAAAAAAAAAGGCCACAAACATTGGATTTGAGACATCCAACTAATGCATATGGAACAACTTCAGTTTTTTCAGTCAATAGTCACCATTATATATTCAGGAGTAAGACATTTCTTCGGGTTCAACAACCTGTCATGGCAATATCTCTAACCTCCCCATCTGGATTTATAATTCATCCTAAATATCAAAATTGTTCCTTTTGTGATATTCCTTGACCATCTAACCTAACATTGTCTCCACTAGCTCCTTCTACCGCTAAAGTTGCATTTCATATATTCCATTTTACTCCTACTTATTTCAAAGCCTTTGACTTCTAAAGCTTGCCCACTTGCACGTATACATGGAAAGTTGTCTTCCCGTGATAGATGCTTTAAGCTTGAGTGATGATATCAATATCAAAAGCAATGACAGAGCCAGGGGAAAGCGCAAACTAACATGCGATCATTATGAAGGAAATGAGCAAGAGTGATTCAACCAAAATCTTGCTTTGAACAGAACTTAGTGGCAGAAAAGGACTCATGTACTGGACCTAAGAGGTTGAAACACCGACGGAGTTGAGTAGATATATGTTATTAGCAAAAACAAAGGTACCTTAACACCAGGATTTTGCTTTTTTAGGAACCAACCGACCCCTGAAATAGTTCTACCAGTTCCAATTCCTGCAACAAAAATATCCACTTAGCCTCTAGTATCTTTCCAGATCTCTGGATCAGTAGTCTCAAAATGTACCTGCACAAAATTTGTGAAATCAAGTCCTTAAATGTGAATCAAACAAAAATGATGGTGTCTCCTGTTAGAACATACTAGAATAAGAATATGATAAAGCAACTGCCATCTATGACGTCGACATATTAAGTCTCTCGCCAACTTGTTATTATAATTCGACAGTCCTAACCATCTGAGCATCGATATATGATTGAAGCTAAATTAAATCTGTTTATTCAAGGAAGAACTTGTGCGAAGTTGCAAAATTCTTACACCACATAATCTCAGGTTTGGAAAGGAGCAACTCCACTCCATCGAACCATTTATCTTTCCAGAACAGCACCATAGATCCATCACCAATTTCAAATGAAATGCGTCTAACAAACTTTTCCCATCCTCTTCTGATTCCTTTCCAAAGACCCACCCCAAAAGAGTCGCTGATAGTAGCAGGAAACCACGAATGATTACCCTTACCATATTTACTCTCCACCACCTTCCACCAAAGAGCCTCCCTCTCCGTGAGATACCTCCATAACCATTTCCCTAGCAAGGCTTCATTGAACAACTTTAGATTTTTAATCCCTAGCCCTCCTGCCTTCAAACTTTTACAAACCGACGACCATTTAATCAAATGTAAGTTTTTCCTCCGAACACTCATCCCACAAAAATCTCTTTCCAGCTTTTCTAAACGATTCCTAACCGATACAGGAATCACAAGAAGCGATAAGAAATATTTAGGCATGCTGGACAAAGTATTTTTCACTAGAACTAGCCTCCCCTTTGGACAGAACCCGCTAGCCGACGTTCAAACCTTTCAATCACCTCATTCCACACTGCTTTGCTTTAGAAAGAAGCTCCAATGGGTAAACCGAAATAAGAAGCAAGCCTCACTACCAAACACCCAAAAAAGAAGCCAAAGCACGCACATTCTCCACTTCCCCAACAGGAATGATTTCACTCTTAGAAATATTGATCTTGAGACCCGAAACCGCTTGAAAGAATAATAGCACCATACGAAGATATCCCAGTTGAGACTTTTCTGCCCCGCAGAAAACCAAAGTGTCGTCTGCAAACAAGAGATGCCTTGGTTACCGACCCACCTGCCCTATCCACCCTGAATCCATCAACCTCCGTCCCTCAAACTTTGACAAGGTGTATTCAAACTAACTTTGATCACAGGAAAAAGAGAACGCTATGATTGACCTCTCTAAAGCTACATCAATAGATTTGCATGATTGAGCCAGCTCTAAAATTCAACTCGTTCGCACCCCACATGGGCACTCCAAACTACTTTATTTTTTGTTAAGCCCTCTAAGAACTTACTTGGACTCAAAGGATCACAAACCGGAGAAAGTATACTTAAGAAAGCATATAATACTAGAACCAAGGGGTGGGAAAAATGGCAAGGGCACTCAGGCAAAGACCTTGGGATCCTTGGTTCCAATCCCCATACCAACAAGGGGCCACACTAACCTATAAAATGAAAAAAAGCATATAATATTCTATTCAAAATCAGTAGGGGCCAATTACAGACCCAAAGTGCTTATAACATGGTGGATACCAACCAAGGGTTGTCCACTAAAAGCCCAATTATGGAAGTGTAATGCCAGGCTTGTCAGCTAGGTAGCCCAATATGATCATCCCAACTTTTACTCCAAATTATGTCACACTAGAATTAGGACGGAACTCATTATCAAGGGAGCCTTTTGTTTTTACTCGCGGAGGCCTGCGGCGCTAGTGGAGAAAACACAAGGAACACGATCAAAAACACCACTCTATAGAATGCTCAGCACCTCACTTGATTGTGCGCCCACATGTTCAAGAGAAACTATGGATTCTAGTAAATTCGCTCAAACAAACAGCTCAACTAGATCCACTTAGAATTTCCCCAACACCATAAACACATAACAACATTGCACAAACCCAATTCACACCAAACAAAAGCACCACCAATAAATCAAAATAAACACAAATCTCATCAAAATTAATCCATAATATCTAGAAGAAAAAGATCAGTACCGTCCAATTATGAGTCTTGGCCAATCGACTCGCAAGAGCATGTAAGCGATCGAACATCTACTCGAGACCGAATCGCTGTTCAAGCCCCACCAAAATTTCTACAAGAAAAATAGACATTAAAAACGCATTTCACTAATCGCCAATCCAATTAGTAAATGTGAAAATTGAGAGAAAAATGCACTTCTGAGGTGTAGCCCTTTAGGAGGGTTCTCAACGTTATTCGTAGCTTTAACGATTGAAACATCCACAAATTTGAATTTGAAAAATATACAATAACCTTTGTAGATTTAATTAATCTACAAGGGATGATACTCCCTTGTCAGAGTTTTTTTGGAACTTCTTAGATACTGATGAAGTTTGGACCAGCAGAACAAATTCGTTGCTGACCTAACTTAGACGCTCAGCAAATATAGTACACTCTAATTCTACAACATTGAATTTTCCAACTTGCTGCACATATTATTGATTTATCAATCACAGACTCAGTTACAATTGGGGGTATATAAAGTAAAACAACACCCCCTATACAATCTAGAACCCAAATTTTGTGTTCTTCTGCACGGCATCATCCCTGAGAACAAAATCTACCGACCTAATCACATAAACTTCATGCCCAATACATGAAATTTTTTTGCCTATCAAGACTCACATGTAAGTAGTAGATGCTAGAAAGAAAAGTGGACTCCCAAGTTTGTTATGCAAGCTGGATATCGAAAAGGCATACGATCATGTCAATTGGGATTTCCTCTTGTATATGTTGGAGAGGATGGGTTTTGGGGCAAAGTGGAGGAAGTGGATATTTTTTTTGCATTTCGACTGTTCGGTTCTGTTCTGATTAATTGGGAGTCATCGTGTTTTTTCGCCGGGAGGATAGCAGAGATTGAGGTCATGGCCTCACACTTATTGTTCGCAGATGACACCCTAGTTTTTTGTGATGCCGAGCTCTCGCGATTGGGCTATTTCAGACTTGTGCTCCTTTTTTTCCAGATGATTTCGGGGTTACGGATCAACATTGCGAAATGTGAATTGATTCCGGTGGGAGTCGTCCACAACATCGATACTTTAGCTTCTTTTTTTTTTATGCAAGATTGCTCACCTTCCTACTCCTTATCTAGGATTACCTCTGCCAGTTTAAGAGCAATGCTGTGAGGAATCCGGTGTTGGATAGGTTTGAAAGGCGTTTGTCGGGTTGGAAGAAACAATTATTATCTAAAGCAGGGAGACTCACTTTAGTGAAGAGTACACTTTCCAGCTTACCTACCTTTTTCTTGTCTGTGTTCGTGATTCCTTCCTCGGTTCGAAGGAGGTTGGAAAAGCTGGAAAGAGATTTTCTGTGGGAAAGGGATGGAGTAGTTAGAAAATATCACTTGGTAAACTGGGATTTGGCGTGTTCCGATGTGAAAGGGGGGGGGGATTGGGTATCAAAAATCTTAAGCTTTTCAATGTATTTCTGCTGGGAAAGTGGCTATGGAGGTTTATGGTTGATAGAGTGGGTCTTTGGAGAAAAGTCGTGGTGTGCAAATATGGGGTGGAAGAGCATAAATGGTTCCCAAATTATATTTCAAGTCCACATGGGTCGGGGTTTGGAAGGCATTTTAAATGGATGGACTCTTTTTGTGAGACATATTCATTTCGAGATAGGGGATGGGTCTTCTGTCAGGTTTTGGATTGATAAATGGTGTGGCGATAGGGAGCTTCGGAGATCTTTCCCTAGTTTATTTAGTCTGGCCTTGGAGAAGGATTGTCTCATCAATTCGGTCATGCAAGTAGATGAGGATAAGGTAGTGTGGAACCCTATTTTTCGAAGACGTCTTCAAGATTGGGAAGTGGATACGTGCGTGAACTTCTTTGAATAGATCTATTCTCAGCGAAGCGTTTAATTCTGAGGCCAAGGTGACGTGGGAACGCAGTTGTAGAGGTGATATCTTTTCAGTAAAGTCGTATTACTACATTATCGGTGATCCCTCCTTTCCTTGGAGCCCTATTTGGAGGTCCAAAGCTCCCAATCGTGTGGCTTTTTTTGCGTGGGAGGCCTGTCACGAATCCATTCTTACGGGAGATAATTTACAGCATCGTCACAAAGTTTATATTAGTTGATGCTTTATGTGTAAAGGTGATGGTGAGGATACAAATAACTTATTGCTTCACTGCCCTGTGGCTAGGTTGTTGTGGAATGTCATTCTCAGATTGTTTAGAATCTCGTGGGTCATGCCTAATTCAATCAAAGAGCTCCTTTTGTGTTGGTCGTTGTTTAAACGAAGGAGGAGAAATTTTGTGTGGGAGACTGCTCTAGCTGTTTGCTGGACAATCTGGAAGGAAAGGAACGGGAGGGCTTTTGATAATATTGAAAGATCTACGGAGCAGCTGAATGATAGTCTCCTTCGGTCTTTATTCTCTTGGTGCTGTGAGACAGGGATTCCCCCTTCCCATGGATATTCTTTTGTTAATTTTGTCAATAGTGATGACATGGAATAGTGTAGTTTCCGTGTATACTCCTAGTATACAAAGGACTTGTAACCTGCTTTGACGCTTTTTGGTATATATCATTCTTACTTATCAAAAAAAAAAAAACCCGCTGCCCCAACTCTTGATATAGTTGGTTATTTTGTTTAAATCGGAAAATTGACTAAGTTATTTTTAATTTAGTCATAGGCTATTCCCTCTAGCCTATTTTGAGCCTCTTGGGTATAAACAAAGTGCATAACTATGTTCTGGACTTGTGTCCCTGAAGACAAATAACAAATTTACAACAGCATTTAATCTTCAATGACCTGAAGACAAATAACAAATTTACAACAGCATTTAATCTTCAATGAAAGTTACTTGCCTCTATTGCGAGCTTCTGGTCCTCATAACTAACTATAATCTGTCCACTGATCCCTTTTTTCTTTAGATGGCCATTAAATCTATCACAAAATATAATAGTAGTAGTTCAGGACATTGGAAAATAAATTGGATTAACCTCTTAAGAAGGGACAAGAGAAGGTTGAGCAAAGGGAAGAGCACATACTGCCAAGTAAGTTGTCGCTTCAAAAGAGTTGCGTTCCTCTGAAACTTGCTACATCGCAACTCAAGCGCCTTCTCCATTGCCTCAAATTGGTATTGATGAAATGCAGAAGATTCCCAAAGGTAAACCCAATCAAGAACAAAAGTAATATGTGGAAACAAGGATGAGCAAAGAAGCATGAACACCAAAGCAGGTTTAAATAAAGTGAGGAACTTATGTCAGAATAAGACCTCAAATCCAGGTATTTGATACATCATGAGAATTTTATAAAATGATGGAAATCTTAAGCTCATTCTTCAAGTGCTTTCCATGCAGGTTTCCTTATTTATAATCCACAAATATAAGAACAAAAGTATATTTAGTGCATGAGATCTGATGCTGCTGGTCAAGGAAGGTCAAAAGTAATCAGGATTGCGCCTGCAAGCAGGCTGGCTGTTTTCATAGCCCGAAACCCTCAATCAATGCCTGGATGGAGCAAACTTACTGATGTACCATGCTTCTCAAACAGTACTAAAGGAGGAAGAATATTTAAATCTACTCCTTGATAACAGTAGTATATTGTTTTCAAGGGAAAGAATAACTTACGGTCGATTTCTCTCGAAAACCTTTGTAAGTTTGCTGTTTTTTAAAAGTTTACGCTCTTTATTCTCATACAGCACTCTAAGATCATCAATAGATTCCTCATATCTGCAAAGAATGATTTCGAGAGGAAACCTTTGTAAGTTTGCTGTTTTCTTAAATTTGTAAGCTCTTTATGCTCTCATACAACATTCTGAGATCATCAAATAGATTCCTCATATCTGCAAAGAATAATTTCTAGATGAAACTGATGACTGAATGTGCTGAAAAATACCACATCAATACCTCTGGCTCTCTCGCTGAAGCCGTTGATTTGTCCTACCCAAAAGCGAACTAAGTTGCTCAGGGTTGCACCCTTCGTGACCTTCTAAAGCTTGAACCTCACTCTCAGGACAAATAATCGAAGCCTTTCTGTAACTTTCCTGCAATTCAACACTGCAATCAGCGTCATGTAAAGGTAGAGTCAATCCATTTATCCAACGGGCTATCACAGTAAAAGAAAGGCATATTCCACACAGCAGGGAAAATAAGTCTTTTATCTATGTCTAAATAATACCCTTTTACTCAAGTATTAGATAACCAGAAAAGTCGCTACGACAGAATTTTCTAAACCACTAGCATAGGTGTGCTTCTCTGGAATTCTCCACGTAGTAGACAAACTTTTCCTTAGGGTTTGTAGCCTAGTGGTTATATCACATGTGGAGGATAAAGTTGAAAAGGTCGGATTGAAGGCATAAGTTTTAAAAGTGAACATTTTCAATGGATCACCCAGAATAGAAAAAACATACTCTTTGATCGGAATGGAAGAAGTGGGACTTAGTACCCAAAACTTTTAAAATATGTAATAATAATAATAATAATAACAATAATATTAATAATTAAAACTTGAGTGCATTCCTTTGAATGCATTAAGACAAGGGGTTTCTTCATAAATGGCCAAGTCAAAGCTGTCAAATTCATAAAAGGCCACACTTACTCAAAAATCTTTTATGGCCACTTTTCATCCGGAAACCCCAAAATACCCTTATTGAGTCGAGTAATCGACTCAAGAGTCGATTAAACGACTCAATGAGTCGATCAAAATGACTCAAATCGACCCTAAGTCGATTAATCAACTCATGGGTCGATCAATAGAATCGGGTCGATGGTCGATTAATCAATTCATGGGTCGATTAATCGACTCGGGCGAAGGAGGCATAGAACGACGGTTGATTAATCAACTCATGGGTCGATTAATCGACTCAGTGGCGAAGGAGGCAGAGAACGACGGTCGATTAATCAACTCATGGGTCGATTAATTGACTCGCGAAGGAGGCATAGAACGACGAATGAGAAGGTTACCTCGACGGCAGTGGCGAAGGACGAGGACGATGGCAGTGGCGAAGGACGAGGACGATCGCAGTGGCGAAGGACGAGGACGTTGGTGAGAGAGGCGAAGGAGGGAGAAAGGACGACCTCTTTTTGAGTTATGTCAGAGAAAATAAGGTTTTTAGGGTTTGAAAGGGTTTAAGGGCATTTTGGAGAGTTGTCAAACTTTTTGGTCAAGAGACCATAAAACATAAAAGTTCGGGTCAAAAGGCTATACTTGGCTAATACCACTTAAGACAAGGGTAGGTCCGCTCATGATCATGGGTTTGATACACGCAAGCTATGTTCTCCTGGCTTTGCCTAGTTCCATTAGTGTGGGGTAATCGGCCGAACCCTAAGGAGTTTTATCCCCATAGGTGCGTCCAATGTGGCCTTGCTGTGGAAGGAGTTTCTCCTTGGTTATCAGGAAAAAAGGAGAGCGAGAGAGAGAGATCAAAAGCTCGGGGGAAGAGCAAGAAAGAAAACTAAAGATTCAAAATATCCTTTTTCAAGTTAGCAACTTTTTCGTATCATCAAAGCTTCTTATGCTAAAGCTATGCAGCCAGTGACATGCAGAAGACACAAAATATGCACCATAGTATAGTAATCCAAAAATGAACCCAGTGAAGGCGGCAATTGTTCTAAATGATTATGACCATAATTTTAAAAAATCAATTTCAAACCTATCATTAAAAAAGTGATTTAATATTTATAATGAAGAAACACATACCTTCCTATGGTGTTCAAGCTCCCGATAACGAGCCTCTGCTTCTTTCATTTGATCAAGGACCCTCTGCTTCTAGCTCATAATTTTTAATCTGATCATCGTACGAACTACAGAGACGTCCGCTTCTTGCATTCTTATTTGGTGGAAGAATGGTCTGGGCTGAGCCGCGAGAAAACCTAAGAAACAATCAATCATTTTACATTGTTAAGAATATTACTAGAATAAATACAGTAGTAAGTGAGTCTGTGTGTGAGAGAGAGAGAGTATATGTAGCAAGTAATTTTAGCCTTTTTCTTATTTTTGTCATTCTGTTGCTTTCTTTTCCCTGCTTTAGTAAAATACTCTGACCAATAAGTGCCTTTCATCATTTACAATGCATAAGGGAAAACCAGGTACCTACTCTATGCTTTTCCTTTTAAAATAATGAAGGCACATGACTTTAACATTGAAAATCAAAACGGGGCTCTGAAAGTAAAAGTAGGTACCACATTACACTAAAGAAAATGAAATGAATACAACTTTGTGGTTAGTGCAGCTTTATCTTCTAATTATTGTTCATTTATCTTTCATCCTAAAAATTGCATGGGCATTCAAATGCTACAGAAGAGATATTGTGCTTAAACAACCCAACAAAAAATTGCAAGGAAATATATGTCCACCAGTTATCGTCAATACTTCTGCCGAAGAAAAAATTACCAGAGAACCATCTAAATGAATAACTCATGTTATAGTAAATATTATATAAATCAATATTTGTGAGAGTGTCTTCAGTCTCGACATCTGCCAAACTTGCATGTTTTATGCATACATGTCTGCTACAGGGGACAGGAATTGCAAACACCTACCAGGACAATAGCTAAATGGAAAAGAATTTCCACGATAATTAGAATCATTATGCAAACTAAGAGCCAGAAAATGCCAAAAATTATTTCCAGAAGAAAATTAGTATTGTAAAAAGCATAGCACAACTACTAGCTATTTTGTATTCATATCCTCAGTTTATGAAAAGGATGACAAGCTACAACTCTATTAAGTTAGTGAGTAGCCATCATTTCCCAACTATCATAGTTATTGCAAAAAGAAATCTAACCAACAATGGAAATGCTCTATCAATACAATAAGAAACACCATGTGAACAACAAAATGCGGGTTTTGAAGAGATTCAGCATGACATGTGTTCTTCTAACCCATTCCTCTAATCATATCAATGGTAAGAGAACGCCATGAAATATTGCTCTATCAGTTCAAAAGACAACATAACCACTGTCCAACTCCCTAATACCATGTATGAATCAACCGATCTAGCATGTAAAAGGACTTGAGCATTTGATAGCTGTTCTTGTTAGACCACTTAATGATGAGAGGGCAGGATTGAAAAGAAATGATGGCAAGAAAAAAATCAAAATTGCTTATATCTTACATACTGTGTCCCTCTAAAGTGTAAACTTCTTTCAAATTAGAAATCCTTTGGTCAAAAGCGATTTGTTCCCAGGGCCGGCTCTGGGCAGGTGCAACATGAGCAACAGCACAGGGCCCCAAATTCGTAAATTGTTTTAGGGATACTGAAGTAGCTTCAGGCTTCAGCACAAACGGCGACTACATTTCTCTATCTCATGCCCGCGACGCAACTCCTCGTCGTTCTCATTTCTCAAGACAACGGCTCGACTCCCGTGCTTGATTGATTCATAGAAAATTGATTGAATCAATGGCAACCTTCTTGCTAAAGCATATAACCCAAATAACAGTAGCAGCCTTCGTTTGAAACACTCAAATTGGAGCTTTTTTGTAAACGTGCGCTAAACCAAAACGCTACCTTTTTCGACTGGACGAAAATAGCCCCTGTTTAATCGGTTTTGCTCTTTTCCTCCCTTGTTCCTAAACTTGTTGTATAGATGACAATCATCGGTAAGCTATTCTGAGTTACTTCATCTATGAGAGATGACCTCCAAGAAACAATTAGAAGAGAAATTTTTAATCGAAAAATATGTTGACTTAGTTTCCTGGACTGCAAATAGATTTGGAAATCCACGCCACATTAACTGAAAAATATGTCTTATTTCTTCCTTCATCATCATTCATTTTAAGCTCACTAGGTTCCTTCACTAAATCTTCTAGCCTATCCAGCATAGCATAGATCTCTTCTGTTTGCCGGTGGCTTTTATCGCCAGCCACGAAGAGGTGAGTCTGTCCTTTATACTCAACATAGCTACATCCAGGATCCTTTTTAAGCTTCCTTTGCCTCATCATCACTCGTACCTTTAATATCCCCTCCATATTATTTACCTCTGAGTAAATGTTTGCTAACAAGACATAGTAACCAATGTTAGCTGGTTCGAGCTCATTTTCCCGGTCAAAAGCTAACTCAGCCAACTCAACATTTTTGTGAATCCTGCAAGCACCCAAAAGAGCTCCCCACACAGACATGAGGTTTCACTAACATCGATCCAATGAGCTTCCGAGCTTCCTCAAGTCGACCAACCGTCGCTAAAAGATCCACAACGCAAGAATAATGTTCATTACCTGGCTTCAATCCATAACTCGTTTTCATTGCAGCAAAATATTCCAAGCCCATATCACTCAGTCCCGCATGGCTACACGCAGACAAAACACTAACAACCACCGTCCCGTCAGGCCTAATGCCACTCGCAATCATTTCATCAAAAAGATGCACAGCTATTTCTCCTTGCCCATGCATCCCATAGCCGCCTATAATTGCAGTCCAGGAAACTAAGTTTATCTCTACCATGCCATCAAATAGCTCGGTGCTCTTCCGGCTATTAGATTTGAAAATACATGCCACATTAACTGAAAAATATGTTGACCCTTTTTCAAGAACATAGAAAGTACTCAACTAGCTATTTTAAGTTTATTATAGTTCCACAAATTAGCAACAAGAATCCAAAATTCCAAATTACCCGGACAAGGTCCAAATCGGCCAATCCAAATTAGCAAATCGAAGAAAAATACATATATGAATATCCATTCACAGACTTAAAGCAAGAAGACTTGAATCTTGGAAGATATCAAGAAATTGAAAGAAATTTGACGAAAAGAAAGAAAAGAAAACAGAAAACTTACCGGCGTTAAAGCGTAGAATTGGCGTTTGGCGTCGTCGACGTGGTTGAGGGCGAAGGCGGAATTGGCGAAGCGCAAGTAGTGTTTCCCAGCGCCGGAGGCAAATGGCGGTCTATCATAGCTACCTGATATAACATGCATACCCTTAATGATGTCTACCCTTTTTGGGATTGCAGAGGATCTGCAACACAGTAAACAAGAAATGTCAACATAAATGAATGATGATAAAACTTGTGAAAGAAGGTGAAAATCGTCAAGGGAGAAACGTGCATACTTCTGCCAGTCCATATCCCAGTTCACCAGACTGAGCTTGCCCCCAACTTATGCAGGAGCTATCAGCACCAACAAAATGATGCATACTGCCAGAATCCATGCAACTTATGTTCCAGCCACTATATGAGAACAAAATATAGAATATTACTTCATTCACTTTCGCCTCGAATATACTACATTCTAATATGTTTTTCTTAGTTTTAGGAGTCGAGGATAATTGGTAAGTTCGTGTACATGGGTCAAAATAGTGTCTTGTGTGTCTTTGTATTACCACATCAAGTTTACAGATTTGTTCTAGAAGTAGTAAAACTACTTTACTCAAAGCTTGCACCCAATATTTTCTTGTCTAGTTCCCAATTTATCTTGCTCCCAAATATAGTTTCTTTTTAGACTTAAATCGCAATTTGGTCACCCTACTTTGAAAGAAAATTTATTAAGCTCACTCTACAATTTTTTTTTCTCAATTTCATCACTATACTTGGCATATCTCACGTTCATCACTCCGTCCAATTTTTTGGTTAGAAAGTTTAAAAAAAATTGTGAAACCCGAAAACACCCTTACTGAAATCACGTGTTACCCTTCTCCTTCTCTTTCTTGAAGAAGAAGAAAGAAATTTTGCGCTCTTACTCTCCCAATGCCTAGGACAAAAGTTGTAGTGACCCGAAGTCACCATCTGCTTCTTAATCCGTATACAAACATATCAGAGTATTTCAAACTTGCAGCGGAAAATAAATAACACCCAGATGTTTCCTTAAAAATACTTGTCTCATATATAACAAAATCTAATACATATGAATTAAAACCCAAAATTTACAACATCACTTCTATCAACCAATCACTAGGCTCGCTCTCTACCCCACCTCGCAGCTAGCCACGCTTCCGCTGCGCACTCTAATCAAATCAAACCTGCAAAACTTAAATAACGGGTGGGGTGAGCTTGTTAGCCCAGCAAGGGAGGGGATATACAATATCACAGAATAGAATGGAGATATACGATTCAAATATCACTTTGCCCATGAATTTAAACTATGGACAATAACTCATAAATCAATAAAATCATGCTCTTGGCAAATCAACGTTCAAAGAACGAAACACGGTATACATGCTCGAAGCATCAAAATATACTGCTCAATCATATATCACAGTCTAGTATACTATCGTGCTCAGGTTCAGTGGCAAAACATGGAACTCATATACATCTCAATCATTGGCGGGTCCTCTGGGCAACCAACCAAACAATAACAACTGTAACGGGGCATACTGAGACCGATACACCAACTAATATCACTAAACTATTCCACATAATCATGTTTTTAACCAAATCACGATAAATCACAGTAAATCAATATAAATGCATTATTTTAAAATCCATGATAAACAAGATGGAACAATAACGAATAACACCAAATCATATTTCAAGATATGGAATATTTTAGAAACGATCATATGATAAAAATGACACGAATCAAGATCGCATAGTCTCCTTACCTCAAATCGAGATAAAATTCAATATCGAAAATTATCGGTGCAACATCATGTTTTCCGATAGAATCGATCTACACCTCAAGCATGTCGATCCTACGGAGTTTCGTCAAAATACCCAAATATCGCGAACCAAATCGACATCGTACACCAAATAACAAGTCACGGTTTGTAAAGAGACGGAGGAAGGAAAACAGACAGAGAATGTTTAATGAGAGAATAAATCTCTCCAATTGATATACATATATATACCCCTTCCAAGGGCGGTCAGCCAAGAAGAAAGAAATGGATAGATACCCATGTGGGTCCCACCTTAAAACTTGCTAAATAAGAATCTCACCAATTCATCTGTGTACAATATATCAATCCAAGAAAAATGTGATACTTTATTATTAAAATCAAAATATGTATTTGTACATAATTTAATTAAGTATAATAATCATCAACTTTGACTTGGTGACTCGATTGCCGAGGACAAGCCGAGGATACGACGCAGTTTGGGTCATCGTAGATCGATTTACCAAATCCGCACATTTCTTGCCTGTGAAGATGACATCTTCCTTACAACTTGTCATGTTATATATCCAGGAGATCCGTAGTTTTCTTGGCTTGGTTGGGTACTATCGGAGGTTTATACCAGGGTTTTCAAAGATTGTTACTCCTTTGACTAATTTGACTCGAAAGAAGATTGACATCAGCACCAGTTCTTGCTTTACCTGATGGAAATGAACATTTCATTGTTTATAGTGATGCTTCCAAAGAAGGATTGGGTTGTGTATTAATGCAGAATGGTAAAGGTCTTATGGCAAAGTTATACAGTTGAGGAAGCAACCTGGGAAAGTGAAATGAAATGAGAATCAAATACCCTCACTTGTTTGATAACTGAGGTAAGGAATTCGGCTTAAGGGGTAGAGGGTGTAATAACCGAGCATCTCATTATGATTTGGTTTTCATCATTCTTCGGCACATTACTATGCCTGCGCTAGCTACAGTTTTGACTTCAAAATTTTCGATTTAGATTTATATTCTTAGTCACTATGGAATCCAAGGGAGCTACAAACATGAAACGAGTGAGAAGAAAAAAAAACAGTAATTAAGATCTCTAAAAAAACTTTTAAAAGAAAGCAATAACAATTCAACCAAAAGTTTAAGCATAAAAGATGAAGAAAGGAAAAAGGAAGATCCGTCCACAACCCACGGTGTGAACTTCAAGTATGCAGAGGAGGAATGTAAGGGGTGGAAGAGAAAGAGAAACTAGGGACACTCGCATTTTGTACTACAAAAACTGGATCCGGTAGTCAGTACCCACTCAATATGAAACATAAGGAAGGCCATAAATGATTCCAGGAACACGAATGTGCTTGAGTGACTGAAATCCTCTAAAGAGATGCTTTTAAAAACTAAGTCCCCTAGACCTAATCCCATATGAATTGGCTCCCACAATCATGTCCCAACCAACCAAATGAACTTAACACCCTCTTCAAAGCCAAACAAAAAATGTATTTTATCAATTGATCTAAACTTTAAAAAAAAAATTTGATAAGTAATAATGATATATAAACAAGGGGTCAAAGCAGGTGATGCATCCTTTGTACACAAGAAGTATACTTAGACAAAAGAATTACTATCAGAACATTTTTCCAACATATCTACAAAAGAATCCCCTAAATTCGAATCACCCTCTGTGCACCAAAAGAAAAGAGTCCTCAAAACATTCTCCTTGATTCGAGCAATATCGGACTCAATGTTGCCGAAAACCCTACTATTTCTTCTTCGCTTATATAAAGACCACCCCCTAAACAACTCAGAATTGGACCTTGGCATCACCCACGACAATCTTACTATGAGAAACAAGTAATTCCAAACCTCTCTAGCCATCGGGGAGTGTAAAAGAAGATGATTCACTCTCTCCTTTTTTCACATGTAACAACACTAGTTTATGTGAATTCTCTTTCGGGCTCTCAAGTTGTCTCCAGTCAAAATTGCTTCCCTCGCAGCCTCCCAAGCGAAGAAAGCTACCCTAAAAGGGGCCTTCGATTTCCATATTTCCTTCCAAGGAAAAGAATTTCTAACAGATCCTTCCATCTCCAAATAAAAAGATTTTACCGAGAAATTCCTACCTTTTGTCCCTCCCCAAACCGCTTTATCTTCTCCGAACCACTACCCTTGAAGGCATATAACAGAATAATTGGAATATTAATTCCACTCTCTAATCCCTAGGAAGCTGAGTTTTCTCTTTCCAACTCTCAAGATGACCTCGACTCTTCTTTACTTCTCTTCCCCAAACTTCATCCCTGATTCGCTCACGGTAGAAGAGAAAAGGCTTGCATAAATTTTATACTTAATCTTGATTATAAGGTATAAGGGCATTTTGGTCTTTTCACAGCCCTCCATCCAAAAAACTAACAAAAGTCAAGCGCGGTGAGCTTATTGACTCAACATGACAAGTATAATGATTAAATTGAGAAAAAAAAAATTTAGAGTGAGCTTAATGAATTCTCTGTCAAAGTGGGATGACCAAATTGCGATTCAAGCCTTCTTTTTAATAGGCTTGTGCCGCTCTATTGCACTATTTTATTTTCAATTAGCACGCGAAGAATATTTGACTCTATAGTTTGGACGTGTGATATGCATCTTTCTTTTGCGGGCGAGGCTTGAGACCCACGTCAATTGTCTATGGGAACCCTAGTTATTTCTTTCAGGTTTTCCAACACATTTACCAAGCAATCACATCTGAAATCTTTTGTTATTGACACCAAAATATCGGCATATATAAAGCTTTCCTGAGTCCAACTTTAAAAACCCTTAACCTATTTTCCAGACCTGTTTAAGTTACCCCTCAAAAGGCTTGGTAAGAAAACTAATCTACCTAACATGAAAAGGATTTGTCAGTCTAAACCCACCCTCCACCATGAATAAAGTCATCAAGGATGTTTAATAAAATTCAAATTTTGCATTAAGAAGTCTTAGGTGATACTCTAAATTAAGATAGATATACCAAAAGCCACATTTGTAACATCATAAATACCAAGTCAAATTTGAGTTACTAAAGCAAAACCAATATTCAAGGATGATTATTTTTCTAATCCTAAGCAACCACTGAAGTACGAAACAATCAATGAACGAGACAATTAGTGAGCAAGACAATTAGTCAGCAAATTTCCATTAAAAACAAACCAAAATATGAACAATTAGGTATAAAGAACTATCTCATACGACAATCAGCAGGCAAGACAATCAGTGAGTAAAAAAAGAAAATCAGCAATCAGGGAAAATAATAGAATAACTGAGTAACTTCAAATTTTAGTAGACTTACTTATTCTGGACCCAAGAATCTAAATATCAACCTAATGCAGCTGAAACTCCATTGACTACACCGACATGTTGAAGAAGCCCACAATATCGATGAACCTAATAATAAAAAACCCAGTAAAACATCAAAATTTTATTCGCAATTTCCAAGCCAACAACTCGCTGAGATGTCGAGGGGTTTTGCTATGGATTTTGTAGAACTCTTTGCAATAGAGAGAGAAATGAAATTGCAAAACAGAATGAAAATCAAATTAGGACTTAACAGATGTTTTGAAAGAGAGAGAGAGAGACAAAATCAAATTACAACTCGGAGGACTTACAGTTGAGATGAATCGGTGAATTCTCTTCGGAGATGAAAAGCAACAATCAAATTAGCCAACAATTCGGTGAGATGCTGAGGGTTTTGTAGAATTCTTGCGAGAAATCAAATTGCAAAACAGAAATAAAATCAAATTAGGACTTCTTCGTGTGTGAGAGAGAGAGAGAGAGAATGTAGAGCATGTCATTACTCATATAGTGGCAACTACCAAAATATTTTGATAGCAATCACAATACATACTTCTCTTATTGGTTTAGCGACCGAAAAATACAAAAGATGCCATCATTTAAGAGATATACAAAATACAATGATACCACTATAAAAATTCAACAAATACTATCAAAATCCATATCCAATTGCACAGTTACAGGGCGAGATTTGCAAAAGATGACATAATTTAAATATATCAAAACAATGAACGCAAAAACCGCATAATTTATTATGCAAATTTGATACCCCGTCCTATTGGGGTCACAGGTCCTTAATAGTATGTTTAATAAAATTCAAATTTTGCATTAAGAAGGATTTGTCTTTCTAAACCCACCCTCTACCATGATTAAACACATCAAGGATGTTTAATAAAATTCAAATTTTGCATTAAGAAGTCTCATGTGATACTCTAAATTAAGATAGATATATATACCAAAAGCAGCATTGGTAACTTAAATCATAAATACCAAGTCAAATTTGAGTTACTAAAGCAAAATCAATTTTCAAGGATGATTATTTTTCAAATCCAAAGTAACCACCGCCGCTGAAGTACGAAACAATCAATGAGCGAGACAATTAGTGAGCAAGACAATTAGTGAGCAAATTTCCATTGAAAACAGACCAAAATATGAACAATTAGGTATAAAGAACTACCTCATACGACAATTAGCGGGCGAGACAATCAGTGAGCACAAAAAGAAAATTCTAATAAAAGATTTAACATAATCGACGGATTCACAGCAATAAGTGAAAATAATAGAATAACTGAGTAACTACAAATTTTAATAGACTTACTTATTCTGGACCCAAGAATCTGAATATCAACCTAATGCAGCTCAAACTCCATTGACTACACCGAGATGTTGAAGAAGCCCACAACATCGATGAACCTAATAATAAAAAACCGAGTAAAACAAAAAAAAATTATTCGCAATTTCCAAGCCAACAACTCGCTGAGATGTCGAGGGTTTTGCCATGTATTTTGTAGAACTCTTTGCAATAGAGAGAGAAATGAAATTGCAAAACAAAATGAAAATCAAATTTGGACTTAATAGATGTTTTGAAAGAGAGAGAGAGAGAAAATCAAATTACAACTCGAAGGACTTACAGTTGAGATGAATCCATGAATTCTCTTCGGAGATGAAAAGCAACAATCAAATTAGCCAACAATTCGGTGAGATGCTGAGGGTTTTGTAGAATTCTTGCGAGAAATCAATTGCAAAACAGAAATAAAATCAAATTAGGACTTCTTCGTGAGAGAGAGAGAGAGAGAGAGAGAGAGAGAGAGAGATGTAGAGCATGTCATTACTAATATATTTCACTTAAAAGGTAGCAACTACCAAAATATTTTGATAGCAATCACAGGAGATGGAGAGCGCAAATCATATATCATTATCTGCGCACTAGCAACAATGGGTCTTTAGCTCTAAAACAAATATTGATAAGAGGTTATGAACTAATCTAGGACAATAAATGGATTAGTGGAAATAGAATAGTAGACTCTTTGCATGGATCGGGGAGTGGAATATAGACTTGATAGACCATAAAAATATGTGTGCTTCGAAAACCATGGCCATGAAACCGTAAGGTAAGTGAAGAAACCTTTGTACCCATAATTCTAACAACTCTCCGTAGTCAAAACAAAATAGAAGTTCTCGTACCTACACCACACCATATGTGTAAGTATTCACCTTTCCTTTCGATTAAACTACTATCTCTATCGGTAGAAATTACATTTAAAGCCAAATTTTATGGAAAATAACAGTGTTTTAAAATCGCTAGGCGGACGCCGGCGCACTAGCGCCTAGCACCTAGAACGCCTAGGCGGGCCTAGAATTAAGACATAACTACCCTTATTTTGAATTTTTAATAATTTTTCTTAATATAGCATTATTAACAAGACTGAAACATAATTACCCTTATTTTTAAAATTCTTCTCTTTCTTATTTTATTTCTCGTGTTATTATAAAAAGTCTAAAACCACAAAACCTATTATTTATTAAATGGTGAAACCAATATACTGTATTTGTCATTTAATTATACAATTTCTAATTCAATTACTTAGGGCCCAAGTGGCAGATTGTTATTTTGGTGGGAGAGGTGTGTCGTGTCCACCACTCATTCTCTCTCTTTCTCCTTAGGGTCAATCCCTTTTCATTCTTAGTCATTAGTCATTCCATTCTTCCCCCTCACTCCCTTTTCCTTCAATCGACAAACTCCATCCCCCTGTCTCACAGCTCCGGCTCCGACCAAACCCCACTACGGCCCTTCCTTCCACCTCACCTCTCTCTTTTAAGCCCCTCCCCCGCTCTTCATAATTACTTCCACATCAACCTCTATTTCTTCAAACCCTAGCTGATTACATCTCAAATTAAACCTCAACTTCGAACCCTAATTAAAAGTAAAACACCCTAAATCGACATGGATGCTGATTTCTTCGAACCCTGATTAAACCTCAACTTCGAACCCTAATTCTGAACCCAGTCCTGATTTTTTGGACAGCCGCTAATCCAAAAACACCATTATTTTTGGAAAACACATGCGTAAATCCTGGAAGCTGGAGAAAATGCTAAATATGCTAGCACATTGTTCAAATTGGTTGTATGGAAAGAAAGACGAGCAAACTCTGGACAACTAACTATCCATAATTTGGCCTTTGCCCCAACTACTTGGCACTAGATACATGACTCACCGAACCATTTGAAAACCGTTTTGACAAATTAAATGTTACTTATGCTTCCTGCAGAAGTTACACACCAGTAAGGAGTTCAGTTATTGCAACAGTGTAGGTTTACTGGCTAACTTTTCCCCAACAGAACATGCAAAGATAGAAGTGAAGCTAATACACATAACAAATTCACATAATTAACAAACCTGTTCTAAGTTTATTCTATATAGATCTGGAGAAGTGGCAGCACAAATCAAGTCACAGAACCAGCAATCATATGCAATATCCCTTCCCATCCTGTTCAATAAACAAACTATATAAAATACGGAAGTAGAGCTTCAAGCAATAACACACCAGAATAAGGTATGGAATATTTCAAAGACCAATAAAGGTCATAAGAGCCCAAGAAGACCGTACACTCCAGAATACAGTAACATATTGAAAAAATTGATCGATGAATGATAATGAGGAGAGGGTGTGTGTGCGTGTGTGCAAGGAGAGAGAATTGATCGGTGAAGAAGATGAGAAGAGTGTGTGTGTGTGTGTGTGAGAGAGAGAGAGAGAGAGAGAGAGTGTGTATAAGAAAGAAGATTAGAGAGAGAGAGAGAAATATCCGGCACCATATGATTAGAGAGTGAAATAAGGGTAATTTGGACATTTTCAAACAAAATTAGACGGAAATTCTAATGTTAATGGGGAGAGGGGGGATTGTAACCACAAAATGGAACATGTAGGACCACGCTAATTCGTTTTGAAATGGTAGAACCAAACAAAAATTACCATGAAAGTCGAGGGACCAAAAACTTAATTAAATCTACTATTTTTTTATAACTAGTTTATGAAAAAAATTATAACATATATATTTTTAAATTATCATTATTAATTATTGACTTGTTCGTCTTTTGCTCACACTAATGTTCTGGGAACCAATATGCTGTAGCAGTATGTATAAGGCTCTAGAAAGGACAACACCAACGAAAGCATAACATTTCAAAGTGTCTAAAACATCAATAAAGACTTCCAAAAAAAGCCAACAAACATTATAGTGGTACTTGGAAACCAATAAAATGAGAAAACAACAAATAAATTTAAATCTGAAAAAGTTTAGAAAAAAAAAAAGAAATCCCAAAGAATTAACCAATATGGACCAACAAGATAAAGGTTTTTTATGTGAATGTTAGAACCTTTTGTAAAATAGACCATGAGAGAATGTTGGTGGAATAAAAGGGTTGACTCCCAACCATCAAATATTGTATTACATCATTTCTTCATATACAAAACAAATTCATAGCATGGAAGTGAAGCACATGCATGGAAAAAAGAGGAAATAAGAAACACGAGTGAGATATAAATAGAAAGGAAAATAGGAGAACATAAATTTTGAGAACCAAAAATTCCTGAAATTATTAACTAAAGCAAAGTTGTACCATCCACCGTTTGAAAGTCGAGAAGAATGCTTTGAAGTGTTTCCATTTTCACTATGACCAGTTGGATATATAAAGCCTTGTATAATGTATATTGGCCATCACTCAATAAAGTTTGATGTATAATTGCTATCCATACTTCCAAGAAACAAGTTGGCCATAACCAGATTGACAATCACATGGTATAAAAAAAGGATGGCTATGTGGATTAGGTTTAGGCCATTGCAAGGTTTTGGGAACAAAGAAATTGCATACATAATAGAAATTCATCAAGGATAAAGCACTAACCAAGGACGAACCATAGATGCTCAAGCTAGACCAAGCTTAGTGCTGAGAACCAGCAAGTAACTACTCCACATAAATAATATCTTCTTCAATGGTTTTGAGAGAGGAGAAACCCATCTTTCAGGCAAGTCGAAAAACGTTCAATGTCGTCAGAATCCCTGGAAACGTGCATTTCGAATGCCTTCTAATAGAGAGATATAGAGGGAGGGTTCATGAGGTCTCATTATCGTATCGGGAAATGCTATGGGTTGGTCTCATTGTCGTATCGGGAAATGCTATGTGTTTGTGACTAGATGGAGAAGGCACCATGGTGGTTTCAGGGTTTCTTTTTGGAAGAAGAGGCAAGAGAGGAATCGCGAAGTCATACCTTTCTCCGCATCACGGCCACGGGGACAGGGAAAGCTAAAGAAGTGTGCATCCCGAAAATCGTGGAGAATCTGGGCTCGGGGATGCTGGTGGAGAAATTACGGAGATTTCAGAAAGAGAACAGTGCTGAAAAGGAGAAACGTCGAAAGTCTTAAAGAGGCGGCGGATATTCCCCAATGGCCTATTTCTGAAGATAGGATCGGGCTTCAAAGGCTTAGAAGTTGATTGTCGTGAAGGTTTGTGCAAGGGGTCCTTGAATTTTCTCGAGAGGTGCTTGAAACCGTAAGGTAAGTGAAGAAACCTCTATACCCATAATTCTAACAACTCTCCGTAGTCAAAACAAAAATAGAAGTTCTCTTACCTACACCACACCATATGTGTAAGTATTCACCTTTCCTTTCGATTAAACTACTATCTCTATAAGTAGAAATTACATTTAAAACCAAATTTTATGGAAAATAACAGTGTTTTAAAAATCGCTGCGGATGCCCCGCGCCAGACCCGCGCCTAGCACCGAGAACGCCTAGGTGGGGCCTAGAATTAAGACATAACTAACCTTATTTTGAATTTTTAATAATTTTTCTTAATATAGCATTATTAACAAGACTGAAACATAATTACCCTTATTTTTAAAAATTCTTCCCTTTCTTATTTTATTTCTCGTGTTATTATAAAAAGTCTAAAACCACAATCCATCAAAGCATCTTCTGCCCCATTCTCTCCATTTGGACCACATCAAGCACAGGGGGGCGCCGAAATTTTCTTTCTCATCAATCCTAAATAGTTCCAACTAACCAAAAGCTTTGACCGTGAAGGGAAACTCAACCAATACTAAACAAAACAAAGATCGACCAATGGTCTCGTGCTATATCGTGATCCAAAAAGATGATGCAACGCGGCACCAATGATGACGCACTTCTTCCTCGATTACACCTAACACCCACACAAAGAAATTGGCGCACTCCATTCCGATTTATTCAATGTTTACTTCAAGTTGAACAACGGAATTTGGAGGAACGCCATCCATGCTATTTCCCTTTTTTCATTGTAACAATCCAATGATCAAACCCGTAACCATTTGTTGGCCTATCATTACGTGTGAAATATTGGGTATCACCTCATCTTACAATATTATTTGATTAGTTAAAAATTGATGATGCTGAATTACCTTTCTACCTTATATTTTTTGCGTAGCACCTACTATTAAACTGTCTAAATACACAACACACCATGATCAAATTTTTCCATGTTGTGTAAGCATATGATCAATTGTTTCCATGTTATGTAAGCATATATACATTTTCATCCGTAAAAGTATAATCCGCACAAATTAATAGCCCTTGGTTCCTATATATAGCAATGAAGCATCGCGTGTATGCGAACTAGTCTAGGCGGAGGTATATCACGCGGACTTGTCAAAAATGAACATTAGAAACAGTTTAGTAACGTACATACACAATAAAAAATGGCTGATCACATAAAGATAATGCTCAAACAGATTTACTTAAATGGAGCAAGAAAGACTAAAATGAAACTGGTATTTGCATTAATTGGCTTGAGCAATTGCCATTGCACAGCACTTCACTACAAAGAAACCCAAAGCATGACCAGCCATAGCAAAACTAATCCCTTCAAAGATTGTAGGACATGGCATGGCATGGCATGTCATATGCTAGTTATTCTCGGGCCAACGAAAGATCCATGGTACGTATTGGCCTTAGTTCAATATGAGATTGTGATCAGCCATTTTTTCTATTGTGTATTATCTTTAAAATATCTGCAAATTATGAGATTGAATCTTTAAAATATTCTTGTGGATCGAACGGTGAAACTCAAAGCTGCCATCTTTATAGGGTTTTTAAGATTATTGAGGTGAGTTCTCTTTTAATCACACACAAATAGAAGAAAAGGGTATCATATTTTAGTTCATCTGTGGATGTTTTGAAATCAGATTCTGAGTGTTAGAATTTGGCTTAATTATTTCACTCAAGTAAGACTTGCTTTTTTGTTGATTGTTGAAATTTATCCTAGGATTGAAATTGGGTATAGGATTGGGGAGAATTTAGAGTATTAGGCTTGCTTGAAATTGGATTCTGCTTGTTGGGATTCAAGAATTTGCCTTCATATTTTTTATACCAAAGACCTTCTCCTTCCCCTCCGTATGAAGCAAAAAAGATCATGAGGGTCTGTGATGTGCATATGTGCTAGAGAGAGAGTGCGAGCGAGATAGAGAGAGAGAGAATTATAAGGAACACAAAGCAGCAATAGACTAAATTAATGTTGTTTTTTGTTTTTTATACGACAGTGATGGACTAAATCAATGGCAAGCATGTCTTAGGGGTGAAACTGAAAACAGGGACTTAATAAATACCAATGAAACATGTTATTTAATTACCTCCTGTTGAATAGCCCGTTCAACCCAACCTAAAACTCTGCCAAGTTGCGAATTGATCCAACGGAGCACCAGGGTTCCGGATATAGTTTCAATCTGGTACAAGAGACGAAGTGATAAGGCATATAGAATTACATTATTCAGTTATTATCTTTAAAAAGCTTAGTGCATTAATTATTGTTGTAGTCAGTATTGCAAATGTTTGCTTACTTTATTAAATCAAATTTAATCTTGTAACAGCTACTCATATGTTCCGTAACACACAGACTTCAGATTTTATCCCACTTATCTCTAAACAATTCTTTCAGGTTGGTGTGGAGAAATACGGGATGTAATTTTCTCTGATAGTGGAAGAGTGACTGTGGTTTACCGTGTCAAAAGACGCGGTTCTGATGGAGAGGTGTGGCTTTATCTCTATCTTCATGTGATTAGTTACCTATGTATGTGTATAATGAAGGGGTAACTTTGAAGCCAACTCAAAGTTTCTCTTGCCCAAATGACACAATGTTTAATCGAAATAAGTAGATGCTTTTTCTATTTTAACTACACGAGAGGGTGTTCTAGTAATTTCTGCATCATAGAGGTAGTTGTTTTGACATCTTATTTTGGATCCACTTTAGTGTAGTACTCCCTTCGCCCTATTCTAGGAGTCCCTTTTCTCTTCTACATTTTACCTGTAAGAGAGTCTATTCTCTTAATTAAGAGCTTTGATAATATAGTAACTTTTCCCTCTTACCATAAATTAAAGGAAAAAAAAAGGCTGGGGTAGGGTAATTTTACAATAATCACTCTTGAGGGAAATAATGTATCTCTCAAAACGTTTGACTTTTAAAATGGACTTTCTAGATTGCCAAAAGTAACTTGGAAAAATAACAAAAAAAAATGTCCCTCAACTCTTTCTAGATTCCAGATTTGGCTATTTTGTCCCAAGAGAAAGAGATGAACTTCCTCTTTCTAGATTCCAGATTTGGCAGCTTATAAACCCTACTCGAGCCGGCCAGTCTAATTGTATCTCCCTCTTTGAGTTCAACCAAGATCCCTGGTTCAATCTTTTCCCCCGAAACCCAAGTTACATGAACTTGAATTACAAATAGCCACAATTATAATAACTAATAATTAGACGGTATAAAGAAAAAAACTATCCATTGAGAGAGAGTGTGTAAAATTCAATATCACGAAGAATTCATGAGAGAGGGAAATTACCGGAGGGCAAATCAATGACCATTTCTGACAAAGGCAACGATCAGATCTTCCAATGCCCTAAGAGAAGGGGTCAATTCGAGCTCAATCCGTCCATGCAGAATTGTCATTTCTCCTTCTTGGCTTTGTCTGTCCGGCCCCCTTCTTTTCTATTGGTGACAGCGGCCCACCAGAATCGAACTGGACATAGACGGATCGAATCTTAGGTGATGAGAACTCAAAGGCGCCACTATACCTACCCCGTCTCCGTCTAGAATGAGAGAGAGAAGAGCGAGAAGAGAAGAGAGAGAGGAGAGCGAGAAGAGAAGACGAGAGGGTTTTCTGTTCGTCTGAAGTGAAAGGAGCGAATTGGGTTTTCTGCGTACAATTGGAAAAGTCGAACGTTGCTAGTAGCGTCTTACTTAGTAGCACTACTTAGAGCATCAGCAGTGGGTTTTTTTTCCCACCTTTTTCCATCCAAAAAAAGCAAAAAAAAAGGTTTTTATCGTTGTGCAACATTTTGATTTTTGAGCAGCTTTGTTGTGTGTGTGTGGGGGGTGCGGGGGCTGTGGGGTTTTCCGGGAGAGAAAGCTGTTTTTTTTTTTTGTTAGGTCTTTACTGAATAGATATCCGATCTATAACCCACCTTGAAAGAAATGGAGACACTCCATCTTTAATTTTTAGCCGTTTCTTTTTGTCAGCTACTGTCCATTTCTTTTCCTTGACAATTCTAGCCCTTTTTTTAATTAGCCGTTGCAAAATGGCAAAAAGAAAAATCTAAATATAAATACATCTTTAATTTTTTCATTTAATTCAATCTTCTTCTCTTCCAAATAACAAAATATGGATGAAAATAATTTCAATCTCTCAAGAAATTTCTTTGCTTTTCAAAATATTGATAAAAATGCTAGTTCACAAACTTCTCACACCCGTCCCAATCCTTAACATTTTCAATTTTTTCCTCCTACACAATCGAATTTTTAAAATTTTCCTTATGTTCCACAATATCCTCAAAATTTGCCAAATTTTCTAAGTTTTCAAAATGTCCCTCGAGCTCCATTTTATCCTTGCCCACCCAAATAGTGGTGAGACACAACAAACCCATTTGGGATGTCAACCAATTTTTATACTAATCCACTAACACAACCAATTTTTATGCCTTTAAACGAGTCAAGCAGGACTAGTATTGATGTCTCGGGTAGCGATAAAGAGCCTGTAACACCGTCTTTAATTCAAGAATCTCAATTTTCACCATATTCCGCACAAATAGGGCTCGAGTATATTACCCTTGATAGAGATGTCGATGTGAGCAATGAAGTTGGTGCAAGTGACATCTAACAAAAAGCTGATCATACAAATTGGTTAATGGAAGAAGAAAAGATGCTTGCTATAGCATGGGCTACTATAAGTATCGATCCAGTGATTGGCAATGATCAAAAAAATCAAGCTTTCTGAAAACGTATCACGGAGTACTACAATAAGCATAGGTCCGTTGGATCTGTGGAGAGAATCACAAGTAGAGTTAAGTCACATTTTTATTAATTTTATTCGCAAGTAAATGAGTTTTCAGTATACTATACTAATTTTTACACCAATCGTCCAAGTGGTTAGAGTGACGAGATGATACTTGAGAAGACGCATGAACAATGGAGGAACAATAATTCCAAAAAACTCAAAGATCTTCAAGTACGAACATGTGTGGAAAATCTTAAGAGATTGTGAGAAATTTGTTCCACAGCCTCCTAATCATCGTGCTGCAAAAAAGACGAGGACATCGGAATCAGGGACATACACATCTTTATCTAACCCGGATACGAGTGATGATCTTGACGACTACGAAGTTCGTGCCCGTCAAATAGGGCAAAAGTGATGAGAACTGTGGTTCGAGCCAAGACCAAGGCCCAAGTCAAGTGAACCAATTCTAATCGATTGGGTTCAAAGTCACGCAAGCCCATTCGAGGCCCAAGAGGAGGAGTTCATGCATGTTCTTGGAGCTCTCATGGCGCTTGTGCACTCAATCAAGGCCAAGACAACTCAAGGCAGTGAAGGACGGATCATATGTGTGTTGGAGAGGGACATTTGCATGAAGGACGAAGTTTCTGGTGACAGAGCGATCGCTCTGTCTCTTCTAAAAGCGATCGCCTTGGATTCTGTCTAGAAAGCGATCGCCCTGTCTCAAGAGGAAGCGATCGCCCTAGACTCTGTTTGGAAGGCGATCGCCCTGGGACGTTTTAAAGCGATCGCCCTATGCCCAGAATATGCGTGGCGCGCTGTTTGACGAATTTTTATCAGTTTTGGTAACTTTAGGATATTTTAGGTATTTTTGTTTCCTAATAAACATTTCCTAGGTTTAGTTGGATTGTTAGGCCTATATAAAGGCTTCTTTTTCATTGTAAAATATTAACTTTGATATTGATTAAATTGAGATTGAGTTTTCACAATATTGTGAGCTTTTGAGAGATTTCTTGGACTAGAATTCTCAAACCCTTGAACTTATCAAGTTTGTTGAGCTGAAAGCTTGTGGCGTTCCGTGATCTTGGTTCCTAATCAATTGCGATTAGTGGGTTGAGGTTGCACCCCAAGGTTCTAGGGATTAAATCTGCCCTAGGGTTGAGGAAAGCTCCCTATCTTCGTTTCAATCCGTTGTTTTCTAGTTTTTAATCCGCGTTCTTGGTTGGTTCCGCTTTGTCAGGATCTTGGAATCACATCAATTGGTATCAGAGCAACAAAGAGGTAACCAACGATTTCGTTCTAGCGTTTTTCATAAACTTCGTTTTCATCTTTTCCTATATTTCGTTGGATTCATAGTTTTCTTCTTTCCTTCAAAATTTTTCAGCAATCTAGTTTCTTTCCTTCCAAACCCTATTTAAAAAAAAAAGTGAATTATTATTGCTCCGAAGAAAATTCCTTGAATCAATAAAATCAAACGCTTGATCAAGAAGCTGCAAAAAGTCAAAAATAAATAAATTGAAGGAGCCGAAATTATGGACAAAAAAAAATTAGGGTTTTGGGAAAATTGCTTCAAAGTTGTCACTTGCACTAAAGTGGTATTGTTAGAATACTTCCATACATCCATCTTGTCCATCAAACCTTTCCAATATCCATAAAATTCATTATTTTCTTGCTTTCATCGTGAAATTGCATCTCACTTTGAAAAGTTTGCCAAAAAAAATCTAAACCCTAGATTGCATTGTTTTAGTTCCAACTCGTAACGTTTTCAAAACTTGCACTCCATATTGATAATTTCGTGGGTAAAAGAATTTCTCCAAGAAATTAGAGTGTGTGTGTGAGAGAGTTTATACACGAGCGAATTATGAGTTGGTAATGATGCAGCTGGGGAAGGTCAGGACAACCCAATTGAACGAATTGTCCGGTTGATGGAATCTCAACGCGATTGGAATCCCGTCAGTTGATGGAGGATATTACTCAACAGTTGGCTAGATTGGAAGAAAGAGGGAAAGCACAACCTCAGGAGAATTCACCTCGATTCCAACCGAGGAGGGGGAGGTATGTGGATGATGAGGATGAGTGGGTAGAGAGAGAGTATGAAGATAATCGGAGACGAGATAGGATGGGAGGAGAGAGGATGAATAACCCACGGCAAGAACGAGGAATCTTCAACATAAAAATGAAAGTTCCTCCTTTCAAGGGTAAAGCTGATCCAGAGGAGTACTTGGAGTGGGTTTGAAAAGTTAAGGTGTTATTCGGTTGTAATAATTATACGGAGGCTCAAAAAGTCAAACTTGCCTCTTTAGAATTCACTGAATATGCTAGTGTGTGGTGGGAACAACTAGTAATCAACCGTAGGAGGATTGGAGAGGGTCGTATTAACACGTGGGAAGATATGAAACGTGTTATGCTCAGGAGGTTCGTCCCAAGCTACCACCATCGAGATTTGTTGAGGAAGGTTCTTGACCCAAGGGGATAAGGACCCAAGTGTTACACCTACCAAGTCCTTTGGGGAGACTTCTAGGGGTAAGGAAATTGATAAGGGAAAGGGTGTTGAATCCAATACACCTAAGTCAAGGGAAATTGTTTGTTTTAAGTGCAATAGGAGGGGTTATATCACATCTCAATGTCCTAATAAGAGAATTGTAGTTCTTCGTGGGGGAGAGTATTACTCAGAAGAAGACAAGGATGAGGGTGTGGTAGATATTGAAGAAGATGATACAGATATCGCCACAGCCGCATGTGGGGAGGCTCTTGTGGTGAAAAAGGTATTGAATATACAAGTGAAGGAGCAATGTGATCAACAAAGAGAACATCTCTTCCATTCTCATTGTCTCATTCAAGGGAAGGTATGTGATCTTCTCATTGATATTGGAAGTTGCACGAATGTTGTGAGCACTGAAGTCATTGAAAAATTAAGTATCCCTGTTGTAAGACATGCACAACCTTATAAACTGCAATGGCTTAATGATTGTGGCGAGATCAAAGTATACAAACAAGCCTTGATTTCTTTCTCTATTGGAAGGTATACGGATGAGGTGATGTTTGAGGTGGTCCCCATGCAAGTGGGTCATGTGCTTTTGGGTAGGCCTTAGTAGTATGATAGACATATGATACATGATGGGTTTCTTAATACCTATATTGTGAAGCATGATGGCAAAATCACTACACTTGTATCTCTAACACCTCAACAAGTGTATGAATTCAAGGTCTTAAAGAACAAAGAACATGAGGCTAGTGAGAATGAGCGGAAAAACAAAGAGAATGGTGGGAGAGAGTTGAGAGAAAGCCCAAGTGGAGACGAAAGAAAGAAAGATGGAGGTAAAAATAAGAGGGTGGAAATACGAGGGATTGAGGAAGACAAACAAATAGTTGAGAAGACGTATGGCATTGAGAGAGCAAAACCAATTATTTTTGCTAAACCTAGTGAGGATATGAGGGCGTTGCGGACGAATCAAAGTGAGATCGTTCTCTTTTTCAAGGAGAGCTCTTTTTTTGCTAACATTTCACCTCAATTTTCTATTCCATGTGTTGTCACTTCTCTACAGGTTTTCGTTGACGTGTTTCCTGAAGTAAACAAGAAAGTTTTGAGATTCAAATGGGGCTATGAACCGGGTAATGAGATTGTTGTAGTCCACACACTTTCTCAAAGGTTTGTCTTACTTTCTCTTTTGGATACTAAGTTATTGGGCTTCATTTTTGGAATAGGGGGTGGCGGAGGGGTAATTAGAGATTCTTTTGGAAACTTCATTTTTGGATTTTCCTCTAGTTATGGGAGATGCACAAACTCTACGGCCGAAGTTAAAGCTTTATTTCAAGGTGTTCGCTGGCTTGTTTCGAAAAACATTCGAAACGCTATTATTGAAATAGATTCTCAATTTCTCTATGGCTGCCTTACCAAAGATCATATCCCTCCTTGGCATTGTTGTTATTATATTCGTGGTATTCTTTCTATGCTAAAAATGGGCAACTTTACTTTTCGTCATTGTTTCCGTGAAGCCAATTCGGTTGCTGATGGTTTAGCCAACTTTGCCATGGATTCTGAGGAGACTACTTTCTTTTCTACTATGGCTTCCCTCCCTCGGTTGATTCGTGGAAATGTCATATTGGACGCTCAAGGGACTTCTAGGCTTAGAATTTCTTAATTTGTTTAGTTTTTAGAATTTCTTTTTAGTTTTATCTTTGTTAGTGATTGTATTTCTCTTTCGAGGTCAGGCTCCTTTTGTCCTCCCAGTTTATAAGGGCAAGGCTGGTTGTCCCCCTCAAGTTTGTACCTTTTATTTTTTCTAATAAAATTTAGCAGGGTGCCGCCCCTGTTTCCCTAAAAAAAAAAAAAGTTATTGGGCTTCAACAACAATGAGAATTTACATGTTGATTCCCATAACTTTTGTGGAGAGCTTGGATCTTATAGAAAATGTGGTTGCATTCAGTCTCCTAAGCATGTGGAGGATTTCTTGTTTCATAACATTGTGGACCTACCTCGCATGCCTAGAATGTGCTCTTCTTTGAAGCTAATTTTATTTTCTTCTAGTACTCTTGATCATCTTGCTTTGTGTTCTGTTGTTGAGTTTACATGTCAGGTTGAATCAAGGATCATGGAAGATCATGCATCTGCCAATATTTTCAGAATAAACTTGAATGGTAAGTTGCATGTGAGAGTATATTTTTCTATTGCTGATTTGCAGCCTTTTGATGTAGGTGATTCGAGGACGAATCCTTTCGACGGGGAAGGGAATGATGAGAACTGTGGTTCGAGCCAAGACTCAAGGCCCAAGTCAAGTGAACCAATTCTAATCGATTGGGTTCAAAGTCACGCAAGCCCATTCGAGGCCCAAGAGGAGGAGTTCATGCATGTTCTTGAAGCTCTCATGGCGCTTGTGCACTCAATCAAGGCCAAGACAACTCAAGGCAGTGAAGGACGGATCATATGTGTGTTGGAGAGAGACATTTGCATGAAGGATGAAGTTTCTGGCGACAGAGCGATCACTCTGTCTCTTCTAAAAGCAATCGCCTTGGATTTTGTCTAGAAAGCGATCGCCCTGTCTCAAGAGGAAGCGATCGCCCTAGACTATGCTTGGAAGGCGATCACCCTGGGTCGTTTTAAAGCGATCGCCCTATGCCCAGAATATGCGTGGCGCGCTGTTTGACGAATTTTTATCAGTTTTGATAACTTTAGGATATTTTAGGTATTTTTGTTTCCTAATAAACGTTTCCTAGGTTTAGTTGGATTGTTAGGCCTATATAAAGGCTTCTTTTTCATTGTAAAACATTAACTTTGATATTGATTAAATTAAGATTGAGTTTTCACAATATTGTGAGCTTTTGAGAGATTTCTTGGACTAGAATTCTCAAACCCTTGTACTTATCAAGTTTGTTGAGCTGCAGGCTTGTGGCGTTCCGTGATCATGGTTCCTAAGCAATTGCGATTAGTGGGTTAAGGTTGCACCCCAAGATTCTAGGGATCAAATCTGCCATAGGGTTGAGGGAAGCTCCCTATCTTCGTTTCAATCCGTTGTTTTATAGTTTTTAATCCGCGTTCTTGGTTGGTTCCGCTTTGTCACGATCTTGGAATCACATCAAAAAGGCAGCAAATAAGAAAGGAAAATCCAAAGCCAAAGAGAGCAGAATTGATGAAGACAAAGATTGGCAAGATATAAAAAAATTTCATAAGCAAAAACTGGCTTTGAAAGAAGCTGAGGTCCTTCATAAGGATTATGACATTCTTATGAAGGATACTAGTGAGATGACATCTGCCCAACTTTCCATGCATGAGTAAATATGTGAAAAGATTAGAGAGCGGCTTGGTATGATGTAGACACGGTATGTTGTTGTGATCGTAGTGTTTCCATTTTTATGTTGCTGTGATCGTAGTGTTTCCATTTTATGTATTGTTGAATTTATGTAATCAACTTCTTAATTAATGAATAAAATTGATGTCCTTTAAAATTAGCTGTTGGAAAGTAGCCGTTGGAAAGTAGCTATAAATACCAGTAAGGAAACAAGAATCCTCCATTCAACCAACATTATCATCTCCACCAAAAATACCTCCTATATTCATTCCAAATGTCTCAACATCCAAATCGCTCTAAAAGAGAAGAAATTCGTGAATTCTGGATAAATCAATTCAAAGATGATGTTGAAGATGAAGATGAGAGAATAATGGTCCAACGTTTTGAGCAACGAAGAGGCATTTCAATCGAGATCATGAAGCAGGACACATTAGGCTTTTCAATGATTATTTCTTTGATGCGCCAGTATATCACAATGACAAATTCTGACGTCTTTTTTGTATGCAAAGAGATTTATTTCTTTGTATAGTTAACGCATTGGAAAATCGTTATCGATATTTCCAATAAAGAGTTCATGCAACAGGGAGAAAAGGTCTATCGCCACTGCAGAAGTGCACGGCAGTTATTCGACAACTAGCGTATGGAGCCCCTGCTGATCATTACGATAAGTATCTACGGGTCGCTGAAACAATTGCTATCGAGTGCTTTAACAAATTCTACCAGGGTGTGAAGGAAATTTTTGGTGAAAAATACTTGAGAAGGCTGAATGCTACCGACATCCAACGCCTGCTTGAAATGTATGAACAAAGACACGACTTTCCTGGTATGTTAGGCAGCCTTGATTGTATGCATTGTGAATGGAAGAATTGTCTCGTCGCTTGGAAAGGTCAATATATGCGAGGCGACCATGGGGTCCCGACAATTATACATGAAGCGGTTGCGTCTGTAGACTTGTGGATATGGCATGCCTTTTTTGGGATCACAGGATCCCGTAATGATATCAACGTGCTTAATGAATCAAATTTATTTAACAATGTCTTACAAGGGGATGCACCAGAGGTTAATTTTACAGTCAATGGCACAAATAATACAAAAGGATATTATCTAACAGATGGGATCTGTCCAGAATGGGCTACTTTCGTCAAGAGCTTTCCTTTCCCACAGGGTGCAAAGCGAAAGATGTTTAAGGAACGACAAGAGGGTGCGAGAAAGGATGTCGAGCGAGCATTTGGGGTGCTCCAATCTCGTTGGGCAATAATTAAAGGACCGACACAATTTTGGTACAAGGAACAGCTGAGGGATATTATGCATACATGCATAATTTTGCACAATATGATTGTTGAAGATGAGGGCGATGCAGTAGTCAATTGGACCGATGATGAAGTCGATAATTCAACACAAGTATTTCAAGGTCCTACCCAAGAGTTTCAAGAATATCTTCAAAAAAAAATTGAGATACGTTCTAACGATATGCATCATCAACTTCGAGCCGATTTAGTTGAGCATATTTGGGCGCGTTACGATCACGATGAATGAAAACCTTACTATTTATTAATTACGAAGCATTTCACTTTTTTATATGTATTTTATGAATTATTTGTAGTAATTAATTGCTTAATGTTGTACTCCTTTTTAAATTTATAAAATTTCAATAATATTGCTCAATAAATAAAAAATATAAATATATTTATAAATATAATATATATATATATTCATTAATATAAAAATGTAACTAAGAAAAATATATTTACTACACATTATATATAAAATAGTAGGGGTGAGCAGACCGGCCCATCGGCCCGTCAAGCCCGCCAATGCCCAGCCCGCAAAGCCCGTGCCCGTGGGCTAGTACATAGTGCTGGGCCTTAGATAAGTGAAAGCCCGCGGTCTCGAGCATGGACTGGGCTCTCCAATCCTTCCTGCCCGTTAAGCCCAGCCCGGCCCATCTCTTACTAAAACTACGTCGTTTTATAGTAAGTATATATAAAGTCTAATTCTTTTTGGTTGCTATAATAATAAAGTTTCAATAGTTGGATTTTTTTGGTACTGTTTATTAATTTATTGTAATTATTTTGATCCACTTCAATGTTAAATCGGCATAGTTTTGAAAAAGTATAAGTTAGGTGCAATAGTTGATTTTGATTTTTGGAGTAAATATTTATAAATTGTGTATGTTTGACCTTTACTTGTGTCCATCAATTAGATTGGGATAAAGAAACACTTGAAATTTGACCTGTTATTTTATTTTTCTTTTGTTCTTCATAGTTCATATTACATAATAAAATGTTTGAGTTGAAAAATAGAGTAATAAATTGTTGAGTAAACTGTCTTGTTTTTTGTTTTTGTCTTAAATGATTTATTTGTGTTTTGTTTTTTGTTTTTTTTTCTCAGAGATGGATTGATGGGCTAAAAATAATTTAAAGCCCAAACTTTAATAGGTATAAAATTTTCAAAACAAAACGTTTAATTTGTAAGCCCGCTAAGCCCGAGCCCGCCCAATGCCCGTTTAAAGCCCACAAAAGCCCGTTGATTTAAGCCCGCACAAAGCCCGCTATGTTGGGCTTTTGAAATTGAAGTCCACAACTAAATAGGCTTATACCGGGCTTTGCCAAAGCCCGCGGGCTTTGGGCCCATTCACACCCCTATAAAATAGATATTATGTATATAATATATTGAATATATATATATATATATATATATATATATATATATATGAAGAGTAAAGTGGTATAAATAAAGTGGAACCCGTAAAAAAGTTGTTCAGAGATTTTTTATAGTGGATAGAGGTTTGAGATTTTAAAGTTTTTAGGTAGAGATGGTGTGGCACGTGGGGGCCACAAAAAAGCTCAAATTTTGAGCTCTACCGTTGTGGATGCTCTTAGATTAAGAATTTATAATTTAGCACTCCTATATAGAAAAATTTACTTAGCACTACTAGATTAATTAATAATTTACAATTTAGAAGAAAAAAAACAAAAACACTGTAAGTATTTTTTACCATTATACTCGAAACAATCTCTCTCTGAAAATGAAATCTGATCACGCCAAAAAGGATTGTGTGAACGTGTCTGGTCCACGTGTGTAGTCTAGTAGGATTTCGACTCTGTGTTGCAGGGATTGCCCTTGAAGTATAAACTGCTTGAAACCTGTGATCAACAAAGAACACCGTAAGGGGTGCTGGGTTGTCCCAGCAATAACCCTCAGGCGTGAGAATTAGCAATACTTCGTAGGAGAGGTAAAGCTAAGAAAGTATGTAAGCAAGTAATTTGCATGTACCTTATGAGGCCTGTTGAGGGTGCTTTTTATAGAGAGATGTATCATAATCCTGGTTGGATTCGGAATAGGGGCGATATGATCCCCATGTCTTTCGGAATACGTTCCTTTATGTGCTTAGGACTGATATGTAGAGAATTATAGCAGGACTCTTCCCAGGTGTGATGTGATTTCGTATAGGACACTGCTTTGCCGAGCTGAAGGGGCTATATCGAGGTCGGCCTGGTATGTCCCCAGGTCGCTCGATGTTGTCAAGGTCGGCCTGGCATGTTCAGGTCGCTCGATGCCATCAAGGTCGGCCTGACATGCGCCAGGTCGCTTGATGTTGGTGAGGTCAACCTGGGATGTCCTCAGGTCTCACTGTGGGTCCCTGTGTCAGCGTACTGAGAGAGTATACTGGTGAGGTGAGCGACCTATCGTATTGTGATTTCCAGGTCGTCATGTTCGAGATGGCGTATGTCACCTCGACACTTGCCAATTGGAGCCTATGAGGCCGCGATATCTCCCACGTGTTCAGCTGAAGGCTGAAGTCGTTTAGTAGCCCCCTACTTCTCAAGGAGAGGATTTATCCTCGAGGTGTGAAGTAAAGATTCGTTGCATTGAGCTGACTGGTTCTCGCGAAGTTTCCAGATTCTAGTTTGACTTCGTGATCAATCAATGGAGGGAGAAGAGAATTTTGGGGGAGAAGAGAATTTTGGGGGAGAGAGCTACAGCCCCAAAGGGACGTTTTGCCCCTAAGGGACTTGATAATTTCAGATCTAGGGGAATACTTGGAGATATAGGAAATGCTAAAGAGGATCAAGGAAGCTAATGGCAAAATAGAAATTAAATTGAAAGCTTTAGGGGCTGAAAAGAGCTGAGAGGAACTGCTGGGGCTGAACTGGAGAAAGGGAAACTGCTGATCTAAGATGGCCCGTGGGTTGGCGTGTGTGAGGAAGTGGGTAAAGGAATGGCTGAATGGGCTGGAGATGACTGATGGGTTGGGGGATGGCTGATGGGTCATGGAGGATGGCTGATGGGTAAGAATGTGAGAGGGAAACGGGCTGGAAGGAAGGGATGTGGCCGGATCAGGCGCTCTAAGGAAGAAACCGCGGGTTGGACTAATGGATCAGGGGCGACGTGGCAGCCTAAGAAGCTACCACCGCATTAATGAAAAGTTTGGCAATTTGCTCCGGTGCCCCTGATGTCTTCAGATTGTCTCCCGAAGTCTTTCCCCCTCTAGGCTTCTCATTTAAGTCCTCCGTTAGTTCTGTTAGCCCACGGTTAGTCTATTTTGCCTTGGCTGACTTGACGGACTTTGTTGGAATAACTTACAGCTCAACTTTGAAACCCAAAATTGCCTAAAACCTTGTGCTAAACTCCATGAATACTCGTAAATACCTTGGAAACCTACAATAAAGCACAAATACACAAATAATAATATTTCCAAGAATATTTAACTCTAAAATAGCACAAAATAAAAGGAAATAAAGGGGAAAATTCGTGAAAATCTTGAGCTCATCAATAACTCATGATTATGTGATGTTTTTATTCCTAGTTGCATGGGTGTTTAGTCCATAACACGCGTTCATGTCATTCAAGCATGATTCTTGGTGCGATTTATACTTCGTAGAAGCTTAATTTGGTTTTTGGATCAACCTAGATTGATTTGAGAGACTTTGGATCAATACTTAGCAAAGCACATTCGACAATATAATGCTGCAAATGCCTTTACAAGTCTTGGATGTAAATTAGATCGCAGTGTCCTCATCGGCAGGGGTCCTTATAGCTTCACTATCCACAGTGAGTTACGACATCGTACTGGTGCATTATTACCACAACCAGATACAGATCCCGTGTATGCCCAACTTTATTTTTATGATCCGGTGACTGCCTTAGATAGTCGTGCACGTCATAATCCGACATTGAATCGAGAATTGTTGGCCAACATCCAAGAATGTTTGTTGCAAAACAATCCATTTGTAACTATCTTTCTTCAAGCACACGAAATATTACGACAACAAAATCAAGATGAATCTAATCAAAATTTACCCGCGTATTTGCGCTACGATCCGAGAAGAGATCAACGCCGGTATAATGCACCAACAGTAGATGAGATTGCAGTAATCTTGGCTGGTGATGGTACTGAAAGGAGGGGATCAAGAGATATTGTTGTACATTACAAAGGAAACCAAGGCTTGATGCAGATCAATGAATGTCACCCAGCATACGCACCACTGCATTACGTGTTATTGTTTCCGTTTGGGGAGCTGGGATGAGAACCGTCAATGACACTATAGGATGTCAGTAGAAATGCTACAAGTACTAAAATAAGAAATCGTCTCACAATGATGGAGTACTATAGTTATCGTCTATTCCAACGACCTTCAGAGTATTCTACCATTTTGAGGGCCCAAAAATTATTTCAGGAATTTTTGGTAGATGCCTGGGCTGCAACAGAGCAAAATCGTCTTGACTACATCAAACAAAACCAAGGGCAGTTTGTTCGTGTTGATCGTTATAAAGACCTCCAAGAAATCCATGATGAAGAGAGACCAAGACCCGATCAAATTGGTAAAAGATATATTCTCCCATCTTCTTTCACCGGCGGACCCAGGCAAATGTATGAAAATTTTCAGGATTCTATGGCTATTACTCGAACATACAAACATCCAGATATTTTCTTAACCATGACGCTAACCCAGCTTGGCCAGAAATTACAGATGCTCTATTACCTAATCAAGCTGCGATCGAACAGATTTGGTTGCTCGAGTTTTTGAGTTAAAGAGAAGACAGTTGATGAAAACGGTAAAAGAAGGGAGAGTGTTTGGGCAAATAGAAGCATATGTTTTCACAATCGAATTTCAGAAAAGGGGATTGCCTCATATGCATGCTCTGTTTTTTCTCGCAGAACGGGATAAGATCAAAATACCAGAACAAGTTGATAGGGTAGTATGTGCTGAGTTACCAGATCCAATTAGTAAGCCGGCATTTTTTGACACAGTTAAGAGATGCATGCTACATGGACCATGTGGGATGAGAAACCCACGTGTGCAATGTATGGAGAATAATTTTTGCAAGAAAGGGTACCCAAAATCATGGACTGAAACAACTTCTATTAATGACAACGGTTATCCAATCTATCGTCGGCGCAATAATAGGGTGGAACTGACAGTGAATGGAAGACAACTGGATCATAGAGATGTCGTATTGTATAATCCTTATCTCGCAGAGATGTTTAACTGTCATATTAACGTGGAGGTATGTGCTGGATTGAGATGTGTGAAGTACATCTATAAAGGACATGATCGAGTAACAATGGTTTTGGAAAGAGGTGATGAGATCCAACAGTATCTTGATGCGAGGTATGTTGCTCCACCAGAAGATGCATGGCGGTTATTTGGAATCGTGTTACATGAAGAATTTCCTAATATTGTTCGATTGGATCTCCATCTACCTGGAGAACATAATGTTTCGTATGATTCAAGAAGTTCACGAGATCAAATAGGTCAACAAGCTGAGGAGAAAGTAACAAAATTAATGGTTTTTTTAAATTGTTGTGCTTCTGACGAATTTGCTCAAAATTTAACTTATCGACAGATGCCACAGTATTACACGTGGCAAAGAAAATTTTAGAAACGAAGACATCGCAACCATTCAAGCAAGGCTATTGGTAGAATATATTTCGCTAGCCCCTCCAGTGGTGAGAGATTTTACTTGCGACTATTACTAATTACTGTTAAAGGGCCAACGTCTTGGGAAAATTTACGAACATACAATGGTGTTCAATATAATACGTTTAAAGATGCCTGTGTTGCACTGGGTCTTTTAGAAGATGACGAAGAATGGGCTCAATGTTTGGAAGAAGCATCAGTTATGAAGACTGGATACCAATTGAGAAGATTATTTGCGCTTATTCTAACACAATGTTCTCCGATACAACCTGATGAGTTGTGGAATAAGTTCGCAATGAATATATGCGATATTCTTCCACACCAATTGCGTATGAACTTTAGAATTCCAGATCCGAATGATGGTCAAGTAACAGATTATGGTTTGTATCTCTTGAATGAAATATCGCAAGAATCGGGAAAAAGTTTACAAGATTTTCCACCAATGATGGGCAAAACCCATAGGCAACAACAGACTATTGTGGGAATATAGGCAACTCCAATACGATGATCGCACAACCAGTGCAGAAGAAAATATCAATTGCTTGAATAAAGGTCAACGACACTGTTTCGAAGCTGTGATCTCTTTGGTGACTGAAAATCAAGGGAGAACCTTCTTCTTGAATGGGGGTGCCGGAACGGGTAAAACATTTTTATACAACACCATAGCAGGAAAATGTCGAGCCCTTGGTCATATCGTGATTTGTGTTGCATCATCTGGGATTGCATCATTATTGTTGGTAGGCGGTAGAACTGCGCATTCCACGTTTTGTCTACTGTTGATTGTGTTGGAAGACACAATATGTTCATTCACTAAACAGTCAATTCATGCCCAACTATTCAGGGAGGCAAAATTGATAATATGGGATGAGGTCCCTATGCAGCATCGCTATTGTGTTGAGGCCGTTGATCGCAGCCTTTAAGATGTTCGTGATAACAACCACCCTTTTGGTGGGATAACTGTTGTACTTGGTAGGGATTTTCGTCAAACTTTGCCTGTTGTACCGAAAGCATACCGTGAGCAAATTGTAGGGTCAACTCTTCAAAAATCAACACTTTGGAAGAAGATACACGTCTTGACTCTATCAGAAAACATGCGATTAAATCGAAATGATTCAGCAAATGTTGAATTTGTGGCATATTTGAACGAGGTAATATTAATTTTTGACCTCTATAGTAAAACTTTACAATAATAACCTTATAATTAAAATTAACTGAATTTCAATTGTCAGGTGGAAAGCAATCCAAATGAAATTATCGAACTACCTTCTACAATGCGAAAGTGTAAAGACTTCATTGAACTAATAAGAGAAGTGTATCCACAATTGCATAGAACGGGGACTTTTACAGTGAAATTCTTAACTGACCGTACTATTCTCTCTGCACGTAATGATGATGTTAATGATATCAATGTTGAAGCATTGAAGATATTCCCAGAAAATGTCATTAGTTATCTATCAGCAGACAAAAATGCGGATGATGATATGCGTGATCCAATCATGGCAAATCGATACCCAGTTGAATATTTGAACTCATTGAATCCTGCAGGTCTCCCACTTTTAAACCTCCAATTGAAAGTCGGGTGTCCTGTTATTTTGATCAGGAATCTTACTCTAAGGGATGGTCTTTGCAATGGAACGAGATTGAGGGTAGTTCGATGTGCGCAACATATCATTGAAGCTAAAATTTTAACCGGAGATAAAGCTAGCAATTTGGTATTTATACCAAGAATTTCCCTTACTCCTTCTGGTTCTGAACTTACTATTCCCATTACAAGACGACAATTTCCAATTAAGTTGGCCTTTGCAATGACTATAAATAAATTACAAGGTCAATCCGTTAAATTTGTCGGCATTGATCTTCGTACCCCAGTGTTTACTCATGGTCAATTATACATTGCACTATCCAGATGTACAACATTCAATCGGATAACAATTCTCTTGCCATCAGAACAAGATACTTCCACAACAAATATTGTTTATCCTGAAACAATGCATCTACACCAGGTTTGATACCAAAAATTTTCAATTATATAAGTAACATATTCTGATATTCTCATTCTTTCATAACATGTTTCAGTCTTCAAGTTTTACAATTAAATAATTTTTATCTAACATATGGTTTTAATTAGGTCATTGCAAATCCATATAACACTACGCCTTTAACTCCATCACCCCCTCGACCTGATTGCGTTGATTATGATTCTGTTGAAGAATTTGTAAGTATAACTTATTTTTAGATAAATGTTAATAATTACATATAACTCAAATTTTATAATTACTTAGTTTTTATCTAATATACATGATTTCAAATAGGTCCCCGCAACTCCGTTTAACACTCCACCGGCAACTCCACCTCCCCTTACACCGGCAACTCCAACTACACATATGCCTGTTATATTAGATGATGATATTTGGGAGGATCCGAGTTTTATACAAGAAGCGGTAAGTTCTTTTAATATTTAAATTAATTAACTATTAAGCATAAAATATTGTTCAATAAATGTGTCTGATGTCTTCTTTGGCTCACGTGTAGGTGAAAGTAATAGAAAGATGTATTGCATCTCGCGTTTCTAAACCAAACATTGTTGTAAAACAAGAGCTTCCGGAAGAAAATTAAGTTTTTGTTATTGAAAAAATAATAAAATAATGTTGCTTTTATTTTTTTTATTACAATATTTCATTATTTATTTTGTTACGAAATAAATAAATTATACTTCATTATTATTTCATTATTTTTTTGTCATTTAGTTTTACTCACTACTTACAAAACTTCGATCATGTGTTAACCTGGAGTGTATAATAATCAAAGGGGATGTACTTAGTAAAAAGTAGGTGTGAACAGCAATTTTTGATAAAATTTTCAAAAAATAAGGGCATAATAGTAATTTTAGAGGATTGTTGTATTTGGACTATTGACACCTTTGCAAATCCTCATCCTTCCAGAAAGAATCTTTTTCGTCTTCGGGATTATAAATACCAAAAAAAAAAAAAAAAATAATAAAAAAAAAAAAAGCCGACGCTCACTTTTGTCATTGAAAAGGGTCTTCTTGCTCAATTACCGTACTTCTTGAAGGGCGACAAGCAACCAACTCCCTTTGTGCGGTCGGAAGACTTGAGTTTTGGGAAAGCTTTCGGCTAGCCATCACCGGAGTCAAATCTAAGCGGGCGGTCGGTCGGATAGCAAGGGTTCTTGGGCCTCAAGAAGGTTTCCGAAAGAAGTTTTTAAGTCACGGGGCATTTTGAATTTTGTTAAAAGCCAAATGCGGCCGGCATTCATAGAGATTATTCGTATATACGATCAATCATCGGATTTGGTTCCTCCAAAGTTGATTTGGGCTGTCTCTCTTTCTCTTTCTTGATTGGCGACGATATTAAAGATCTTCAAGATCGTCAAAGTCCCCCTTTTCTTAGCCTTCGGCAAGATCTTCAAGATCTCAAGAGAGAGCAAATTGGGTCCAAGAGACTTCTTGATGAGTTTATCTTGGATTTGTAAGTCGGTTAAATTTCTACCACTTCATTATTTTTCTAAAAAAATTTCTTAGTTTAAGTAAATTTTTATAATTATTTTTATAAATTTCTTTGTTTAACTATAATTATAAGTAAATTATTTATAATTATAGTTACAAAGGATTTCTTTTAATAATGAATTTTAACTTTCATCTAATAAACATTCACCGCCATTTACATATTCTTTGTATCATAAGAATGTTATCATAATTTCATGTGGTTTCTTACAATAACTTTGGGAATTTGAGTGATAGTAGTGCTGAATTAATATCTAGTAATAAATGTAACGGATTCACATTGAATATTTTGTCGATGTAAATGTTAGCTGTGAGTTTCCTAGTTAGAGCTATTTTTATTACTATGTATGCTACAGTGGCTTATGATTTCTCTCTTCTTTACCTCGTTAAATATGTTGTAACTAAAAAATAAATAGAATAAATGCGAGGTCATGTAATTGAGATAAAAATTGACATCTGTATGTAGAGAGAAGCATGCTATAATCATGAGTGAAAATAGGTCGAAATAGATAAAAGAGAACCTAACATATGTTAGGTCCGATAAGTCTAAATTTAGGATTTGCATATAGGGCCCTCGTTACGTAAAGATGGAGCAACACTGCTAGTAGTTTCAATGTTGTATTATGTTATTTGAAAAAGTAAGGAAGGAAAGAAAAGAGCAAGGGCATCGAGGCCGGAATTTGTTCCGTCTGTTGAAAATTTGCTGTCCCTACTCAATCTGAAAAATAGGACTATCACTTCTTTTCCCACTATATAACACGGACCTTTTCTTTTGCTACTGGATTTTTATAAGTAGGAAGCTCAAGGATGTGATGTTTTGCCACTATTTTGTCTATTAGGATGGTCGTGAGGAGGCCGACGAGGAATTGCCCAAGAAAGCCAAATTCTTCTTTAGTACGGCCGTTCAAAGCGGGATGCAGAATTTTATGTAAAAGTTGATGACAACATCGACCTTGATCTAGGTGAAAATTTTCATTTTTCTCTCCTTATTGGAGCCTGCATATTGCATTATTCCTATTCATTTGTTGAAATATCTATGAATATATCCATTATTCTCCGTTCTTTTTTCTGCGTATTAGATGGGTTAATTGAACTTCTCGAAAGCCGGCGTGGTCAAGGCAGTGTATATATTGGATGCATGAAATCGGGAGAAGTGGTTCTTTGAAGGGTAAGTAGTCTTTTATCTTCTTAGTATAGCTCATTTGGTGTTAAATCTTTTGTATTAAATATTATTATCATTCTATTATATACTCCCACCATTCTTAAAAAGAGTTTGTTTTGGGCCATTCCATAAAAAGTGTCAACTTTCCAATCTTTACTTTTTGAGATGGTACTTTACCATTTTACCTTTGACTTAATTCCTACTATAATTGATGGTTCCCACTTGCATCATTGGAAAACACACAACATCCTAATATTTGTAATAGATTTAATTGACGAGTCAAACTAGACTCTTTTTAGGAATGGAGGGAGTATCTTTTAGAAGTGTGATTTATCTTATCCTTCATTCCACTTATAGGATGTTTTGTTTAAAGACTCTCGGTGATTGTTAAGCATAAAAGTTCTACAAAATTTGAACTTTCGTTATACGGATTAGTCTTAAATATCGTTACACTAATTTTTGTTATACAAAATTTGAACTTTCGTTATACTAATTTTCCACCTTCTAGGGAGTGTTAGTTGTTTTTCGCTTTTCTAGAGCTACTTTTAGAAGCCATTTACAAAAGTGGCGAACTTTTCCGCGATTTTCGAAGTCAATGTATAGTACTACCCCAACTAAATTGTGCGTTCAGCTTGCAAGGGTGCAGCCCTTTGGGCTTACAATTGCACAAGCAATCTAGCATAAAAGAACCAAGTAGCCAGCTCTGAGTTGGTTTAAACTCAATTTGAATACGTGTGGCTCAGCCGTAAGCAATAAATGCAATATGACTCTTCCTCAACTTGGATGAGTTCCGTAAAATACAAATTTGTTCAAAAAAGGTTAAATGGCACAAGCATTGGTTCATTAGAAGTGGAATCCACCCGTAACGAATAAATATAGGTTACTTAATTAGCTTGATTCAAGATTGTGTCGGTCTACAATATTAACTAGTCAAGTTTGAAAACCAAATCTCGGCTCGACTAGTTTAGTCATACATAAGCGAGTGCCTATAGCTGTAATCCCATCGACATAGCATAATTCGAGCTAACTTTTTGTAAAGAAATCTCATACACAGTTGGCCTCAAGATTATAGACCATTTACATAAACATAAACAACTTCTCTTTAGGTGCAACCAACTTATGATACTAGGAAAAATCAGAACAATTAACACATATACTTCACAAAAATCATACACAAAATACGATCAAGAAACCGAAAGAGACAATGTTTTTACTCTAGATGTGAACTTAATTCCTGTAGTCCTTCGATCACTGAAATAAAATCCGGAAAATCATATATATTTCCTAACATCTTTTCCACCAAGTATTATTGATGAACCTAATTTCCTAGATAAAATTGAACAAAAACAAGGAAAGAATCAGAAGATTACACCCTACCTCAATTCTCCTCCTGGTCTTGAGGACCAAACCGCTTCTCATCTTGGAAACATCCTTACCTTTCAATCCAAAAGCCTTCTCCAACAACTCCTCGTTAATCCCCGATCCAAACAAAGCCGACGGCATTCTCACGCCCTGGATTACGTTAAAGCTCCCCCATATAGTTGCCCGTGACTTTCCAACATTCATCTGGAAATGCAATACACCCCTCGGAAACACCATCACCTCCCCTTTTTCAATCACTTTAGCATATATCTTGTTATTAGAGTCTACAAATCCAGAATAAATCTTTCGTGTTAGAACATACGCGACCTCAGTCGCTCTTGGATGAACGAACATGTGGTACATTAACCCCGCCAACTTCAAAATCGGCACAAACAAGCGAGATGCCTAGTGTGTTCAAGCCCGGGAAGACACTCGAAGTCACGGGCACCCGAAAACCATTTGAATTCTCAGGGACTTTTATACCGAAAATACAAAATCTTCTACGGTGACTAACGAGGAGTTCTTAAACGATGAGAGTGAATGATGGGATGAGGAGTTGCCTGTGTTCGGTAGGCAAAAGTCTTGGAGGGGATCAGGGTCTGAACCCAATACAACATAGGTGGTGTGGAGGAATATAACTAACAAAGCCGACATTTTAGGAGACACGGTTGATCTCATAGTTAGTGGATCATTTTTGGGATGTTAGGGTTGATCGATTGATAAAGATGTTATTCTAAATTCAGGTTGTGGCAAGATGCGGAGAACAGAACGTTATTGGCAAATCTTCTTACGAAGAATTTCGTCCAGGTACGTACGTTTATTTTTTCTTGTTATTCCCCAAATTCTCTGTTTCATTGGTGGCGAAATCTTTGGGATGTTGATTTAGTTTTTATACTCTTTTTTTTTATAAGTGATTTAGTTTTTATACTCTTTTTTTTTGATGAAGTGATTTAGTTTTTATACTCTTTAAGCTGGAATTCGAGCGAAATTGGTCAAATACTGAACTAACCGAGTCCCGATTCCAATTCCAAGGGTTAAACTATGTTCTTCCATTTCTTTGAACTAAAACTGATTGGAAATTTGGGATTGTAATGTTTGGGCTCAATGTGGGTGTCGAATTGTGTTCTGTAATCATTTCTACGAAAAACCCTACTCTTCTTGAATTCTTTTGTGTTTGATAATCATTTCTATGAAAAACCCGCTCTTCTTGAATTCTTTTGTGTTTGATTCTTGAGGCGAAGGTTCTTACAGTAGAGGACAAGCTAATGGTGCTAGGATGCAAGTATAATTTCCTTTTGCCTTTTTAGTTCTTTTGAACCGTGTGTTTTGTTGTATCTAATTTCTTGAGTTTTACAATGTGAGATTGTTTCTCGGATTGTTAATCTTTTTCTAGGGATTTAGAGAGGAGAATTGTGGAAACTGAGATGGAAATAACATTGGCAAAGAGTCACGGTTACCTCAAGAGCCATTTGCGCAAATTGGGTCCTCTTCTGGCAAGAGACTTCTTGCCGTGATTGGAGTTTATACTGGATTTGTAAGTCGGTTAAAGAGAAATGTTTTCAGACGGTCTTGGATGCCAAAAGGTAATTTCATGAATAAAACATGCTACACACTTGGCATCATCTCATTATGTAGGTATATTAAGTTGAGAAACATTTGTTTCCTTGTACACCATAAAATAAGAAAGGAAACATTATTGCATCTAACCACTTTATTTTGTTAATTAACTTGTCGACGACTAAATGGAAGTGATTGTGAGCATCTTGTCCTGTTTTTAGTCTGAGCAATTTCATCTTCGGCTTCTGGCCAAAGAGTAGATTAGACATTTATAGGGGATGTAACTTGAAGGCCAAAGCCTGAATTGTGATATCAGATCATGTTATGGACTCACTTAGAACTTATTGGCTCTAACTATTAGACTTAGGTAGTATGAATATAAATTCTTAATCTACTAGTATATGATCTATGTAAACTTTCCTCATAATTTAGTATGATGCTGTTTAACTTTTCCTCGATTGAGAGACTATTTTTTGAATTTTTGGGTTTAGCCTTTTTCCTATTGTTCTCTATTTGTCTTTCGATGGACTTCTCGTCCGTTTGGTGTATTTTTGATTCTTACTTATATAATATATTTCTCTTATCAAAAAAAAAAAAAAAAAAGAAAGAAAGAAAAGGACAAGAAAAGGAAGTATGATGACATTTAAAGGGATGCTCGTCTTTTAATCGGTTATAAATTGTTTTGGAGCTTAAATTATAAAGAATTACCTTATAATTTGAAGCAATGTTTGAGCAGTTTTGTTATATATTGACATCAACGATGATCATTTTCGAATCCGATAAACTCATCGAGATATGAGTGACGGTTACCCATGGATCAACTAATAGGGTACTTGCACTTTTTCTTTCTTTTCACACTCTCCCTCCCGTCTTTCGGTGTTCCTAACTCATGGAGAGGACGGAGCCAATTTTTAAATGCTGGATTTTTTTGAGAGTCGCAATAGGACCATTCGACGGTTTCCTTGAAGGCTTTAACATTAAAAACTGTCCCTTTTGTTATTTCATTTCTTAAATATATCTTTGGTTTCAAGAAGAATTGTCGATAACGCATGAAAAGGCTCTTCGGTAAGTGGCCATATGTAATCGGAGGAAGAAGTGTGTCATCATTAATCGGTGCCGTCGTGCATCATCTTTTACGGATCACGATATAGCACGAGACCATTGGTCGATCTTTGTTTTGTTTAGTATTGGTTGGGTTTCCCTTCACGGTCAAAGCTTTTTGGTTAGTTGGAACTATTTAGGATTGATGAGAAAGAGAAAATCTCTAGCGCTTACCCGTGCTTGATGTGGTTGAAATGGAGAGAATGGAGCGAAAAATGCTTTGATGGATTGTAGTTGCCTCTAGTCAAGATCGGTTTCTAACGCTCACCTACTCTTGCTTCTTTTCCTTTTCTTTTTAATGCGTCTGAGAAAATTTTTGCAGGCTCTGTAGTCTTCTTATTTGATTTTCTTGGGGACCTCTATTTATGCTTGTAGGTTTATCTTAGGAGAGAAACGTTTAACATTTTGGGTACACTTTTGAGTCCAATTTTCTTTTTACTCACAGGCTTCCCCTCGGTGAATTCGATCGCTTGTATATGCTCTTGCTTATCAAAATATAAATTTTAAACGGCTAATAACAATGCTTAATTTGATCGATCCTAGTTGATTTTCGAAATTTCTTTTTCAGACCCGTATTTGTGTCTACATGTGCAGCAATGCTTTTGCCACAAATCATAGCTATGATTTAATTGCTTATGACGTCTAAAATCTTTGAACATTTCAAATATCCTAAAAAATGTCTTATCTGGTTCCTTTTTCCTTTCAAAGTAATTTTGTGTTCATATATATGGTGATCCAACAATAAAGATAGTCTTTCGATAAGTTGCCATCGTTGACAATTAATAGTGTATGTCCATTCGGATTTTGTTGACGATTCTTTGCAAAAACTTGAAGAAAGAGGAATAATCATACGCTTTGTAATCGGTCGGAGGTTTTCCCATGCACTTGGACTGTTCTTTCATTATTCGTTATAAAATGTGTTGTATTTTACCTTGTTTTCTACCTCTAGAACTGCCACGAAAACTCTAGTTTAACTACACAAGCTATTTATCACTTTGCAAGTAACCTTCCAATTTTCAGTGCTAATTGCAGGGATAGCTTGGACCGCAACATTGACGAGGAAAACCGCGTTACAAAGGATTTCTTTTAATGAATTTTAACTTTCATCCAATAAACATTCACCTGCCATTTACATATTCTTTGTATCATAAGAATGTTATCATAATTTCATGTGGTTTCTTACAATAACTTTGGGAATTTGAGCTAATAGTAGTGCTGAATAAATATCTAGTAATAAACGTTTAAGTTTGCATTAACGGATTCACATTGAAAATTTTGTCGATGTAAATGTTAACTTTCAGTTTCCTAGTTAGAGCTATTTTTATTACTATGTATGCTACGGCGTATGATTTCTCTTCTTTACCTCATTAAATATGTTGTAACTAAAAAAATAAATAGAATAAATGCGAGGTCATGTAATTGAGATAAAAATGGACATCCTGTATGCAGAGAGAAGCATGCTCAATGTTTTTTTTCCCCATAAATATAATCATGAGTGAAAATAGGTCAGAAATAGAAAAAAGAGAACCTAACATATGTTAGGTCCGGTAAGTCTACATTTAGGATTTGCATATAGGGTGGAACGTAGGACCTTTTCTTTTGCTCTTGGATTTTTATAAGTAGGAAGCTCAAGGATGTGATGTTTTACCACTATTTTGTCTATTAGGATGGTCATGAGGAGGCCGACGAGGAATTTCCCAAGAAAGCCAAATTCTTCTTTAGTACAGCTGTTCAAAACTGGGATGCAGAATTTTATGTAAAAGTTGATGACAACATCGACCTTGATCTAGGTGAAAATTCAAAATTTTCTCTCCTTATTGGAGCCTGCATATTGCATTATTCCTATTCATTTGTTGAAATACCTATGAATATATCCATTATTCTCTGTTCTTTTTTCTGCCTGTTAGATAGGTTAATTGAACTTCTCGAAAGCCAGCGTGGTTAAGACAGTGTATATAATGAAATCAGGAGAAGTAGTTGCTGAAGAGTAAGTAGTCTTTTATCTTCTTAGTATAGCTCATTTGGTGTTAAATCTTTTGTATTAATTATTATTATCATTCTTTTATATACTCCCACCATTCTTAAAATAGAGTTTGTTTTAGGCCATTCCATAAAAAGTGTCAACTTTCTAATCTTTCCTTTTTGAGATGTTACTTTACCATTTTACCCTTGACTTAATTCCTACTATAATTGATGGTTCCCACTTCCATGTGGGCATGCATCAATGGAAAACACACAACATCCTAATATTTGTAATAGATTCAATTAGTTTTTCTTAATCTGTGTGACGAGTCAAACTAGACTCTTTTGTAGAAATGGAGGGAGTATCTTTTTAGAAGTGTGATTTATCTTATCCTTCATTCCTGAGCGTCTCTTCAGGGTGTATAAAGTATTCATTGTGTATGTTATGGTTCTTATAATTTTTCCTTGATTTTTCTAGTATGCTTTTGGTGAAATTTCATCAACTATGATCTGGTGCAGCATCTCAGCATTGGTATTGTTATGCCTAGTCTGCTTACTTCAAAACTCTGATTTTCTGATTTATCAGCCAGTTGTATTTCTTCTCCATTTTATGGTACTCGAGTTTTAGAGAATGCTCTTTTTCTTTTTCTTTTTCTTTTTTGTGCTTGGTAAAACAAGTCCCTTTTATGATTAATTAGAAAATTGCACCCAAATAAGCCTAAAGAATGTGATTTTCATATCTAAACTCATGATGACCCTTTTACTAGTTGCTCTGGCTCCTAGAGATTGTTGGTTATTACAAAGTAGTGTCTCATCTGCTATGCCACAGAATCGTAAACGTTGTCTTGTGTCACGTGTATCGAAAAATTTTGTTTGCACATGCTCCAGGCCTTGTTATTCTTCTCCACTCAAGTGGAAAGTGTGGATCAATTCTTGAAAAGTAAGCATTATCGAAGCATATTATTACGTGTGGTACAGGCTCTTTGTTTCTCTCCATAAACATCCTTCTCCCAATTTGTCATCATAGATACTTTGAAAAACTGTCTACAATGCTCGTGCATCTCTTGTGCACTTTGTAATTTTTTTGTTGGGTGAACAATATAAATGTTCGTTTCATTTGTGGTTATGTTCTCTTCATTGTCGATTGATATAAATATAATCATGAATGGGTAATCATTTCTGTGCACGATTTTAGGTGGCTTCTCAAATTCATGCGGGTCAATTTGGTTTTGTCGATGGTTCTGTCAGATTATTCGACATTCGCTCACCTGATGCGTAAGCACTCTACACTATTATTATCTGATGTCAAAGTAGTTTTCTCTCTGTTACATCACTCTTGCTAAAGTCAATTTGATTACTGAAATCACAAAAATATATGTTATCGCGGGGATCTTCCTGGAGTTTGTCTCACTGAGAACTAGGGAACCATCCTAAGATGGTAGTCCACTTTGCATATTTGGAGATGTCTCGATCTGTGAGGTGTGTCAATACATAACTCTTTTCTCATAATCTGTTTGTTCGAGGCTTGTTTGCGTTTCTCGACCTCACACCACGAAAGTCGAAAAAGTTGTGGGGATTGGTTTTCAACTCGGACTTGATCCTATAAAGGTAGAGGGATCCCCTAATTTTAAATGTTTTACTTTTGTAGTACTACCAAAATTCAACGTACTTTTAACATGTGGCACTTCTCTTGTTGCAGATTGTCGGTGCATCTCAAGCTCGAGACATTCAGTTCCTCGATATTGTCTATTTGCTTCTGCTTTACCTGTTGATGGTTTAAACATTCATTTACTGAAGCTATCAGGTCCTCTCTCTCACACACACACACAAACATACAGTGGCATGTTTTCTTTTTTCGGGGGTATAATTTATTCTCTGCATTGAACTAAGGTGACATCGTTTTACAAATTTGATTTCTCTGCTGAGATTTGAGAGTATGGTATCTAAATTGAAATTGTTCATCCCTAGGTTTGCACTGGCAGATAAATTGACATTCTTCTCTTGCTTTTAATGGTGTCTAAAGACTCAAAACAAAAGGAAAAAGGGAAAAAAAGAGGGGGAGGGTAATATGACAGGAAGAAGGGCCATAATCTGTGTATATATGTACGAACTTGTCTTTCATAATTTGCTTTTGTGATTGTTGTGCAAGTCTTGTACAAATGAATACTGATTTTCATATCAACAAAATATATTTTTCAATACTTTTATATTCATGTTATCTCTGTCACAGAACTAAGTTGATGGACAGTACCACTGTGCATGTTTTGGTACGGGTAGTCCACAACTTGAGTTGCTCATTTGCTTCCTGATAAACTCTGTAAGGTGCTGGTATATGTGGCCCTATGTTTTGATTCCTCTAGTCTACTCTTCTATGCAGTATCTACTTATATAGAGTTGTAAACTTTGCACCGGTGAATTTTCAATTTCATAAAATACATGATGCAAAATATTTGAGCACGTTGTATAAAACTAATACTTATCTGTCCTAAAAAAAATAGACATTTGACAAGTCAAACTTTTTAAAATTGTAGCTTTATTGGCTTATACTTTCTTTAAATTGCACTAAAATTTTGTTATACGTCACTTCTACTTAAATAAAAACATAAAGGGATGTTGTTTGGCAGTGCAAGAATGCCATAGTTTTTAGGCTTCCAAAGAGGATGTGATATTTGAGGGCTTTTAAAATATACTAGATTTAAAGCTTTGGTGCTACTTCAACTTTGTTCAAGGATTAGTGAGTTAGGGAATGTAACTTGGTAGCTAGTTCTTGAGGGTTACGGCGCTTTCCATGAGTGGCTTCATTTATATTTTGTGGTTTAGGTAGAGTGTTTCTTAGTCCCCATTGCCCCTACGATAGTTTGTAACTGATTTTACTTGGAAATTTTGTTATACGTCACTTCTACTTAAAAAAACATAAAGGGATGTTGTTTGGCTGTGCAAGAATGCCATAGTTTTGAGGCTTCCATAGATGATGTTATATTTGAAGTGTGCATGACATTCGTATGCTTTTAGATGTTCTCTATTCTTCTCTGTTTCTGGCCGGCAAATGATATTCGTTGATTGCCATTCGAAAGTTATTCTAAGTGTAGCCTATTATTTCTCCGGGTTGTGTAGGTCTTCTTTTCCTTTGCTTTCTATTTGGAAGGAACGCTGAGTTTTTGGGTTCTGGGACTTTCGCGGGGTCATGCATGAGCCATTTTATTTTATGGGCTCTTCTTAATACTTTCTGCTGCTTCTTAACTGATGGCATTGACATTCTGCTGCTGGATGTTTTGTTGCATGTTATGCTTGTGAACTATACATCAAATATTTTTCGCGGTAACTTAAAATAAAATAGAACAATAGAGCGGCACAAGCCTATTAAAAGAAGGCTTAAATCGCAATTTGGTCATCCTACTTTTACGAAAAATTCATTAAGCTCACTCTACAAATTTTTTCTCAATTTCATCACTATACTTGACATGTTTAGTCAATAAGGTCACGCGCTTGACTTCCGTTAGTTTTTTTTGATGGAGGGCTGTGAAAAGACCAAAATGCCCTTTACCTTATAATTAAGATTAAGTATAAAATTTATAGAAGCCTTTTCTCCTCTACCGTGAGCGAATCGGAGATGCGAGTTCCTCAACACACCGATTTTCTTCCTTGTCTTCAAAAGCGTTCTTTTTCTTCGTAGCAAACAAGACGAGAATTGACTCGGAAAGGAAGCCTGAGGTAAACCAGTCCGGTTCTTGCTATTTAGACGATTATATGGTGATAGCTCCTTGCTTTTAGTATTGGCTCCACCCACCAGTTCTTCAATTTCCTCGGTTGTGAGTCAAAACCTAAATAAGTTTCATCTCTCTCCTCTCTCTAACCCTAGTTTCTCGAAATTAGGTGGGTATGGGTGTGTGTCGGAGGAGAGAAAATACCCAACGAATAGGGGTGGAAACCTTAATGTCGCCGAATTCGGATTTGACAAGGGCGGCGTGGAGGGACTTCATGGCGGGTACGAAAAGAATGTTTTCTAGTCAAATGGATTGTCTTAGAGACAATCAAGGATTGAAAAATGATTTCTTCGAGAGAAAATCGAAAGGGGGAGAAGATGAATTTATTGGCGGACTTGGCAGCGGGTGAAGTTTATGGAACTCTTTGCCATCGCTGAGAACGAGGTTATGTGTCGGTCGAAAGTCATGACCTTGCCGACTAGTTGACGGCTGTCTTGGATAATGGGTTGTCTTAAAGAATTGTCGGCCGGCGGTGACACCATTTTGTATTTGAACCATGTATTTCGTGGAGAGAAAGAGAGAGAAAATGGGGGAGGAGAGTGACAGAGAAGGGTAGCACGTGATATCAGTAAGGGTGTTTTCGGGTTTCACAATTTTTTTTTATAACTTTCTAACCAAAAAATTGGACGGAGTGATGAACGTGAGACAACATGTATAGTGATGAAATTGAGAAAAAAAAATTGTAGAGTGAGTTTAATGAATTTTTTGTCAAAATAGGGTGACCTAATTGCAATTTAAGCCTAAAAAGAAACTATATTTGGAAGCAAGATAAATTGGGAACTAGACAAGAAAATATTGGGTGCAAGCTTTGAGTAAAGTAGTTTTACTACTTCTAGAACAAATCTGTAAACTTGATGTGGTAATACAAGACACACGAGACACTATTTTGACCCATGTACACAAACTTACCAATTATCCTGGACTCCTACAACTATGAAAAACATATTAGAATGTAGTATAATCAAGGCGAAAGTGAATGAGGTCTGAATTGAAGCCCAACTAACCATTTGTCTTTAAAGTGCATCCTCTTTTCAGCTTATCACAGGTGGCAGCATACTATTAAGGACTTGTGACCCCAACAGGACGGGGTATCAAATTTGCATAATAAATTATGCGATTTTTGCGTATCATTGTTTTTATATATTTAAATTATGGTCTCTTTTGTAAATCTCAGCCTGTTATTGTGCGATTGGATATGGATTTTGATAGTATTTGCTGATTTTATATAGTGGTATCATTGTATTTTGTATATCTCATAAATGATGGCATCTTTTGTATATTTCTGCCGCTGAACCATTAAAAGAAGTGTGTATTGTGATTGTCTACCTTAGCATGAAATGCGGCTAACCAATCCATGCTTAAAATTAAGTCAAAGTCTTGGATTTCTAATGGTACCAAATCGATGGGCATCTCCCTATCCTCCACCTTCAAAGAGCAACACTTAAACACCGTAGTTACTAAGATGGATTCCTTAGTTGACGTATCTATTACTAGATCAATATCCAAACTCTGAGGGGACAATTTCATACGACGCGCAAGTGATGTGCATATAACTGAATGTGTAGCACCTGAATCAATTAAGGCATAGACATTGCGAGAGAAAAGTTGGACGGTACCTGCCACTACGTCATTAGTTGCCCTGGCATCCCTAGCTATCATAGCAAAGATCCTTCCTTGGCCCCTTGGTTTATTCTTATCTTTTCCTTCGGTACCTCGTGCAGGGACTCCCTTTGGTGGCTCAGAACATTCCTTAGCTTTGTGGCCCACTTTACCACAGTTAAAACAAGCCCCCTTACTCCAGTAGCAATTTTCTGTCAAGTGTTTTGCCCCACACCTCTGACACACCGGATTATTGTTCTGGTTCTGTCCTTGGTCCTGGTTACGCCACTAATTCTGGTGTTGTCCTTGGCCCTGGTTACGCCACTGATTCTGATTCTGGTTCTGGTTGTAGTTTGAATTTCGAGCCGGCTGGGTTGCCTCTCTATTCCGACTATCCTCAGTGATCCTCCTTTTATTCCCCTGATTAGAACTTCCTTGACTGTTGACCTGGCCACGATACTTCCCTGAGCTGTCCTCGGCACCTCTCTTTTTCTCCTCTTTCTTCTTTCGATATTCCGCTGACTTAATCTCCATCGCTCTAGCCCTATCCAGGACTTGAGCATAGGTTGGCAATTCCAAAGCTGCAATTCTGTAATTGATCTGATCATTCTGACCTCCTTCGAATTTCCTCGCTTTTTGCTCCTCGTCTTCAAAGAAAGCCGGAGCATACTTTGACAGCTCGGTGAACTTGGCATCGTATTCATCCGCAGTCATTTTCCCTTGTTCCAAATCGAGGAACTCCTTAAGTTTCTGTTCCCTTACACTCTTGGGAAAGTATTTCTTATTAAAGGCTGCAAGGAATCTCTCCCAATCATAAGCACCTACTCCGTTTGCCTCTCTGTTCTTCTCTTCTCGGACTTCCACCATTCATCTGCTTCCCCCTCTAACTTGAATGTAGCCAGGCTAACTCTCTGTTCACTAGTACACGTCATTGTTCCAAAGATTTTCTCCATACTTCGGATCCAACTCTCCGGTTTTTCAGTACCGGACACACCTGAGAATGTCTTTGGTTCCCTCTTTTGGAAACTTTCAAGAGGGTCTTTGACCACTGGTGGCGGCTGGACAACAGGTTAGGGTTGAGGTTGAGGTTGAGGTTGAGCGGTGGCTCCCTGAGCAACCTGGCCTAAGGCCGCAACAGTCTGTGTTAAGGTTTGCAGAAGTGCCACTATCGTAGGGTCGGTTTGCAGAAGAGCATTTGCATTAGCATCAATGTTTGGTTGGGGGGTATTCTGACTTCCTCCAATCCCTGAGGAAGAATCCTCAACTGGAACACTATCTCCACTTCCTCGACCGCGCCCGCGTGTACCGTCCCTCCTCTTGCCATCTATTATATAACATGAATTGTCATACATCATTATATATCACGCTCTATCATATAATTATTTAGTGCATACAATAAATTTAAATTCATAGCCAAAATCAAAATTTCACAGGAACTCTTATATAATGAAATTTATTCCACAAACATTGGACAATATCCTTATTGATTCCAAAAAAAAAACATACGAGTTTAAAAAAAATACAATTAATGTCACGTCATTCTAAAACCCTATGTCATCAAACTAATACTCATCTCTACTCCTTTACAGCGCCCCACGTATAGTGATGATCAGTTGGTTAACTATTGCACGTGGCGCTGCCATCATGGGGATGTCAACTTGGAGGTGCTCATCAATATCTTGACACACATTCAAGATTAATCTCAAAAAGTCCATATTCTCCCTGTGGTCATTTCGTATCAGATCATGAGCTTGTTGTAGCAAGAGCTCCAATTCTTGCACTCGGGGATCGGGTTGCGCGTTATTCTCTTGCGCAGCTCCATTTCCAGGCTCCACAGATTGTCCTCACCCATACTTACTTCACTATCGTTATCGCTACTGCTGCCTATGGGCTCATCTGGAACCTCCTCTGGTTCCTCTTCAGGGTCTTCCTCTGGTTCATCCTCTGGGATTTCCTCAATTTCCTCTTCTGGATCTTCATCTGGGTCAACCTCATCCGGGTCCCCTATCATCTAGTTGTCTAAGTCTCAATCGTAATCCATCCTACAGTCAGTCAAATAAATACACGAGTTTCAAATAGTAGCAGTCATAATCATTACTTAATTCTAATTAATTCTTAATTCTAATAAATTCTTACTTCAAATAAATCCTTAATTCTAATCAGTTCTTAATTCTAATTAGTTCTTAATTCTAAAGTCTACAGAACCTCAAACCATGCTCTGATATCAACTTTGTAACGCCCCAAACTCGGTCCCAACATCGGGGTTCCACAATTTAGCCACGTCACCACAATAAATGCTTCACAAACTAACCACGAGTAAATATAATATCAAATTAACCTTAAAACCAACGTAGCCCAAACAACATTAATAACTCACAGTAATTGTCGATACATTTCTAAATTCATCATTAAACATAAACAGTTCAAATCTCTCTTATTTCAAGGAATAAAATCATTTTCAAATATCTTGAAACACCCTTGTCGACAGATACTTGTTCATAAGATCCTTCCTACTTATAACCTAGAAGAAGGAATAGGAAAGGGTGAGCGAACAATGCTCAGCAAGTTCATATACAACCCCTCCGGTTTCTAAGGAGGAGTTGACTCGAAGGAACAATCGTAAGTTGGTATATTAAAAAGAAATTGAAGTCATAAGGTCAACATTCATAGTTCATAAAATCATAAGAGTAATAGGAATTCCAAAGGAAAGGATACAAACATGCAAATTGACAGTGAGAGGTACAGCTACTGCCAACTGTCCCATACCGGTTGGAGGCAGCGTCCAACTCGCGGACACTATGATCATGTAAGTGGTCTCAAGCCCTTAATAAACTAAATACTCTGAAGAGTTCTGAAGATTCATAATTCATAAATAAGGTATATCCGGATAACCACACCACGGGCCAGGTGGTGTAAAGTGTTCATAAAAATATTCGTATAATTCGTATCTCATAGTACTGTAGTATCCCTGTATGACAGGTTGTTAACTTAGTGATCACAGTAAGAATTTTAATAAAAGACACAATAGATTCGAAGTTGGAAGATATCGCAATTGAATGATTTTTTTATAAAAAGATATTTCTCATATAGCAAGGACTCATACGTAGGATTTACGACAAGACATAATATGGAGTGAGAACAAAATGATACGACGGAGTTCAAAACAACTATCGGTACAAGTGCCGGGCATAACGTATACAATGACGTTTAATGACAACAAAGTACAGCGGAAGTCTATAGAATGGAAATAGAATTCAAATACTTAAAAGACGTATAATCCCTTACCTCGATAACTTAGTAAAGATAATCCACAACACGTAGAATCATCCTAAGCTCGCTTGTCCAAATTTAAGTTCAACATGTATAAAACTAATTACTAAATTAAATTTTTCACCCAATAAAATAAAACTAAATACTAACATAAGTTTAGTATTGTATATTTGTTATTTAATTACTCTACATTAAATTTTAGCTAACACACATGTACTGTTCACACACACACACGCACTGTTCACACACATGCACTGTTCACACTAGTTACTATTATAATAATTGTTACTATTATATACTAACTATTATAGCGTGTACTTTACTGCCAAGAATCTTACCTTTTGACTTGATCCCCACGTCCTCTCTCACTCTTCCTTTGCGACAAACTGCAGCTTAAGCCTCCCTTCCTCCAGCTGCTCCGCTCTGCTCACACTCTCTCCTTCTAAGAAAATTGCTTTCATAAGCTGCTCCTTTACTATTTAAACCTAGCCCTAGGGTTTTTATCCCAGCCGAGGTTCAAAAAAATAAAATAAAAATAATAATAATAATAATACGATCATCCATCGAGTACAGTCGCAAAGTGGGCCAAGCCCAACTCGCACTAGTAGGGTTATTAATAAGGTCTTTTTGGTAATTTATTTATCCAAACCTAGTTTAATGTCATAAACACGTTATGTTATTGTAAAAGAACATTAATGACTAATTTAGTTATTATTAATGATATTTATATAATTAAGTATCGTTAAAATAATTATCAAATTTTTGGAATATAACACTAAGGCTGCCAAGAAACCTAACATCAGTCAGCCCGACACTAAATAAGTTGATCTTAAAGGTACTAACAAGAAACTGATAGGGAGTAATCTTAAACCCCTCAAGTTTGTGTCTCCAAAATCTATTAAGTGGGTCCCAGCAGAACCAAGGTCTAAACCCAAAGTGACTGAACCAAGTGGTCAACACAAGTGTCATACTTGTTTCTGCTCAGGACATTTGGCTCATGAATGCCTATTCATATTTGCCCCTTCTAAAAGGATTAACCTGCCAAAAGTTTGGCAGGTATGATTGTCTAAGGATGCTAACCCCTCGGACCCAAAATAATTAAAGGGTACCATGATGTAATCTTCTATGTCAAGTATGTTTTGTAGCTGCTAATCAATCCACAGATGAACGGATTTTGGACAGTGGATGTTCGAAACATATGATTGGATCAGCCAATCTCCTATCTGACATAGTTAAAACTAAAGGACCCTCAGTCATCTTCGGAGATAATTCTAAATGGAAAACCGTTGGGTATGGCTCAATCATTAGAGGATCAGTCAGAATTGATAAAGTATCAATGGTGGATGGACTGAAGCACAACTTGCTTAGCATATCACAATTTTGTGACAAAGGTATGACATGTATTTTTACCTCTACTCACTGCTATGTCAAAAATACCTCAACCAATAAAATCATGCTTACAGGGTTAAGAAAGAGAAATGTTTTTGCTATTGATTTATTCTTTATTAATAACATTTCCCAAGTATGCTTAGTTGCTAAAAATTCTTCAGAAACATCCTGGCTCTGGCACAAAAAGCACTCCCACTTAAATTTCAAACATTTGTCAAAACTTTCCAAAGGAAACTTAGTAAGCGACTTACCTTCCGTAAATTTTCCTCATGGCAAAAAATGTAGAGCCACCCTTGGTAAGCTAACTAAATCTTTGTTTAAACCAAAATCTTGTCTTTCAACCACACGTGTACTTCAACGGTTGCACATGGACCTCTTTGGTCCTGTTACTCCTGCAAGTTTAGGAAGAAATAGGTACACATTAGTGGTGGTAGATGACTTCTCTAGATACACATGGGTAGAGATGATGATTTCCAAAGATGAAGTGTACGGAATAATGCCTGCACTCTTCAGAAATCTGCAAACTCAAAAGGAGTGTGAAATAGTCAGCGTACGATCAAACAATGGAATGGAGTTCAAAAATCAAGGCATGGATGTCTACTGTAATGATCACGGGATTAGTCACAACTTCTCAGTCGTCAAGACTCTTCAGCAGAATGGTATAGTTGAAAGGAAAAACAGGACACTGATAGAAGTTGGGAAGACAATGTTAGCTGAAGCCAAGCTGCTAAAGTACTTTTGGCCTGAAGTGAACTCAGCTTGCTTCACACAGAATCGATCCCTAGTCAACAAATTCCATGGAAAGACTCCGTATGAACTATGGAAATGAAAGACTCCTAACATTGCCTTTTTTAAAAATTTTCAGATGTAAGTGTTACATTCATTATAACGGCAATGACCACAGAGGTAAATTCAATGAGAAAGCTGATGAAAGAATTTTTGTCGGATATTCCAAAATCAGTAAGGCCTTTAGAGTTTATGTTAAGAAAACTTCAATTATCATTGAATCTGTACATGTTTCTTTCGATGAAATAAATTTAATTGAGTCTGATGAGACTCAAGATTGTACTAACAACTTTGATAATCTTAAGATAGGTAACTCAAATACAGGTTCATCTAACAACTCTTTAGCCAACCCCTGGTCAGCCATTCCTTAGACAGCCGTCCCTCAAACAGCAAATCATCAATGATACTCCAACTCTTCCAGCCAATCCTCAAAGAGATCAGCGAGCTGAACCCCCTTCAGCCATTCCACTTCAAATAACCCTGCCTGACAATATATTCATCCTACTGAATTCACACCTAACACACCTCACCAATCCTCCAATATATCAGTTGACCTGCCTCAAGAAATTAGAGAGACCAGACACCATCCAATTGTGAATATTATTGGTGATCCTTTTGCTGGAGTCAGAACCAGAAGCAGTTCAAGAAATGAGTGTCTCTACTCAACAACCTTTGTCTCATCGACTAAGCCAAAAAAGATTGATGAAGCCTTTGAAGATCCAAACTGGTGGAAGCAATACAGAAGGAGTTGAATTAGTTTGAGCGTTGTCAAGTATGGAGTTTAGTTTCTAGACCCACTGATCAACAGGTTATTGGAACCAAATGGGTGTTTAGGAACAAGATGGATGAAGAAGGAAATGTCACCAGGAACAAAGCTAGATTGGTGGCCCAAGGCTACAGACAGGAGGAGGGAATTGATTGCGATGAAACATTTGCCCCTGTTGCAAGACTTGAAGCCATCAAACTCTTCTTAGCTTATGCATCTTTTAGGGACTTCAAGGTCTACTAAATGGACGTTAAAAGTGCGTTCCTAAACGGTGATCTACAAGAGCAAGTATACATAGAGCAACCCCCAGGTTTTCTTAACCACTCGCACATGAACTATGTATACAAATTGAAGAAAGCTCTCTATAGCCTCATACAAGCACCAAGAGCTTGCTATGAAACCTTATCCAAATTTCTTCTCGAAAAGGGATTCGAAAGAGGTAAAATTGATACAACTCTCTTCATAATGAAACATAAAGGTAATTCATTGTTAGTTCAAATTAATGTTGATGATATTATTTTTGGATCTACTAATGATATCTTATGCAAGAGATTTGAGAAACTAATAAGGGTAAGTTCGAGATGAGTATGATGGGAGAGCTGACATACTTTCTGGGCTTACAAGTCAAGCAAACTTCTAAGGAATCTTCATCAGTCAAGCTAAGGTATTAGATCCCTTTTTACACTAACATTTCGTCCCAATTTTCTTTTTCATATGTAGTTTCTTCTCAACAGGTTCTTGATGAAGTGCTTTCCGAATTAAGCAAGAAAGTTATGCAGTCTAAATGGGATGGTCAGCAAGGTAAGGAGGTCGTTGTAGTGCCTACTCAATCTCCAAGGTATAAATCATTTTTTTCTTGATCAATGGTATGATTCCAATCTATTTTGTAACACTCAGTTTTTGAGACTTGGTAATCATGTCAATCAACATAGCTTTGATAAGAGATTCAAAATTTCTGTTGTTAATTTGAGTAAGTTCTCTAGCCATAAATGTGTATTATTCTTGAGAGAGCCTATTAGATCCTATGTGTGACATGTCATCTTTTCAAGTTGTGAATGGTCATCATGGACTGAATGAATGGTTGAAAATTGGTAAATTATTTGACACCAGATTATGCATGTCATTTCACATACTAAGTAATTTATATGTTTACCCATTTCTGGAATGTACCTCGAGGGTTGAACTGATAGATTTGTTTTGTGCAATGAAAATTAATTTGAAAAATCTAAGTTACCCATTGAGAGTGTCAAAGAGTTTAATGTTTGCAAGTTTGCACAACTCTTCTGTAATGAATTATGTTGATGCATGTCACAAATTGGGTAATGTTTACCATGATGATGTTTTTTTTCATAGAGATTCTGAAATGCATGTCCAACAAAAGATGGTCAGAATTTTGTCATCTTTGTTTTGTGAATATCCCATGGAATTATTGGAGTCTTGGTTTGCGTTGGAAGTGCAAAAGAGTAAGCAACCTGTATTTGTGGGTGCATATGAGTTTTCAAAACTAATTTGTCATGTTGAATTGTTTTTTTATAAGATTTAGGGATTGTATGAAATATTAAGAGCTAGAATGTCTTTGTTTAAAACAATTCATTTTAAGCATGCTAAAACTAGGGGAAGTTGTGAGTGTCGTGTTGATAGAATGCAAGAGTATGCATTGACTTGTCATAGCTTGAGATTTGAGAATGTTGTTCATGGAAATTCTGTTCAACATATAGAATGTATCTTTGTGAAGATACATGATAGATTATGTGAATCTTATCGCATGTGTTTGGTTATTTGAATTGTAACCATGTGATGTGATTCCCAATATCGGGACAAAGTGGAACCAACCAAGAACGCGGATTAAAAATTAGAAACAACGAATTGAAACGAAGATAGGGAGCTTCCCTTAACCCTAGGGCAGATTTAATCCCTAGAACCTTGGGGTGCAACCTTAACCCACTAATCGCAATTGATTAGGAACCAAGATCACGGAACGCCACAAGCCTGCAGCTCAATAAACTTGATAAGTTCAAGGGTTGAGAATTCTAATCCAAGAAATCTCTCAAAAGCTCACAATATTGTGAAAACTCAATTCAATTTAATAATAATCAATGTTCTAATCTTTTACAATGAAAAAAAGAAGCCTTTATATAGGCCTAACAATCCAACTAAACCAAGGAAATAGAATCCTAAAACTAAAAGGAAACAATTAACTAATTACCTAAATCATGTAGGAAACAACTAAGTAAGTTACCTAGGCTAATTAGGAAACAATAACAAACCAAAATAAGGAAAATACTATCAATCCCGTTTTTCTAAAGGCCTAATTTTAAAAAGTGCACTTTGGCCCCCTAAAGTCATTCATTTAGCGTTAAAAAGATCCCAAAGTCATCCATCATGCCTAAGATGATTTTAACGGACGTCTTTTGAGTCTTTAAGCCTTTTTCATGCATTTGGAAGCCTTCGAAGTCATCATACTAGCCACGGGCGAACACGGCCACAGGCGATATCGCGCTTTGAAAAGTTTTAGGCGATCGCATTTAATCCAGTAGTCGAGCGATCGCTTTGTAGAATTGTAAGGCGATCGCTTTAAAGGTAGAATGCCTCTTCTTGGACTCCTCCTCTTGGGTCTCAAACGGGTTTGCTTGACTTTGAACCCACTTGATCATAATTGGTTCACTTGACTTGGGTCTTGAGTCTAGACTCGATCCTTGGGTCTTGCCTTGGTTCTCATCATTCCCTCTCCCTTCGAAAAGATTCGTCCTCGAATCACCTACATCAAAAGGACGCAAATCAGCAATAGAAAAATATACTCGCATATGCAACTTACCATTCAGGTCCATTCGGAAAATTTTGGCAAACACTTGATCTTCCACGATCCTTGCTTCAACCTGACATGTAAACTCAACAACAGAACACAAAGCAAGATGATCGAGAGCACTAGGAGAAAATAAAATTAGCGTCAAAGAAGAGCACATCCTAGGCATGCGAGGTAGGTCCACACTGTTATGAAACAAAAAATCCTCCACACGCTTAGGAGACGTAATGCAACCACATTCTCCATAATATCCTAGCTTTCCACAAAAGTTATGGGAATCAACATGTAAATTCTCATTGTTTTTGAATCCCAATAACTTAGTATCCAAAAGAGAAAGCAAGACAAACCTTTGAAAAAGTGTATGGATTACAACAATCTCACTACCCGGTTCATAGCCCCATTTGAATCTCAAAACTTTCTTGCTTACTTCAAGAAACACGTCAACGAAAACCTGTAGAGAAGTGACAACACGTGGAATAGAAAATTGAGGAGAGATGTTAGCATAAATAGAGCTCTCCTTGGAAAAAGGAACTACCTCTCTTTGATTATTCCCCAACTCCCTTATAACCTCACTAGGTTTAGCAAAAAGAATTGGTTTCGCTCTCTCAATGCCATACGACTTCTCAACTATTTGTTTGTCTTCCTCAATCCCTCGTATTTTCACCCTCTTGTTTTTACCTCCATCTCTCTTTCTTTCCTCTCCACTTGGGTTTTCTTTCAACTCTCTCCCACCACTCTCTTTATTTTTCCGCTCATTCACACTAGCCTCACGTTCCTTGTTCTTTAAGACTTTGAATTCATACACTTGTTGAGGTGTTAGAGACACAAGTGTAGTGGTTTTGCCATTATGCTTCACAATATAGTTATTAAGAAACCCATCATGTATCACATGTCTATCATACTGCCAAGGCCTTCCTAAAAGTACATGTCCCACTTGCATAGGAACTACATCAAACATCACCTCATCCTTATACCTCCCAATAGAGAACGAAATCAAGGCTTGTTTGGATACTTTAATCTCTCCACAATCATTAAGCCATTGCAGTTTATAAGGTTGTGCATGTCTTACAACAGGGATACTTAATTTTTCAATGACTTCAGTGCTCACAACATTCGTGCAACTTCCACTATCAATGATAAGATCACATACCTTCCCTTGAATGAGACAACGAGAATGGAAGAGATGTTCTCTTTGTTGATCACATTGCTCTTTCACTTGCATATTCAATACCTTTTTCACCACAAGAGCCTCCCCACATGCGGCTTCGGCGATATCCGTATCATCTTCTTCACTATCTACCAACACACCCTCATCCTTGTCATCTTCCGAGTAATATTCTCCCCCACGAAGAACTACAATTCTCTTATTAGGACATTGAGATGCGATATGACCCCTCCCATTGCATTTAAAACAAACAATCTCCCTCGACTTAGGTGTATTCGTTTCCACACCCTTTCCTTTATCAACTTCATTACCCCTAGAAGTCTCCCCAAAGGACTTGGTAGGTGTAACACTTGGGTCCTTATCCCCTTCGAATTTGGATTTATTAGGGGCTTGAAATGATGAAGAAGAATTAATTCCTCGAGTAAAGGTACCCCTCCTCTAAAGTTGTCGTTCTACCTTGACGGCGGCATGGACAACTTCCTCCATCTCCTCATACTCCCTCAACTCGACTACATTCGCAATTTCTCTATTTAGGCCATTGATGAACCTAGAGATCATTGCTTCATCATCCTCAATAATGTTGGCTTGAGTGAGAGCCATCTCCATCTCCCTATGATATTCTTCCACCGATTTGCTCCCTTGGGTCAAATTTTGAACTTTCCTCAACAAATCTCGATGGTGGTAGCTTGGGACAAACCTTTTATGCATAACACGTTTCATTTCTTCCCACGTGTTAATGCGGCCCTCACCAATCCTCCTACGGTTGAGTACTAGCTGTTCCCACCACACACTAGCATATTCGGTAAACTCCAAAGAGACAAGTTTGACTTTTTGAGCCTCTGTATAATTATTACAACCGAATAATACCTCAACTTTCCTAACCCACTCCAAATATTCTTCTGGATCAGCTTTGCCCTTGAAAGGAGGAACTTTCATTTTGATGTTTGAAATCCCTCTTTCTTGTCGTGGATTATTCATCCTCTCTCCTCCCATCCTATCTCGTCTCCGATCATCTTCTTCTACCCATTCATCCTCATCATCCACGTACCTCCCCCTCCTCGGTTGGAATCGAGGTGGATTCTCCTGATGTTGCGCCTCACCTCTCGCTTCCAATCTAGCCAAAAGCCGAGTAATATCTTCCATCATCATCAACATACGTTCATTAGGATCCTCCGGACCTTCTCTAGTTGCCCCTCCATTACCCCTAGGCAACGGTACCACATTATTTTCTTGCGACATGTTGAGACAAACGCACACTACTCACAATTCGCTCGTGTCTCACTCTTGACTCACTCACACACTCTAATTTCTTGGAAAAAATTCTTTTACCCACGAAATTATCAATATGGAGTGCAAGTTTTAAAAACGTTTATAAGTTGGAACAAAAAAAATGCAATTTAGGGTTTTGATTTTTTTGGCAAAGTTTCAAAGTGAGATGCGATTTTACAATGAAAGCAGGAAAAGAATGAATTTTGGAAAGATTTAATGGACAAGATGGATGTATGAAAGTATTTCTAGCAATATCACTTTGTGCAAGTGATAACTTTGAAGCAATTTTCCAAAACCCCCTTTTTTTTTTTCACAATTTCGTCCTTGAAATTTTTTTTTTGACTTTTGCAACTTCTTGATCAAGTTTTAATTTTCTTGATTCAAGGAATTTTCTTAGGAGCAATAATATATATATATATATATATATATTTTGTGACTAGGGTTTGGAAAGAGATAAAAAGAAACAAGATTTTTTTTTCGAAAAATTCTGAAGGAAAGAAGAAAACTATGAATCCAACGAAATACAGTCCGGCCACCAAAATTTTAAAACTACACTTTGGGCCACTGTATTTAGGTTTTTATGCATCCGTGCCCATTTTTTTCACAGGCGTTAGAGTCTGCGGTTAAATTAACGTGAAATACCAATTTTACCCCTCTCTTCGTCTTCATCTTCATATTTTTTAGACAATCAAAATCGAGCAGATACCAAGTCAAGGCATGATCTCTTTTTTTTTTTTTCTCACCTCAGTATCAGGATTCTTACTTTCTTCATTTAACCCCAAATTCAAGTCAAAATTGGTAAATTCTTCCATTACACAGCTTACAGGGGGTTTATAAGTTCTTGTTATTATTCCAAACCCTAGAAATGGAGTTCATCGGGAGAACAATGTTTCATATGAAGTCATAGTACTGCCAAGTCTTAGATACACGCGATTAATAATATGGCATGCAATGTTTAAAGCATCAGCTCAAAATTTTTTAGACAATCTTTTTGAATTAAGCATATCACGTACCATCTCTTGAAGAGTTCTATTTTTCCTTTCTGCTAATCCATTCTGTTGTGGAGTTTTAGGAGAAGAAAATTCGTGAGTAATACCTTTTTTATCACAATAAGAAGTAAAAGAAGAGTTTTCATACTCTTTTCCATGACCAGATCTGAATTTCTCAAGCTTAAGATTGAAGGTGTTAAACATTTTTTTATACCAAATTTTGAAAGCTTCAAATGTGTCATATTATTCTCTAAGGAAGAATACCCATGTAAAACGTGAAAAATCATCAACACATACAAAAGTGTATTTTTTACCACCTAAGCTTTCAACTTCTATAGGACACATTAAAGCAGTATGAACTAACTCAAAACATCTAGAAGAAGCAGAATTTTGTATACTTTTTTGAGAAGCTTTAATTTGTTTACCTTTTTGACATGAGCCACAAATTCTTATATTTTTTGTATTTAATTTAGGTGAACCTCTAACTGCTTCATGTCTTAACAATTCTTCTATTCTTTTAGTACTTTTTTTTTTAAAGGAAACAGGGTCGGCACCCTGCAAGATTTTATTAAAAAGGAAAATACAAACAACAGGGGGACAACCAGCCTGGTCCTTATAACTGGGAGGACGGAGGAGCCGAACCTCGAAAAGGAAATACAAATAAATACCCATAAAACAATCTAACCTTTTCTAAAAGAAAAAAGGCCTATGGAGTCCATATCTAAAGCCCGACGGGCATCCCGAGGAAGCCCTTCTCTACTATTAAAAGAGATGGAGCCTTGATGAGAGTGAGCTCCTACTGCCAACCTATCAGCCACCTGGTTACATTCCTTAAACACATGACATAAGGAATACCCCACCAACAATTGGTTACACTCACGAAACTCATATGTGTTGAGCCATGGGTCCCCATGCAAAGAAAAAAGGAACTACACTGCTTCTTTAGAGTCAGTTTCAACCTGCACATCGACCAAACTCAAGGAGCGGCATAAACACAAACCTTCACGAAGAGCCATGATTTCAGCAAACATGTTCGTACCTTGCCCATACCAAGACGAGAAAGCACTAATAATATTCCCATCAGAATCCCGAATAATGCCACCTCCAGAAGTGAAGCCATTCAGCGAGGAGCCATTAGTATTAAGTTTATAACATCCTACCCCCGGAGCCTGCCAACAAACCCAATGCCCATGCTTAACCCGAGGACGTAAAATGGGCAACTGAAGACGTTGGAGACCAATAGACTCACGGGGGAGTAACTGAGTTTTAGGAACAAAGACTTGAAGCAAACCATGCAAATCATGAATAATTACTCGCAAAATAAAGTTATTGTGCATGGTGGAACCTTTAAAAATGGACAACGCGCTCGCCATCATTCCCAGCAGCCAAACAAAGCAATCCCAATAGAACAGGCACCAACTTGAGAACGCACAGAAGCCCAACTGATCCATATCTCTATCAAATGTTGCACCGAGGAATAGATTGAGATTTTGTTTAGCACCGCAACCAAGTAATTCTAAACAGACATCGCAACTTCAGAGTGGAGAAATAGATGAGAAATTATTTCCACCTGGGGAGCATCAACATAGCAGACGCACTTGGAAGCTAAAGGAATGTGGAGAATTTGCAATTGAGAATCCACTGGGAGGCCATTGAAAATCAGGCGCCAAAAGAAGCCACTTACTTTCTTAGGGATCCAAGGAACCCAAATCTTCGCAGCCCAGTTAAGACGAGGAGAGCGAGTTCGAACAACATCCCAATAAGCTTTGACCAATAATATTCTTTTCGTACTCATGTGTCCAAGTTTTTGATGCCATAAGTCAGTTTCATTCATACTAGATGCATGACAAACAAGATCATTCTGAACTAGATAACAATTATCAGATGATCTAAACCAGACAAGATACACATATTATCTTTGTCAAAAACTTTGCAAGTTTCCTTTTTAAATTTTACATAACTGGCTTATGCTAATCAAATTTGCAGTTAAACCTTCAACATGATACACATTTGACAATTTAGGTAATCCTTCAATATTTAAAGTACCTTTACCGATTACCTTTCCTTGTGCACCACCTCCATATGTCAAACAACCACTTGTGACATTTTTATAATTTTCCAAAACATCTTTGGAACATGTCATATGTCTTAAACATCCAATATCAAAATGCCATGCATCTGCAATGTTAGACTTAAAAGATGTAAAAGTAACATTGCATAGAATTTCAGATTTATGGGACAAAACAGTTTTGGAAGAACATGGTAAATGTGATCCTGAATGTAGGGACATAGGAGACTTCATTGGAGAGGACATTGGAGACTTCATCCACTTCTTATTTTGGTGTTTTGTCAAGTCTTCTATTCTTTTATAATAGAAGGGTTTTATATGTCCAGGAGCAAAGCAGTAATCAAAGCAGTAATGACACATGTATCTTCGCTTCCTACATTTATATTTCTTTTTATTCTTGACCACATGTTTTAAAGTGTTTGAAGAATCATGTGTGCACTTCTAGATTCTTTAATAAACAAAAGGAGCTTTGTATCCCAAGCCAGCTCCACTACCATTACCTATTTCTATAATTTCATTAAGTTTAGCTTTTCCAGTGTTTAGTCTATGTAAAGTCCCGTTGGATTTTTCAAGTTCAATTTTGACTTTTTCAAGTTCCAAATCTTGTTTGGTGATGAGGGATTCTAAACGTGCAAGGGCTCCCTTTTGATTGTCATTTTCAGTCAAGAGACGTTTATTTTCAGTAGAGAGAAAAACTTTTAGAATTGAAAGCAGTATAAAAACATGTTAGTTTTGGCAAAATAGTTTCTTGGATTTTGCGATGTATTCTTTGGATGAGCCCACATTATTGACTTCATCCATATGACGAAGTGATGCGGGAGCATTAGGAAACGACCTTCACAAAGACCCAAGCAATACCATGGATGCATTACAAGTGGGTGAAGATGGATTGACGTTGTCGTTCGAGGCTTTGGTGACGCAAAGTGGGAAGTTTCAAGAGTTTGGAAGGCCTTTGGAGGTCACATGCACGACAAGGGATGATACATGGGAAAAAGAAGGAGTTTTGAACATTCTGGACCAAAAGCGATCGCCTTGCATGGGAGGGAGCGATCGCCTTGAAGACAGTTTTGCGGACCATGTTTCTGGCCACAAAGCGATAGCTTTGTAGCGGGACAGGCGATCGCCCGCGACCGGTTGGCAATTTTGCTTCTTTCCTGCTGTTGTTTTGTTTCCTAGATTGTATGGGATTGTTTTTCTATTCCTAGGTAGGATAGTATTTTAATCTCTTGTACAATTAGGATTAGTTTTCTTTACCTTTTAAGAATAGGATGCAATTGTAAACAACTATATAAAGGGTTAGAATTAGAGTTGTAAAATTCAGAATTTAGATTTGATTCTCAAGAGAGTAATAAAAAGAACAAAGGTTTGTTCAGATTTTGTCTATTATTTTCCTTAGGTTTAGGAGGGTAATATTCAAAGGGCTGTTTACGTTAGGTGAGTGAAGCCTAACCGGTAAACCCAAACGGGATCTTTACGTTAGGTAAGTGAAGCCTAACCGGTGACCCGTCATCTATCCTTTTATTTTCGCTGCACTTTCATCTTTATTCACGTAAACCTTCATCCATAAATTTGCACGCAACAACTTCGGTGTTTGTTACGCATCAAATTGGTATCAAAGCTTAGGTCTTTCACAAATTCCAACTTTGTGAACGATCATGGTGGAAGAAGCAACATGCCCACGCGGAATAACATTGGAACAAGCTACAAATCTACGACGAGATCGCGAGATTCAAGAGCTGCGACAACGAGTGGATCGAGTTTTGCAATTATTAGAAGAACGACCACAAGGCCGTGTAGAAGTTGAAGATTCCAACTCGGATGAGGAAGAGGTAAGACGTCCAAGACCTAGACAACCTCAAGGACGGCTAAGGGAGGACGATGATCGAGGTTTGAAACTCGATATTCCAGAATTTGATGGTGCCATGGATCCGGATGGATATCTCGATTGGATTCGGAGAACGGAACAAATTTTCGAGTACAAAGAGTATAGTGATCGAAAGAAATTCAAGGTGGTCATTCTCAAACTCACAAGGTATGCTTCTATTTGGTATGAAAATTTGAAATCTCAACGAAGACGCGAAGGAAAGTCAAAAATTGAGTCTTGGGATAAATTTAAGAAATATCTTGATCGAAGGTTTTTACCTAACACCTACCGACAAGATAATTTTTCAAAACTTATACAATTGAAGCAAGGGAATTCTACCGTAGCACAATACGTTGAAGAATTTGAGAAATTATCAATAATTTGTGACATGCAAGAACATGAAGAGCAAAAGATCGCTAGATTCATGGGAGGGCTAGATGTCGAAATAGCCAACATAGTGGAGTTACAACCGCGTTTTACCATTGAAGAAATCTGCAAGGTCTCAATAAAATGTGAAAGACAAGTGAAGAGGAAAAAGGTGGGAAATAAGGCGACATTCTCGAAGGGTTTTTCAAGCAACTCGGCTTCAAGCAACGCGGCGCCAAGCAATCCAAAGTCCAATAATCAAGGGGAGTAGCCTAACAAAAGCACCACCAATGAGAAGGCCGAAGGAAAGAAACCTATCAAGAGCAAGGACAATATCAAGTGCTTTAAATGTCAAGGATATGGTCATTATCAATCCGAGTGCCCCACCAAAAGAGTTTTGAAAGGCACAAGATTCGAGATATCGAAAACAATCTTGCGTCACAAGACCAAGAAGATGAATCCGAAGAAGAAGAGGTAGAGGAATTCAATTCCGAAGACGTCAAGGGGGAGACGCTAGTCTTGAGGAGATCTTTACATGCAAAGCCGACGGCCATGGAAGAGGAACAAAGAGAACAAATCTTTCATGCAAAGTGTCTTGTGCAAGGAAAGGTGTGCGATGTAGTAGTAGATGGAGGAAGTTGTACAAATTCCGTCTCCACTATACTCATTGAGAAGTTGAAGGTCCCAACCACAAGCCACTCACGTCCTTACAAACTTCATTGGCTCAATGACGGATCCGAAGTTAAGGTAAATCGACAAGCTTTAATCTCTTTTTCCATGGAAAATTATCAAGATGAGATACATTGTGATGTGGTACCAATGGATGTGTGTCATATACTATTGGAACGACCTTGGCAATACGATCGATTCGTGACACATGAAGGGAGGGAAAACGCTTATATTGTCAAGAAGGATGACAAGAAGTTCAAGTTAAACCCTTTACCACCCTCCAAGATAGTTCCCATCAAAAGACCCTCGCAAAAGACAAACTTATTGGCTAGTGAACGAGAAGCCGAACAAGCCGTCAAGGATGGACAAGCAATTCTTGTCATTCCTCAAGGGGTCCAAAGTCAAGAAGGGAGAAACTACACCCTTAATGAAACCTCTACTCAACAAATTCAAGGATGTATTCCCCGAAGATCTACCCCCGGGTTTACCACCAAAGCGAGGAATTGAACATCAAATAGATTTGATACCCGGAATGCCACTCCCCAACAAGCCGGCCTATAGATGCAATTCGGAAGAAACTAAAGAGCTTCAAAAACAAATTGAAGAATTGCTCTCGAAAGGGTATGTGGAGGAAAGTATGAGTACATGTGCGGTACTGGCTCTTTTAGTACCCGAGAAGGATGGATCATGGCGAATGTGCGTGGATAGTAGGGCAATAAACAACATCATGATTAAATATCGATTCCCAATGCCACGGTTAGATGACATGATTGATGAGTTACATGGAGCAATAATTTACTCAAAGATTGACTTGAGGAGCGGATATCATGAAATCCGTATGCGTGAAGGAGACGAATGGAAGACGGCTTTCAAGATGAAGCACGGATTATATGAGTGGAAGGTGATGCCATTCGGGCTCACAAATGCTCCAAGTACGTTCATGAGACTAATAAATGAGGTTTTAAGACCATTATTGGGAAAATTTGTAGTCGTCTATCTAGACGATATTTTGGTGTATAGCAAAAGTGAGGAGGAACATATACGGCATCTTGAAGAAGTACTCCTAGCTTTGCGAAGAAACAAGCTTTATGGGAAACTTGAGAAGTGTTCGTTCATGCAACCTAGTGTGACGTTCCTTGGATATGTGGTTTCAAAGGAAGGAGTATCGGTGGATCAAACGAAGATTGAAGCAATCAAGTCTTTGTTGGTATATGCCCTAGAGGCAAATCTATTTTACGATATATCATTATTTATTAAGGCATTAATTTATTATGTATTATTTGTTTATTCATATTAATACATAATAAAGCTCTTTGATTAAAAGTGTTATTCAAAATATCCCTGGTCGAGTATTATTATTAATAAGGGCAATAATAATGCATTGAGACTAGTATGTGTTGAGACTCATATAGCTGATATCAGTCTACACATAGGTACGTGTTAAGTGTAATGACGTACTGGATTGACCCGCATGAGAATGCTACGTGGATCGTTACGTGACTGTCATAAGCGATTCTCATAGTGACTATTGTGTTCGTTGTCCTTTGACTTGAAATCGTTATATACCCTAGATGAAGAGTCGTATATTTTGATACCGACAAACATCATTCTGTAACAAGGTGATTATAAAGTCGGATGTTGGATATGCCACAAATCATGCTGAGGGATGTGAACGATGTAGATAGAATTTGTCCCTCCTACATAACGGGAGTATAATATCTGTGGGCCCCTTGATGAGTGAGTCTTAAGTAAATGCATGGCCGTGCTCAAATAAATCAATATTTGATATTGAGTTTATTTGTCTACTTATTAAGTCTACTCGGAGATCAAGAAACCTAGATTAAACTATAACAAGGATGACACGTTCCATGCCTTGTGTTTAATCAGATATTAGGACAAAGGGATAAGAATTATTTTGGTCACATTCAGTTATTGTAATCACTGATAATTCCTATTACTTGGGTAACAATGATGTATTGCTAGATGCCGCTCATTGTTTATAATTAATTATATATTCATATATAGTAATTAATTATTGCCAACGTAATTTAGGAACCTATTGGGTCACACACTTAGAATGAATTGGATTTGAATTTATTTGGGGCATTAATTAGATTAATGGGCTTAAGTTATTAAAATAAAAGGGGACCAAAATATAGTCCTAGTTAGACTAGGACTATATGTTGGCCGGCCCTTCTCTCCCTTTAAATAGGGATGAATTCTTTTGATAGTCAATAAGAATCCAACACCTAAAAGGATTTAGGGTTTAAGTGAAACACTAAATTCGTAGAGAGAAAAAGTAGGGATTTAATTAGTTCTTCATACGACGAAGTCTTCCTACTTTGATTCAATAATTATCTAGCACAAAATTGTTGAATCAAATCATGTCCAATCCGTTCGTGTAGATACCATAGAGAAGCCGTGCAAATCGTTGTTGCGGTGATCGTGATTCAAGCGTGATTCTTTCGAAGATTGTTTGCTCAAACAATCGGATAATTATTCTAAATCTAATTTATATTAATTCGCATGGATTTTGGGAGGGTTTTTGAAATTAAATTTTGTTATTCCGCCTTATTAATTTCGATGAAAACCCAACAGTGGTATCAGAGCAACTTGCGATTATATAAATTGATTTGTATTAATTGTTAATACTATAATTTTTTTTTTTATGTATTTAACCCTATTCAAAAAGAGTTTTGAGGAAAGGAAGTTATATATTATCCGAATAATTGCAAAGGGTTGCAATATTTATTTTGTTTGTGATAAACTGTTTTATATGATTTAATTAGTTGGGCTAAATTTTAAAGAATATTACTAAAAAAAAATTATAAATAAATAAATTGTTAGCAGCTTTTGGGTGAAAACCATAGGAGGCTGCAAATAGTAGCACGGGCAGCTTGGCAGCAAGGCTGCGCATGTGACATACGCGTGCGTTATGGGTACTGTTGATATTTAATGTTTTGATAAAAACATTGGTTTGAGGGGATTGGAACACTGCCCACCGGAAAATTAGTTGCTGGGCCAAACCGCTAGGCTACCTTACTACTAGGTGATAGATATGATCTGTTTATGTTATTTATTCAGTTTTTCAAAATTAAATGTTAATTTTGAAATTTATTACAAAGTGTTTTTATTCTATAATAATTTATCCCAAAGATTCAATCAACACACAAAATTGGTAATTTATAACATGCTTTTAAATTCATGTGATGAATAATTAGCATAAACTTCAATTTAGAAACTTGACTTTAATAATTTGATTACTAAAAGTATTCTAAAATTAAAGTTGATTATTAATTGTATTAGAATTCAATTTGGAAACGTGACTTTAGTAATTTGATTACTAAAAGGATTCCAAGATTGAATTTGACTATTAATTGTATTAGAATTCAATTTGGAAACTTGCTTTAGGAAATTCGATTTCTAAAAGGATTCCAAGATTGTATTTGATTATGTGTTAGAATTTAATTTGGAAACTTAATTTTGATAATTTGATTACTAAAAGGATTCCAAAATTAATTTTGACAACACCCAATTATTTAATAATCTAACTTTCCTAATTGGGTTTAAACAAATATTATTTACCCGTTACATTGCTTGTTCAATTACATGGATTATATAATCGTATTTATATAATGGATATAATTGGGTTTAAACAAGATATTTAAATTGTTTATGTTGTTTATCTTGTTTATTGCATGGTGCGTGGATATGGCCCAAATATTTTCTTTATGCAATGGTTGAATGAATGGTTTATTTTATTTATTTAAAATACGACATGCATGTCGTACCTCTATCTTTACATTCTGAATGTAAATTCTTTTCTCATCTAAATCCCCTCGTATGTTAAAACGAGGCTTCTGAAAATTGTAATTTATTTTGGGAAGACGGCGAGAATAGAAAGCAAAGGGGAACTTGGAGACAACTGAAGCACTTGGAGAAGTTCTTCATTTTTCTCGCTTCACAGCTTTTATTTAACTTCTTCTCACTTGCTTGAGAAAAATCGTTAGATTAGGGGCCACATCCATGTCACATAACTGTTTTATTGATGTATATGATGCATGGATATATATTTATATATTTGCGATATATAAAATGATGAGATCAAATAAACTTTAAAATCCCTCAATTAAATATTAAGTTTATGCCTTCCAAATATGTGACACTCGTCAAGGTCAAGATCATTCAATGGTAGGTCTGCCAAAGCATGAGTACCTTGATTTATCTTAGATGAGACGCGAACCTTTGGTAGAAAGCTGATTAGGTTGGCGGATTGGAAGAGGTGACATTGCGATTCATGAAAGGTGGCTGGATGGTAATATGGGTAATCTTCCTTTTGATCATATTGCAGTTTCTTCTTTGTTTGATAACGGGGTTCCTCGTATTGATCATATTCGTGAGGTCTATGGTGTCCAGCTTCTCTCTCTAATTCAAGATCAGTCTTTGACTATTATAGATCAACCGGATACTCCTATTTGGTTACCCTCTTCTTCTGGTAAGTTCACTGTTAGCTCGGCTTGGCGGGAATGTAGAAGGCCGAGAGTTCGGTCGACTATTTTATCCTTTTGTTGGAATAAATATATTCCTCCTAAAGTCTCGGTCTTTCTTTGGAGGGTTATTCATGGTGGCATCCCTACGGATGATAGAGTTAAAAGAAAGGGCGTTCATTTCGCTTCTAAATGTGAGTGCTGTCTAGAGGCAAGGGAAGAGTCCATCCCCCATATGTTTATTAATGGTGAAATCGCTAAAAAGGTTTGGCAGCATTATGGCTCTCTTTGTGGTGTTCACATGTTTTGGGGTGGTTTGAACCAAATGCTTTATTGTTGGTGGAATGGTTCGCAAACATACAAGAATAGTGCTTTTTCTTATTTATCCCAAGTTCTTCCGGCCTTAATTCTTTGGGAAATTTGGTTGTCAAGGAATAAAAGTAGATATGAAGGAGCCGCTATGAATCATTTGTCTATCATATATAAAATTCGAGAGCAAGTCCTAAGTATTGCTAAAGTATTTGCTTTGTCCTTCTTGTGGAACTCAACCGATGCTCACCTCTTTTCTTTCTTTGGGTTAAATAGAGCTGGCTCTGGTTGTCACAACATTCGTTTGGTGATTTGGCAACATCCTTCTCATGGTTTCATTAAAGTTAATACGGATGGGGTTTCTCGTGAAAATTCGGGCCTGGCTACGGATGGAGGTGTCTTTTGGGATAACAATGGTGATTTCCTTTATGGTTTTTGCAAATTCTATGGCCATTCTTCTAACATGATGGCTGAGGCAATGGCTGTTCGTGACGGTCTCCTTTTGGCATATAATCGTGGTTATTTGAGGGTTTGGCTGGAAGTGGATTCTCTTCCCCTTATGAGCATCATTATTAGAGAATATCATATCCCTTGGGCTGTTTGGTATGTTGTTGCTCACATTCATAGACTTATGTCCTCCATGGAAGTTCGAGTAACTCATATTCTTCGGGAAGGTAATGGTGTGGCTGATGGCTTAGCAAATTTTGCTGCGGATGAGAAAAGGGATGCTGAATTCTTTTCTCATTCGGATCTTCCTAATCGATGTCGAGGGCACTTTATCTTAGACAAAGCCAAGACTCCTTATATCCGTTTGAAATAACCGCACTTCTGGTTTTTGGGTTGCTGCTATTTTTGTTGCTGATGTTTGTCTTCTCTGCAAGCACGAGTCGTGACATAGGGGACGATTCGTCCTTTTTGTGCCTGAATCAGTCGTCCCTTTGTAGTGGACGAATTAAGCTTTCTGGGGACGAGTCGTCCATTTTGTCTCTGCTTCAGTCGTCCCTTTGTAGGGGACGAGTTAGGCTGTCTGGGGACGAGTTGTCCAATCTTGTTTGGCCTAAGCATGTTTGGGCTTTTGGTTGCTCCTTGGTTTCCCTTATTCCTCTTGTAATGGGCAGCTCGTTAGAAGCTGGATCCCTCCCCGTAGATATTTCCTTATGTATTTTATTTCGGCGGTTGAGGTTGTCATGTCCCCCACCTTTGTTTGTAATTTTCTTACTTAATTAATAAAATCTAGGGAGTTCCGTCTCCTTTCGCCAAAAAAAAAAAAAAAAAAAAAAACAACTGTCACATAATTGGGCCTAACTTAACTAAGCTAGAACAATTCGATTGTAAGCTTAGAGGCATGAAATTGGGATATAATTTATCAGATAAATTTGAATAAAGAGTTAATCGCCCAATTGATCCAAGAGTTACATAGAGATGTAATTGAAAATTATTTTCTACCTAAATAATCAAATCTTGGGTGATCAGCCAAAGCTGACTTGAGATAAGATGAAATATGGGTCTTGGCCTACTAGAAAAATATTTGATATTTTTCCGAATTAATGGTGAGGGTCATTAATTTGATATAAAATAGTGGGAGCTATATTTATAAAGTCCTTAAATATAGTTTATATTTAATGATACCTTTTCTGCATAATTTCTGTGATAGATATCCATGGCTACTAATACACAAACTTCATCACTACGATTAGTCCTTGAGAAGGACAAGTTATTTGGAAATAACTTTCTAAACGGTGAAATTTGAGAATTGTTCTCAAACGAAAAGAAGCTATATGTGCTTGAGAAACCCGTACCTACTACACCTGCTATTAATGCTCCTCATGCTGAACATAGTGTTCGTAAAACATGAGGATGATGCTTTGGACATTGGATGTCTCATGCTAACTACCATGACCTCTGAGCTTCAGAAGCAATAAGATAACATGGAGGCGTACGATGTGATCGTACATTTAAAGAAGCTCTACCAAGAGCAAGCTAGGCATGAAAAATTCAATGTCTCAAAGGTTTTGTTCCAACAAGTGGCGGAGGATCGTCTGTGGGGACTCACGTGCTCAAGATGATTGGGTATGCTGAGAACCTTGACTTTCCTTTAGGTCAAGGGTTGACCACTGATCTAATCTTGCAATCGTTGCTCGATAGATACAATCAATTCATTATGAATGAAATTGATAAAATATAACCAGACTTACTCAATGTGTTGAGGACTGCTGAACAAGACATCAACAAGGGCAAAGGCAAGACCATTTGATGGTTCAAGGAAAGGGAAAGGGAATAAATCAACCTCGAGGTCTAGCACCAAAGGGAAGATTAAACCTAAGACCAAAGATAAGGCCTTAAAACCCAAAAGGTGGTGTAGCTAAAGTGGGAACCTGCTTCCATTGCGGTGAGACTGGACATTGGAAGAGGAATTGCCCATAACTGGAAGATGACCCCTACTTACCTCTAGCATTACCGTTTGGGCCATATAAACGAAAATCATATTTCAAGACTCCATAGAGATGGATTCTTGGACTCATTTGATTTTGAATCTTATGAGGTATATGAAGCTTGTTTATTGGAAAAGATGACTGAGTCCTCATTCACCGGTCAAGGTGAGAGGGCTAGTAATCCTTTGGATCTTATACATATAGATGTATATGATCCACTAAACACAAGTGCAAGAGGTGTTGGCATTACTTCATCACGTTCATTGATGACCTCGGTACAGATTTGTTATCTCATCAGAATCCTTTGAAATGTTCAAGGAATTCAAGAATGAAGTACAAAACCAACTTGGTAAAAGTATAAAAGCACTTCGATTTGATCGAGTGGGCGAATACTTAAGTCAAGAATTTGATGATAATCTAAGAGTGTAGGATCTTATCCCAACTCGCTCCATATGGAAACACCACAATGGAATGGTGTATCTGAAAGGAGGAATCGAACTTTGTTTGACATGGTTTGATCTGTGATGAGTCATCCTACTCTTCCAGACTCTTTTTCGGGACATGCACTACTTACAGCTACTTTTACTCTTAACCATGTTCCATCTAAATCTGTTTAAAAGATACCATATGAGTTGTGGAGGGAAGCGTCCTAGTATGTCTTTCATGAAAATTTGGGGTGTGAAGTTTATGTAAAACGTTTACAATTTGACAAGCTTGGCCCTAAATTGGATAAATGTTATTTTGTGGGGTATCCTAAGGAAACAAAAGGGTATTTCTTCCATAATCTAGTTGAGAACAAAGTGTTTGTTGCTCGGACTAGTGTATTCCTAAAAGGAGAGTTTATCTCTTAAAGGAACTAGTGGGAGAAACATAAACCTTGAAGAGTTTCGAGATCCACAAACAAACATTAATCAAGAGATGGAACATGAACAACTTTCACAAAGTGTTGTGGAAGAACATCCTACTCCGGTAACACAAGAACCACGTTGGACTAGTAGGATACGTCATGTGCTCGAGAGATATGATTTCTCGTGACACAACCTAACGACGTACTGCTCATGGATCAAGATGAGCCTACAACCTATGAGGAGGCCGTTAATGGGCCAGACTATCAGAAATGGCTTGGAGCTATGAGATCTGAAATGGAATCCATGTATGCCAACCAAGTATGGACTTTGGTTAACCCGCCCGAAGGAGTAAAGCCCATAGGGTGCGAATGGGTCTTCATGATGAAGACTGACATGGATGGTGTTGTGCATACCTTTAAGAGGCTACTTATGGCTAAAGGTTTTCAAAAGTTCATGGTATAGACTATGACAAAAACTTTTTCCCAGTCGTAATGCATCCATTAAGATCTTGCTTGCTATTGCAGTTTATCATGACTATGAAATTTGGCGAATGGACGTCAAAACGGCTTTCCTTAATGGAAACCTACTTAAGGATGTGTACGTGACACAACCTTAAGGTTTTGTAGATCCAAATGATGCAAATAAAGTGGGTTAACTACAACGATCCATTTATGGATTAAAGCAAGCTTCTAGGAGTTGGAATCTTCGTTTCGATAATACAGTCAAAGAGTTTGGCTTTATCAAAAACGAAGATGAACCTTGTGTTTACAAGTAAGTTAGTGGGAGCTCAGTAATATTTTTGGTCTTGTATGTAGATGACATACTACTCATTGAAAATGACATTCTTACTTTGCAATCTGTTAAAGGTTGGCTAGAGAAATGTTTTTCAATGAAAGATTTAGGAGAAGCATCCTATATTCTTAGAATTAAGATCTATAGAGATAGATTGAAAAGGTTGCTTGGCCTAAATCAAAGTGCATATATTGACTAAGTGTTGAAAACGGTTCAACATGCAAGATTCCAAGAAAGGATTCTTGCCCATGTCACATGGAGTAAGCCTTTCAAAGGCCCAGTGTCCTTCCATTGAGAGTGAAAGGGACCGTATGAGTAAGATTCCATATGCTTCGGCAAATGGATCTATCATGTATGCCATGTTATGCACTCGACCAGATGTATTGTAAGCCTTGAGCGTGACGAGCGGTACCAATTAGATCCTAGTGATGGTCATTGGATTGCTATCAAGAATATCCTTAAGTACTTAAGAAGGACTAAGGATACATTCTTGATTTGTGGAGGCGACGAAGAGCTCATTGTAAAGGGTTACACTGATGCTAGCTTCTAGACCGATAAAGTGAATTATCGATCGCAATCAGGGTAAATGTTTTGCCTAATGGATGAGTGTATGCTAGAAAAGTTCAAAGCAAGAGACAGTTGCCTATTCTACCACGAGACTAAGTATATTGCTACTTCTAATGGTGCATTGGAAGTCGTTTGGAACGAAAGTTCAATAGTGAACGACATTATTCTTAGCATTGTAGACCCGGTGGCACTTTATTGTGACAACAAGAATGCCATTGCGCGAGCTAAGGAACCTAGATCTCATCGATGATCCAAACATATACTTAGGAGATTCCATCTCATTTGAGAGATTCTCAAAAGAGAAGATGTGAAGATATATAAAATACCAACAAAGAAGAAATTAGTTGATCCCTTGACGAAGCCTCTTGCTCGCGGAAGCATGAGAGTCACACTAGATCTATAGGCATTAGAGATGCTCATGATTGGCTCTAGTGCAAGTGGGAGACTGTTGGTATATGCCCTAGAGGCAAATCTATTTTACGATATATCATTATTTATTAAGGCATTTATTTAGTATGTATTATTTGTTTATTCATATTAATGCATAATAAAGCTCTTTGAATAAAAGTGTTATTCAAAATATCCCCGTCGAGTATTATTAATAAGGGCAATAATAATGCATTGAGACTAGTATGTGTTGAGACTCATATAGCGATATCGGTCTACACATAGGTACGTGTTAAGTGTAACGACGTCTTGGATTGACCCGCATGAGAATGCTACGTGGATCGTTACGTGAGTGTCATAGCGATTCTCATAGTGACTATTGTGTTCGTTGTCCTTTGACTTGAAATCGTTTTATACCCTAGATGAAGAGTCGTATATTTTGATACCGACAAACATCATTCGTAACAAGGTGATTATAAAGTCGGATGTTGGATATGCCACAAATCATGCCGAGGATATGAACGATGTAGATAGAATTTGTCCCTCCTACATAACGGGAGTATAATATCTGTGGGCCCCTTGATGAGTGAGTCTTAAGTAAATGCATGGCCGTGCTCAAATAAATCAATATTTGATATTGAATTTATTTGTCTACTAATTAAGTCTACTCGGAGATCAAGAAACCTAGATTAAACTATAACAAGGATGACACGTTCCATGCCTTGTGTTTAATCAGATATTAGGACAAAGGGATAAGAATTATTTTGGTCACATTCAGTTATTGTAATCACTGATAATTCCTATTACTTGGGTAACAATGATGTATTGCTAGATGCCGCTCATTGTTTATAATTAATTATATATTCATATATAGTAATTAATTATTGCCAACGTAATTTAGGAACCTATTGGGTCACACACTTAGAATGAATTGGAGTGGAATTTATTTGGGCCATTAATTAGATTAATGGGCTTAAGTTATTAAAATAATAGGGGACCAAAATATAGTCCTAGTTAGACTAGGACTATATGTTGGCCGACCCTTCTCTCCCTTTAAATAGGGATGAATTATTTTGATAGTCAATAAGAATCCAACACCTAAAAGGATTTAGGGTTTAAGTGAAACACTAAATTCGTAGAGAGAAAAAGTAGGGATTTAATTAGTTCTTCATACGACGAAGTCTTCCTACTTTGATTCAATAATTATCTAGCACAAAATTATTGAATCAAATCATGTCCAATCCGTTCGTGTGGATACCATAGAGAAGCCGTGCAAATCGTTGTTGCGGTGATCGTGATTCAAGCGTGATTTTTTCGAAGATTGTTTGCTCAAACAATCGGGTAATTATTCTAAATCTAATTTATATTAATCCGTCTCCTTTCGCCAAAAAAAAAAAAAAAAATTCGCATGAATTTTGGGAGGATTTTCGAAATTAAATTTTGTTATTCCGCCTTATTAATTTCGATGAAAACCCAACAGTCTTGGCCTACTCCAACCAACATTACGGAGGTACGATCATTCCATGGGTTAGCCTCTTTCTATAGACGCTTCATTCAAGATTTTAGCACCATTGCAAGTCCCATAACCGAAACCCTAAAGAAGGGAAAATTTGAATGGACTTCGACGGCACAACAAGCTTTTGAAAAACTCAAGGAAAAGTTATGCAAGACACCGGTTTTGGCCTTACTCGATTTCTCTCAACCTTTTGAAGTCGAATGTGATGCTAGCGGAGTGGGCATAGGGGCGGTGTTGACTCAAGGAAAACGGCCCATTGCTTACTTTAGCGAAAAGCTTGGAGGTGCGAGGCTCAATTATTCTACCAACGACAAGGAATTTTATGCCATGGTTCGAGCTTTGGATCATTGGAGCCATTATTTAAGGTCGAATCATTTCGTCCTTCATTCCGATCATGAGGCTTTAAAATACATACATGGGCAACACAAGTTAAAACCAAGGCACGCAAAATGGGTGGGATTTCTGCAATCTTTCAACTTCTCTTCAAAGTATAAGGATGGAAAGAATAACGTTGATGTGGGAGCGTCGAGGTGAAGTCGTGAATAAAAGCCGTAGACCCAATGCATGTGGGAAAAACAGGTTTACATGGCCATTTAAAGCTTTGGTGATGCTAAATGGGAAAATATATAAGCTTGAGAGGCATTTGGAGGACACATGCACGACAAGGGAGGATACAAGCGTGAAAGAAGGCTTTTTGGAGTTTTTGGACCAAAGGCGATCGCCTTGAATGGGAGGAAGCGATCGCCCCGTCAGCAGATTTGCGAACCATGTTTTTGGCCACAAAGCGATCGCTTTGTAGCGGGCCAGGGCGATCGCCCTCTTTCCAGTTTGAGGAATTCCGCCTTTTTTCTGCTGCTGTTTTGATTCTGTATAGGTTTATGTCTCTATTCCTAGGTATGATGGTATTCTAAATGCTTGTACAATTAAGATTAGATTTCTTTTCCTTTTAAGATTAGGATGCATTGTAAACACCTAAATAAAGGGTTAGATTTAGAGTTGTAAAATTCAGATTTCAGATTTGATTCTCAAGAGAGTAATACAAAAGAACAAAGTTTTGTTCAGATTTTTGTCTATTATTTACCTTAGGTTTAGGAAGGTAATATTCAAAGGGCTCTTTACGTTAGGTGAGTGAAGCCTAACCGGTGAACCCAAATGGGATCTTTACGTTAGGTGAGTGAAGCCTAACCGGTGACCCGTCATCTATCTTTTTGTTTTCGCTGCAACTTTTCATCGTTATTCACATAACCTTCGTCCATAAATTCATAAGGAACAACTTCGGCGTTTGTTACGCATCAAATTGGTATCAAAGCAAAGGTTTTTCACGAATTCTATCTTCGTGAACGATCATGGCGAATGGAGAAGCATGTCCACGAGGATTAACTTTGGAACAAGCCACAAATCTGCGACGAGATCGAGAATTACAAGATCTTCAACGACGTATGGATCGAGTATTACAATTATTGGAAGATCGACAACGAGGGCGTGAAGAATTTGAAAACTCCAACTCGGATGACGAAGAGAGACGAAGGGGAGAATGATGCGGGAGCGTCGAGGTGAAGTCGTGAATAAAAGCCGTAGACCCAATGCATGTGGGAAAAACGGGTTTACATGGCCGTTTAAAGCTTTGGTGATGCTAAATGGGAAAATATATAAGCTTGAGAGGCATTTGGAGGACACATGCACGACAAGGGAGGATACAAGCGTGAAAGAAGGCTTTTTGGAGTTTCTGGACCAAAGGCGATCGCCTTGAATGGGAGGAAGCGATCGCCCCGTCAGCAGATTTGCGAACCATGTTTCTGGCCACAAAGCGATCGCTTTGTAGCGGGCCAGGGCGATTGCCCTCTTTCCAGTTTGACGAATTCTGCCTTTTTCCTGCTGCTGTTTTGATTCCTGGGTTGTATAGGTTTATGTCTCTATTCCTAGGTATGATGGTATTTTAAATGCTTGTACAATTAGGATTAGATTTCTTTTCCTTTTAAGATTAGGATGCATTGTAAACACCTATATAAAATTAGGATTAGAGTTGTAAAATTCAGATTTCAGATTTGATTCTCAAGAGAGTAATACAAAAGAACAAAGTTTTGTTCAAATTTTTGTCTATTATTTTCCTTAGGTTTAGGAAGGTAATATTCAAAGGGCACTTCACGTTAGGTGAGTGAAGCCTAACTAACCGGTGAACCCAAACGGGATCTTTACGTTAGGTGAGTGAAGCCTAACCGGTGACCCGTCATCTATATTTTTGTTTTCGCTGTAACTTTTCATCGTTATTCACATAACCTTCGTCCATAAATTCATAAGGAACAACTTCGGTGTTTGTTACGCATCAAACGTGGTAGCGGATGCGTTATCAAGAAGGTATTCAATGCTTACCATGATGGATGCCAAGTTACTAGTGTAATACCATAAGTTTTTGCATACATTTTATGTGTTTAATTGCTTAAATAACATGTTAGTTTAGTTATGCCATAATTCTTGATACAAGATTTTGATCCTTGTTACTTCTAATTGCAATACTTTAGATGTTTACATTGTTTGTGTTATTATGCTCAACATGTGTGTTTGATTGCTTGTATAAATATGTTCAATATGGTTTTTTTTGCCTTAATTCATATTCATGTTAATGCACTAACTCGGCACAAGCCCTTGTGATTATTCATAAGTGTGAGGTGATTGTTGTTAGCATTGTTGAGATGATCTATGTGTATTATGTGTTGTTAAAGGTTCTATGAGTATTGTGTAATCACACCTAGGGTGGCCAAGTGATTTAACCAAGGAAATAGAGACAATTAGAAGTAAGACTGGACAGTAGGGGTTTGCACGGCCGCGCGCCTTTTTGTGACACGGCCGTGCAAAAGTGGCCAGACATTCCAGTAAGTTTGCCACGGCTGTGCAGCTTTGTTGATACGGCCATGCAAGGATTCCAGTAAGTTTGGCACGGTCGCGCAGCCTTTCTTGGCACGGCCGTGCGAGAGTGACACGGCCGTGCAAAGCGTACGGACAGAACTTAAGTGACTTGTAATTTTTGGCTTTAGACCCTTGGACCCTTGGCTGAAAGTATTGTACCATGGCTTGACCAGTTGACCATATATAAGTCATTTGAAGACTCAAAACACATCATCTTTTCCATAGTTCTATCTTGAAGCCCTAGAGAACTTGTGTGGGAGATTTAAAGTGAGAATAGTGTGTGTGTTCTATCCTTCACCATCCAACCATTGGATCATCCATGCAAGGCTACCAAAACATAGCTTGGGACTAGGGGACTTCATAACCAAGCCTTGATTGTGAATTTGTTGGTTTAAATTTCTACTTTGGAGGTAAGTTACTAAACCCCCTCTTGTATGTTAGAAATTGTTACATGTATGAATGTTTGTAAACATGCATGACTTGAATTGTTGTTGGATTCATGTGGGAATGTTAAGTTGATGAAAATTACATGTTATAATATGAAAGACATGGTTTGGTTAGTGTAAATTTTGTAGAGATTGATAATCACCGAAGTAGTGAACTAATGAACATGTTAAGAGACTTTAGATGGTGAAAATTGCATATAGCAATTATACCCAATTTTTATGAACTTAATGAATTAACACAAAAAGTGGATTTTTGGGAAGATTATAATTCTCCGAATCACTAGTTAAATTACTACGAAAATTAGAGTACATTTGATATGATTTTTAGTCCTCCGTGTATTTGATACTGGTATATTAGAGACTTGTAAAGTAGCTCTAAATTTGTGGTTTGTGGCTTTAAACAATATGTTTGATGATTATATGTTGTAGGAAAATATAATCTGCATGATGTTTGTCAAGTTCATTACTTTTGAACTTGACGGTTATTTGCATAAGTTGAGTAAGATTACCTACTTGTGTGTTGTGTAAGTCCAGCTGGGGTCGTCATTGTTTATGTCATGGTAGGACGACCTATCGTCTTTACAAATCAAAGTTTGTGATCGCTATAAGTCGCCGTACCGGAGTTCACACACCCTCTTCTGTTGGCCACAGTTGAGAAGTAGCCCCACTATTGTAGCAATACGCATGACTTTGGCTTGCTAGTTGAACCCGATGGGATTAGTCGGGGACGTCGATACTACGTACATGAGTATCGAGGCACTATTGGTTGTTTGTGTATTGCAGGAGCGACACAAAGTTGAAGAAAGAGATATGATATCCTTCTCTAACGTGGTTTATGTATAAGTACTTATGTGTGAACCAAAGTGCTATGTGAGTTGAATGATGGTATATCAAGTAAGATGATATATGTTATGTTATGGTATATAAATGTTGATACCGTGTTATGTTTATTGCTTGAGCATCATGCCATGCCATTTAGTTGCATTAGTAACTTACTGTGTCATTATGACTCACACCGTTATGTGTTTATTTGTTTTTCCTTAGATCCCAGTCAACCCGGGAGTTCACGGTGAGATCGGGAAGGATCACGCTAGCTCGCAGTTTGTCTACGTTTGTTAGATCAAGGAACCTTTCCTTAGTTCGTTGTTGTATTTTGGTAAGGACGATGGTGGTGAAGTTATGTAAACTTTACTAAGGGTAGTACTTGGTGTAATTTGTATATTCTTTTGGTAGCCGACATATGTATGTAGTGTTCTTGTACAGTTTCGTTGTTAAGTTAGTTTCTTTCCCGAGCATGTCGTAGCTCGTGGTTATGTTTTGTTCCGGCATGTTGTGGCCGAGGTTTTTGTAGTAGTTGTCTTTCCCGAGTTATAAACTCGTGGTTGTTATTAGTAGTTCTGGCTTTGCTATTGGTGGAATCTAGATTGGTTGAAAGACCTCTTTCTTTCGAAGCCTTAAACATCACTCTTCGTGTAGAAGGATAGTACTTAGAAAGGGGGAGCGCCTTAATCTATTGCAGGAAAGAATGAAGAAAGACTGGACTAGAAAGAAGATGCCGAATAGCTGGAGTGCCAAGCGAAGAAAGAAGTTATGGACTGGCTTGCTCTTAGCATGCTAAGAATCCATCTTTGAAAAGCGAACTGGTCTTTCTTTAGCCTTTGAAGAAGTATGCCCGTATCACCGCTTTGAAGACCTCAAGTGCCTTAAGGTAAGGCACCTTTACTTTCACTTTTATTTCTCAAGGCATCATGCCACCTGTCTATCGTCAGTTTAGCTGCATACGGACATTCCCTTCTGGGACCTCATTCGAGAACGATAATAGGATAGCTACCTACCTGATTGACTGGACCCGTGTCGAAGGTCATCTATTGAATAAAAGAGGAGCAGTATGCCGAAGATTGTTCATACCGTGTTAATCAGGTTATCAATTGTGTTTTGTCCTAAGTACGGGTGGTTACGCCACGTGCTCTTCTTGTTGTTATGTTGTATTGGCGACCCGACCTTGGGATTTCGTATAGAGATCCGGGTCGGGGCGTCAAAGTTGGTATCAGAGCTTGTGTTAGCTATTCGCCAGGATAGGTTCCATGGCCTAGGTGGGTATGGTGTGTGTTATCGAGATTTTAACGTCGAGTGTTTTATGTAGGTTGAAATGGTGCGGACTAGGTTCGGAGCGAGTGCTAGTAGGGTTGGTACTAGTGCCGGAGGGAATGATGGGAGAGATGATGACGTGAATCGACCACCGAATGTCCCTCCTGAACAGAACCAAGAGAATCCGAATGCAAACATGGCTGTTATGATGGGACGGATGATGGAACTCATGAACCAAATGACTGAACGAATGAATGGGGGAGCAACGACTACACCGGAAGTTGAAGCTCCACAACCGGAAATCGAAGTACCACAACCTGAGGCGAGGCCTAGGAATTATACTACCACATTGGAGCGTTTCTTGAAGATGAAACCACGTACCTTTCTTGGGGAACCGGATGCTACAAAAGCTGAATTGTGGATTGAGCATATCATCAAGATATTTGCAGCCTTAGGCTGTAACGATGATGAGAAAGTCAACCTAGCTGTGTTCAAACTCGAGGGAGCGGCTGAGCACTGGTGGCAGGTATTACAAGGAAGCTGGGTCTTAAAGGGAGAAGCTCACAGTTGGCCTAATTTCTTGAGGGAATTCAAGGCGCAGTACATTCCGAAAGTAGTTCGGGAAAGAAGAGAGAGAGAGTTCTATGATTTGGAACAGGGCAGTATGACAGTGGCACAATACTCGGCCAAGTTCACAGAATTGGCTCGATATTTTAGTCACTTGGTTCCTACGGAGGCAAAGAAGGCCCAGAAGTTCATAAAGGGCCTAAAGACAGAGTACAGGAAACAATTGCTATCCTTGCAGCTTGCTGACTATAGGAGTGCAGTGGATAGGGCTTACGGGATTGAGAGTGATATAGAGGAGCACCGGGGGAGAAATTTGAACAACCCTCCACAGGCATCGCAGAATCAGGGACGAGGACAAGGTTCCGGTAGTCGATATAGCGGTGGAAACAACAACCGCAGGGGGAGTCAGAAGAGAGGACAATCTGAGGGGCAACAATCCGGTGGGAGGAGTAATAGTGCCGCATCTGTACAAGGTCCACGGGGTACTCCACAAATTTGTAGTTACTGTTCAAAATCGGGGCATTCCGAGGATAAGTGTTATAGCTAGACAGGGAATTGGTTGGGCCAGTGCTTCTATTGCAAGGAGGTTGGTCATCAAAAGAGAGATTGTCCTAAGTTAAAGAGTGGTCAGGCTGGGAGCGCTAGTGTACAGTCTAGCGGAACGAAGAGGGACAGTGACGGTAGACCTAAGGTCCAGGGTCGTGTGTTCGCGCTTGATCAGTGCGGTGTACCGGAGTCTACTTCAGTCATAGGAGGTAGCCTTTCTGTCTTCGGTAGTAGAGCTCGAGTTCTTATAGATCCTGGCTCATCGCATTCATATGTTGCATCCCATTTTGTGAACAACTTGTGTGTGTTGCCCCAGCCCTTATCGTTTGTGCTTGGGGTGTCTACCCCGTTGGGGGAGCATATGTTGGCCTCGGATGTGTACCGAGCTTGTGATATACTTGTAGGTGATCACACTTTGCATGCTGATTTGGTAGTGTTACCCATACGTGATTTTGATGTGATACTTGGCATGGACTAGTTATGTGCATATCATGCTTTGGTAGATTGTCATAGAAAGAAAGTTACTTTTTCTATGCCGGGTGTGCCTGAATTTGTGTTTGTGGGTGATGCTGTGATGCGGGAGCATTGGGTTACAACCTTCGCAAAGACCCAAACAAAGCCATGGACGCATTACAAGTGGGTGATGATGGGTTAACGCTATCTCTCGAGGCTTTGATGATGCAAGGAGGGAGGTTTCAAGAGTTTGGAAGGCATTTGGAAGTTACGTGCACGACAAGGGGCGATGCATGGGAAAAAGAAGGCATTGACAACATTCTGGAGCAAGAGCGATCGCCTTGCCTAGGAGAAAGCGATCGCCTTTGAAGCAGTTTCGAGGACCAAGTTTCTGGCCACAAAGCGATCGCTTTGTGGCGCAAGAGGGCGATCGCCCTGTGACCAGAATTGGTGTAGTCGACTTTCCTGCTGCTGTTTTGATTCCTAGCTTGTATAGGTTTGATTTTTTATTCCTAGGTAGGATAGTATTCTAAATGCTTGTACAATTAGGATTAGTTTTCTATTCCTTGTAAGGTTAGGATGCATTGTAAAACAACTATAAATAGGGATAGATTTAGAGATGTAAAGGGCAGATTATTGTTATAATTCTCAAAGAGAAATTCAAAGAACAAAGGTTTGTTCTTATTTTGTCTATTATTTCCTTAGGTCTAGGAGGTAATATTCAAAGGATTCTTTACGATAGGTGAGTGAAGCCTATCCGGTGAATCCAAACGGGATCTTTACGTTAGGTGAGTGAAGCCTAACCGGTGACCCGTGTTCTATCTTTTGTTTTCGCTGCAATTTTCATCTTTATTCCATAAACCTTCATCCATAACTTTGTAAGCAACAACCACTGCGTTTATTACGCATCATGCTGTCAAGAGTGATTTGCATGTTATATCTGCATTAAAAGCTAGGAAACTGTTATCGCATGGGTGTGCGGGTTATTTGGCGTGTGTGGTGGATAGAAGTATTGCTACTCCTGTGTTAGAAGAAGTTCCCTGTAGTGTGTGAATTTTCAGATGTGTTCTTTTCTGATTATGCATTGCCTTCTGATAGAGAAATTGAGTTTTGTATTGAATTGTTGCTGGGGACTACCCCGATTTCTAAAGCCCCGTATAGAATGGCACCGGCAGAATTAAAGGAATTGAAAGAACAGTTGCAAGAATTGCTTGACAGGGAGTTTATTAAACCGAGTGTATCACCGTGGGGTGCACCGGTGTTGTTTGTTAGAAAGAAGGATGGTACGTTGAGATTGTGTATCGATTACATGCAATTGAATCAGGTAACAATCAAGAATAGGTACCCTTTACCACACATTGATGATTTGTTCGATCAGTTACAGGGGTCAGTGGTGTATTCCAAGCTAGACTTGAGAAGTGGCTACCACCAGTTGAAGGTGCGAGCTGAAGATGTTCCTAAAACAGCTTTTCGCACAAGGTATGGTCACTATGAATTTGTGGTTATGCCATTCGGGTTGACAAATGCACCGGCAGTATTCATGGACTTGATGAATCGGGTATTCCATGAGTATTTGGACTGTTTTGTGGTAGTGTTCATCGATGACATTCTTGTGTATTCCAAATCTCGGGAAGAACATGCGCAACATTTAAGGTTAGTACTATCGGTCCTTCGAGAGAAGAAATTGTTTGCCAAGTTTAGCAAATGTGCTTTCTGGCTTGAGGAGGTTTCCTTTCTAGGGCATGTTGTTTCGAAAGACGGGATAGCGGTGGATCCGTCAAAGGTAGAAGCAGTGACGAATTGGAAGAGACCAACTTCAGTGACGGAGATCCGAAGTTTCTTGGGTTTGGCAGGTTACTATCGGAGGTTCATTGAGGGATTTTCAAAGATTGCGACTCCTATGACAAATTTAACAAAGAAGTCAACGCCGTTTGTTTGGGATGATAAATGTGAGAACAGCTTCCAAGAGTTAAAGCGGTGATTGACAACGGCTCCTGTATTGACATTACCGAACGGCGGGGATAACTTCATGATTTACAGCGATGCATCCAAATAAGGTTTGGGATGTGTGCTTATGCAAAATGGTAAAGTTATAGCGTATGCTTCGAGGAAATTAAAGGATGCGGAACGGAACTATCCTACTCATGATCTTGAATTAGCGGCAATTATGTTTGCGTTGAACAAATGGAAACATTACCTTTATGGGGCGAAATTTGAGGTCTTCACGGATCACAAAAGCTTAAAGTACCTTTTCTCGCAAAAGGAGTTGAACATGAGACAGCGCCGATGGGTGGAAAAGTTAAAGGACCACAATTGCACGATTCTTTACCACCCGGGAAAGGCGAATGTAGTCGCAGACGCGTTGAGTAGGAAGGTGTACATGTCGTGCATGATGGTTCAAGAATGGAAGACATTAAAGGACTTGAGGGATTGGAGTCCTAGTGAGTCGGAACATAGTGTGATCTTTGCGAATGTCCGGGCTACTCCAGTTTTGTTGCAACAAATTAAGGAAGCTCAGGTTAGTGACCCGGAGTTCGAGAAGTTGAGGGGACAGTTGAATGAAAGCAAGACACTTGACTTTGCGATGAACAGGAATGGCATCTTGACTTTTAGGGGGAGAGTTTGTGTTTCGTCAGACGAAACGGTAAAACGGCAAGTACTTGATGAAGCTCACAAGGCTAAGTATACAATACATCCGGGGAGTACAAAAATGTATAGATTTAAAGAAACAGTTTTGGTGGAATGGTATGAAGCGAGAAATAGCGGAGTATGTATCTAGGTGCTTGACATGTCAACAAGTGAAGGCTGAACATCAAAGGCCTGCAGTGTTATTACAACCGTTGGAGATCCCGGAGTGGAAATGGGAACATATTACGATGGATTTCGCGACAGGGTTGCTGCGTACTCGTCGGGGTTTTGACGCTGTTTGGGTTGTTGTGGATAGGTTAACTAAATCAGTTATTTTCTCTCTCTAGACCGGTGACAACCCTAGCCCTAGGGTATTCGCAATTCTGGCCGCCGGCGGCCTGTCATGGCAGAACCGTTTCCCCCTCTTCCGTCTTCCTCTCTCAACCCGTCTCCTTCCTTTGTTTTCTCCCATGCAATCCCCACGCCTCCTAACCCTACCCCGACTACTCAAACACCGCTACACCTCTCTCATGCGAACCCTAATACCTTCAACCCTAACAGCGGCGCTACCTCTTCAACAGCCGCCGGCCCTTCTACCGCAAACCCTAGCCCGCCGCTTTTCAACAAGTCCTTCGCTTCTCTCCTCACCAACAGCCCGACTCATCATGCTAGTGATATTCCTAAGATTGCTTCCGCCATGCATAAGGGGGTCCCTTCTCTAAAGCTTACAAAGGAGACCATTGCCGCCTTTGCCAAGCCTTTTGCATGGACTTTAGTTGGGAAATTTTTAAATGGCCGGCCTACCATGGAAGCGGCTAGGTTGGCCTTTGCTAAGTTTCATCTTAAGGGCAATTATAAGCTTGGCCATATTGATCAACAACATATGCTCATTCAACTATCCACCGAGGAAGATTTTCATAGGTTATGGACGAAGGAAGTTTGGTATGTCACGAAGTTTCCTATGCGCACTACTGTTTGGACTCCTTCTTGGCGACCCAAGGAAGACTCTCCATTGGCACCGGTATGGGTTAGTCTTCCGGGGTTACCCGTTCATTTGTTCAATAAGGTCTTCCTATTTTCTCTTGTTAGTACATTTGGCAAACCTTTGGCTATTGATAAGGCTACGGCGGAATTGTCAAGGCCAAGTGTTGCTAAAATTTTGGTCCAAGTGGACTTGCTTAAATCTCTTCTGGAGAAGATTCATATTGACTGTGGGGATGTTTCGCCTAGTTTCTTTCAAGATGTGGTATATGATAATCTTCCTCTTTATTGTCGTCACTGCTCAGTTTTGGGACACGATCATTCCAGCTGTCGTGTGCTAAATAAGGAGTATAAGAAGGAGGGTAAGAAAGACGATAAAGGAAAGACTGCTGCTTCCAAAAAGGTTACGGGGGATGGTCTTGATAAAGGACTGAATTCTAACCTTGCTGGTGAGACTTTGAAGGTGAAGAATGGTACTAAGGAGAAGCCAAAGAAGACTTATGTTCCAAGGCTGGCTCGTAGGGGTTTGGAACTTCCTAAAGCAGTAAATGAGGCTCTTAAAAAGCCTTTGTCTTCTGCTGTTCTGGAGGAATCTTGTGCTATTCCGGAGTTGCAAAATTTAAAGAAACTGTGCACTCCACTCAAGGACGATTCGGCTTTAAGAGCAAAAGGGTCATCTACTGCCAAGTTGAATACGTATGGTTCGCTAAATTTATCCCCTAGAGGTCCGGCAGTTACCTCTATCTCTCATGTTATGGAGCTTCACATGGATAGAAAGGAGAGTGAGTTGGTTAACCTAGATGATGGGGAAGGTGCATTCACCGAAGTGATCAATAAGAAGCGTAAAAGTTAAGAAAAAGGTTTGCAGTCTGCAGGCCACAATTCGCAGCCTTAATTCTTTTACTCTCTGTGAGTATCTCATACCTTCTTGGTTCACATACTTTTACTCTGCTATTTTGCTATGGTGTCTTTCTTAAGTTGGAATGCTAGGGGTATCAGCAATGGTGCCACAGTTCGAAGGATTAAACGGTTATTTCGTTTACATAATGTTTCTCTTTTTGCTATTTATGAGCCGAAAGCAAGGGGTGATATGTTGGGAGCTTTTGTTCGAAAAGTTGGTTGTGAAGCTGGCTTAATGAATTTGAATAATAGAGTTTGGGTTGTCTGGAAACATGGTCTTCATTGTGTGGTCGTGCATGATTCTAAGCAGGCCTTAACGCTAGAAATATCTCATCCTCTTTGGCATGAAGTGGTTTGGGTATCTTTTGTCCATGCTAGCTGTAACAAATACTCTCGTCGGACCCTTTGGGATGATCTTATGGTGATAAGTGAGGTTGATTTTCCCTGGATGGTGGTTGGGGACTTTAATGTTGTTTTAGATCAGACAGAGAAGGTGGGTGGTAATCCTATTAATGAGGCCAATGTGGCTGAGTTTTCTGATATGATCCAATACTCTAATCTTATCAATGCGGGTTATGATGGGAATATGGCAACTTGGTATAATAAAAGAATGGGGCGCAGGGCTATTTATCAAAGGCTTGACAGGGCTTTCTATAATGAAAAATGGATGAGTCTTTTTCACCTGACTGGAGTTTCTCATTTACCCCGTTCCTGTTCGGATCACGCCCCACTTCTTATAAATATTCAGATCGAGGCTGAACTTATCAAGGGGTCTTTTCGATTTCTTAATGTGTGGCTGAAGCATCATAATTTTCTAAACATTGTTCGTGATTCGTGGGATTTATCTATGGATGGAAGGCCAATGGTTTGTTTTGCAAAGAAGCTTGGTCGACTTCGGAAATGTATCTCGGTTTGGAACAAGGAGGTTTTTGGGCATATTGATCAACAGGTTAAAAATGTGGAAGATGAGGTTCTTGCTTGCGAGTTGTTTCATCAACAGCATGGTACTGAAGATATGAGGAATGCTCTTAATCTAGCTCAGGCTCATCTCTTGTCTAAACTTAAAATTGAGGAGGATTTTTGGGCTCAAAAGGCTAACATTTCTTGGCTAAAAGAGGGGGATCGTAACACTCGTTTTTTTCATGCAACGGTTAAGAAGAAGAGGCAAAAGATTTTTATCCATAAGATTAAGGATCGGCAGGGTCATTGGCTTACCAATAAGGAGGATATTCAGACTGAGGCGGTTGGTTTTTATGCAGATCAACTCCAAGGGCAATGTGTTAATCCGTCAGATGATTATTTATTTCTCATTCCTAGTCTTATCACAGAAGAGGATAATGGGAATCTCACGGCTGTTCCGTCTATAGATGAGGTTAAGACTATTGTTTTTGACATGAATGGGCAGAGTGCAGCGGGTCCGGATGGTTTCACAGGGGATTTTTACAAGGTATGCTGGGATGTGATCAAGAATGATCTAGTCCGTGCCATTGGTGAGTTCTTTTCGGGATTTCAGATGCCTCGTAGCTGGACTAGTACATTAATAGTGACTATCCCCAAGGTGGACACTCCGACTTCTTTTTCGGATCTTAGGCCAATCAGCCTTTGCAATTTTTGTAACAAAGTTGTCACCAACCTGTTAACTCGTCGTCTGGCTCCTATTCTTCCTCGGATTATTTCCCAGCAGCAAAGTGGTTTTGTTCGGGGTAGGGTGATTCATGAGAATGTTCTTCTAGCTCAAGAGCTTATGCAATCCATCACAAAGAAAGTTCGCGGATCAAATGTTGCGTTAAAGCTGGACATGGCAAAAGCCTATGATAGGCTTTCTTGGTTTGGGCTCATAAAGGTCATGCGACAGTTTGGATTTAATGAGGTATGGATTGATTTGATATATAGATGCATCTCTAATAGCTGGTTCTCCGTTCTTGTTAATGGGGAAGTTTGTGGCTTTTTTCACTCTATGAGGGGTTTGCGACAAGGCGATCCTTTATCTCCATGTTTGTTTATTATTGTTGCTGAAATTATGAGTCGGGGCCTTAACCAGTTGCGTGATGATAACCCCCATTATAGATTTAAAACTCATCCGAATGTTCCGGTGATCTCCCACTTAGCCTATGCTGATGATGTGCTTATTTTCTGTAATGGCTCAAAAGTTTCGCTTGAGGCTCATATGAAGTATCTTGAGTGGTACTAAGGGTTTTCGGGCCAGCTTGTTAATATCCAGAAATCATGCTTTATTACGGGAAAGCATGATATAGTGCGAGATGGTATTATTGCAAGAGCTACGGGTTTTATCAAGCAGGACTTACCTATAAAATATTTGGGTTGCCCTCTATATATTGGGAGACTAAAGACTAGTCTTTTCAGTCCTTTATTTCAGAAAATGGAAGCCCGGCTTGCCTCTTGGAAAGGAAAGCTTCTCTCCTTTGGTGCTAAGCTTACTTTGATTAAATCGTGTCTGGCAGCTATTCCGCTTTATTATTTGTCCCTTATTCATCCTCTTAAAGGGATTATTCAAAGGATGGAGCGTATTATCACAAGGTTTTTCTGGAGAAATGTTGACGGGTCCCGAAAATGTCATTGGCTGTCATGGGATAAAATGAGCTAGCCTATTGATGAAGGGGGATTGGGTTTGCGGAAATTTGAGGATGTTTCCATGGCTTTTGCCATGAAGCTTTGGTGGAGATTTCGGACTACGGACTCTCTTTGGAGTGCATTCATGTTGGCCAAATATTGCAGCGGTATTCACCCTATGGATGCTTCACGGAAATTTTATGAGTCCCATATCTGGCGTCGTATGTTGGATGCTAAGCCTTTGGTTGAAAACCGGTTAGGTTGGAGGATTGGCAGAGGTGACATTACGATTCATGAGCGGTGGCTGGATGGCTATATGGGTAACCTTCCTTTTGGTCATATTGAAGTTTCTTCCTTGTTTGATAACGGGGTTCCTTGTATTGACCACATCCGGGAAGTTTATGAGGTTCAACTGCTCTCTTTAATTCAAGATCATTCGTTGTCTATTATAGATCAGCCGGTTATTCCTATTTGGTTACCCTCTTCTTCTGGTAAGTTCTCTGTTAGTTCGGCTTGGCGGGAATGTAGAAGGCCGAAAGCTCGGTCGTCTATTTTGTCTTTCTGCTGGAATAAATACATTCCTATCAAAGTCTCGGTTTTTCTTTGGAGGGTTATTCATGGTGGTATCCCTACGGATGATAGAGTTAAAAGAAAGGGAATTCAGCTTGCCTCTAAATTTGAGTGTTGTTTAGAAGCAAGGGAAGAGTCCATCCCTCATATTTTTATTCATGGTGAGATTGCTAAAAAGGTTTGGCAGCATTTTGGTTCTCTGTGTGGTGTTCACATGTTCTAGGGTGATTTAAACCAAATGCTTTTCTGTTGGTGGAATGGCTTGCCTTCTTACAAGAATAGTGTTTGTACCTATTTATTGCAAGTTCTTCCAGCTTTAATCCTTTGGGAGCTTTGGTTATCTAGGAACAAAAGTAGGTTTGATGGAGCTGCCATGACCCTTTTATCGATCATTTACAAAGTTCAAGAGCAAGTCTGAAGTATTGCCAAGGCTTTTGCTTTGTCCTTTTTGGGGGAACCTTCCGATGATCACCTCTTTTCCTTCTTTGGTTTGAATAAGGCTGGCTTTAGTGGTCATAATATTCGTTTGGTAACTTGGCAACATCCTTCTCATGATTTCATCAAAGTTAACACGGATGGGGTTTCTCGCGGCAATCCGGGTTTGGCTGCGGGTGGAGGTATCTTTCGTGATAATAATGGTGATTTCCTTTTTGGTTTCTGCAAATATTATGGTCACTCCTCTAATATGATGGCTGAGGTTTTGGCTGTTCGTGACGGCCTCCTTTTGGCTTATAATCGTGGTCATTTGAGGGTTTGGTTGGAAGTGGATTCTCTGCCCCTCATGAATATCATTATCCGCGAATATCATATCCCTTGGGCCGTTTGGTATGTGGTTGCTCACATCATAGAATTATGTCCTCTATGGAGGTCCGAGTTACTCATATCCTTCAGGAAGGAAACGGTGTTGCGGATGGTTTAGCAAATTTTGCTGCGGATGAGAAGAAGGATGTTGAATTCCTATCTTATTCGGATCTTCCTAGTCGGTGTCGAGGGTATTTTATCCTCGATAAAGCCAAGACTCCTTATATCCGTGTGAAATAATTATGGTGTTGTTGCTTGTCCTTTTTCCAGGCTGGGCACGAGTCGTCTTTCATGGGACGACTCGTCTATTTTGCTGTTGGCTGCTGATTCTGTCGTCTCTGTGTAAGGGACGATTTGGGTTTATTGGGGACGAGTCGTCCTCACCTGTTAAGAAGTTGCTGATTCGTCGTCCCCGTGTATGGGACAATTGGGCCTTTGGGGACGAGTCGTCCTACTCGCCAAGGCTGATTCGTCCCTTGAGGAGGGACGAATTAGTTATGCTGGGGACGAGTCGTCCACTCCTAGTTGTGTTGGTAGGCTAGATCTGTTCCCCTTCCTCCCTTGTAATGGCAAGCTTGTGTTTGCTACTCCCCTTTATTTTTTAATTGTCTATTTCGGCTATAAGCCTTATGTATTTTCTTTTCCGGTGGTTGAGGTTGTCATGTCCCCCACCTTGTTTGTAATTATTTTCTTTATTAATAAAATTTAGGGAGTACCGTCTCCTTTCGCTAAAAAAAAAAAAATCAGCTCATTTTATACCTATTGCGATGACCTACTCTTTGAATCAGTTGGCGGCGTTGTACATTCAAGAAATAGTGAGGCTACATGGAGTACCAGTTAGTGTTGTATCAGATTGGGACCCAAGGTTTACATCGAGATTTTGGGGAGCATTGCAAGAGGCTATGGGAACCAAGTTGAACTTTAGCACGTCTTTTCACCCCCAATCGGATGGGCAATCGGAGAGACTAATTCAAGTACTCGAGGATATGCTTCGTGCGTGTGCGGTAGATTTTAAAGGAAGTTGGGATTCACACTTACCTTTAGCGGAGTTTGCTTACAATAACAGCTTCCAGGCGAGTATCGAGATGGCACCGTACAAAGCACTTTATGGGCGGAAATGTAGATCGCCAATTTGTTGGGACGAGGTCGGTGAGGCTAAAATTTGGGGTTCAGAGTTGGTACAACAGTCGGTTGAGAGTGTGAGGGTAATTCGGGATAGGTTACTTACCGCTCAAAGCCGAAAGAAAAGTTATGCGGATAATCGGAGAAGGGATCTTGAATTTCAGGCGGGTGACTATGTATTCCTTAAAGTATCGCCGTGTAGGGGTACTAAGAGGTTCGGGAAGAAAGGCAAGTTATCACCTCGATACATAGGGCCTTTTGAAATACTTGAGAGGGTTGGCACATTGGCTTATCGACTAGCATTGCCACCATCTTTGTCGGAGATTCATAATGTATTCCATGTGTCGATGCTTCGAAAGTACATGAAAGATGAGTCACATGTGTTAGAGTATGAAGAGATCACCTTTGAGCCCGATTTGTCCTACGTAGAACAACCGGTAAGGATTCTCGACACTAAGGAACAAATATTGCGAACCAAGCGAATTCCACTTGTTAAGGTGTTGTGGAGAAACCACGAGATTGAAGAGGCTACCTGGGAGACTGAAGTTGAGATGCGAGAGAAATACCCCCAGTTATTTGATAAACTTGGTAAGGAATTTAGGGGGATAAATTCTTTTAAGGGGGAGAGGGTGTAATACCCTAAGTTTTTGCATACATTTTATGTGTTTAATTGCTTGAATAACATGTTAGTTTAGTTATGCCATAATTCTTGATACAAGATTTTGATCCTTGTTACTTCTGATTGCAATACTTTAGATGTTTACATTGTTTGTGTTATTATGCTCAACATGTGTGTTTGATTGCTTGTATAAATATGTTCAATATGGTTTTTTTTTGCCTTAATTCATATTCATGTTAATGCACTAACTTGGCACAAGCCCTTGTGATTATTCATAAGTGTGAGGTGATTGTTGTTAGCATTGTTGAGATGATCTATGTGTATTATGTGTTGTTAAAGGTTCTATGAGTATTGTGTAATCACACCTAGGGTGGCCAAGTGATTTAACCAAGGAAATAGAGACAATTAGAAGTAAGACTGGACAGTAGAGGATTGCACGGCCGCGCGCCTTTTTGTGACACTGCCGTGCAAAAGTGGCCAGACATTCCAGTAAGTTTGGCACTGCCGCGCAGCTTTGTTGACACGGCCGTGCAAGGATTCCAGTAAGTTTGGCACGGCCGCACAGCCTTTCTTGGCACGGCCGTGCAAGAGTGACACGGCCGTGCGACTTTATATGACACGGCCGTGCAAAGCGTACGGACAGCACTTAAATGACTTGTAATTTTTGGCTTTAGACCCTTGGACCCTTGGCTGAAAGTATTGTACCATGGCTTGACCACTTGACCATATATAAGTCATTTGAAGACTCAAAACACATCATCTTCTCCATAATTTTATCTTGAAGCCCTAGAGAACTTGTGTGGGAGATTTAAAGTGAGAATAGTGTGTGTGTTCTATCCTTCACCATCCAACCATTGGATCATCCATGCAAGGCTACCAAAACATAGCTTGGGACTAGGGGACTTCATAACCAAGCCTTGATTGTGAATTTGTTGGTTTAAATTTCTACTTTGGAGGTAAGTTACTAAACCCCCTCTTGTATGTTAGAAATTGTTGCATGTATGAATGTTTGTAAACATGCATGACTTGAATTGTTGTTGGATTCATGTGGGAATGTTAAGTTGATGAAAATTACATGTTATAATATGAAAGACATGGTTTGGTTAGTGTAAATTGTGTAGAGATTGATAATGTTAATGGTAAAATCTGGTTGTGTGGTGTAGAGGTTGTTTGGGTGTGCTGATTGTGTGGCTAATGTTAATGGTAAAATCTGGTTGTTTTGGAAGCATGATTTTGATTGCAGGGTCATTCGAGATTCGACTCAGGCTATTACTCTTCAGCTTGCTCATCCTCAATGGGAGGATAAAATTAATATTACGGTGGTGTATGCGAGTTGTGATAGATATACTCGTCGAGAACTTTGGGATGAAATTATGGATATGAGTTCTTGCAGAGATCCGTGGTTTGTTATTGGTGATTTTAATTGTGTTCTTGATCAATCCGAAAAGTTAGGTGGTAAACCTATTAAGCGAAAAGTTGTTGCTGAATTTTTGGATATGGTGCAATATTCGGGCTTATTGATCTGGTTATATTGGAAATATTTATACATGGGTTGACAAACCTAAAGGGAAGCCTTCTATTCTTCAGAGACTTGATCGAGCCTTCTATAATACAGCGTGGTTGGATAAATTTCATGCTACTACGGTATCTCATATTAATCGTACTTGTTCTGATCATACTCCCTTGTCGTTCGGTCAAAGTTCATGGTGATATTGTTCATGGGAGTTTCGGGTTTCGAATATGTGGGCTAAGCATGTCTCTTTCCGTTACGTGGTGGACAATTCTTGGAATTTGTATATGGATGGGAGGCCTCTTGTGTGTTTTGCTAAAAAGCTTGTTCGATTAAAGAAGGATATTTCGAAATGGAATAAAGAAGTGTTTGGTAGAGTTGATCAACAAGTTAAAGATGCTGAAGATGAGGTGAGTCGATGTGAGCTAAACCTTCAAAATGATCCTAGTGACAATACTAAATCTGCTCTCAGCCTGGCACAAGCTCGGTTATTGGCTAAGCTTAAGATTGATGAAGATTTCTGGCGTCAAAAGGCTAACATCTCGTGGATCGATGGTGATAGGAATACAAAATTTTTCACTCTTATGTTCGAAAGAAAAGACAAAAATTGTTTATTCATCGGATTCAGAATAGTGATGGTGTTTGGATATCCAAGAAAGAGGATATCCAACATCCGCTGTTGATTTTTCTCTCGACCAACTTCAAAGCCCTGTTGATAATCCATATGATGATATTCTGGATGTCATTCCTCGCCTTGTCACTGAGATTGATAATGATATGCTTACAGCTGTTCCATCTATGGAGGAGATTAAGGAGACGGTATGGTCGATGAATAGTCAAAGTGCAGCGGGTCCTGATGGGTTTGATGGTTTTTTCTATAAGGAGTTTTGGGACATCATCAAATCTGACTTTTATAGGGCTATCACTGAATTTTTCTTTGGATTTTCCCTCCCTCGGAGCTGGACTGCCACTCTTATTGTTATGCTTCCTAAAGTTAGTGCTCCTACGAGATTCAGTGAGTTTCGGCCGATTAGTCTTTGTAATTTCTCTAATAAAGTTATTACAAAGCTTCTTACTTGTCGGCTTGCTTCTATTTTACCTCGTATTATCTCTCCGCAACAAAGTGGATTTGTCCAAGGGCGGTTAATTCATGAGAATGTTCTTCTTGGGCAGGAACTGGTTCAATCTATAAGAAAAAAGGTTAGAGGTTCTAATGTGTGTTTAAAGCTTGATATGGCAAAGGCTTATTATGATAGGCTATATTGGTTTGCTCTGTTTAAAGTCATGCGAAGGTTTGGTTTCTCTGAAGTCTGGAATGATTTGATTTTCCGGTGTATTTCCTCCTGTTGGTTCTCGGTGCTTGTTAATGGAGAATCGTGTGGTTTTTTCCCTTCTTCTAGAGGGCTTCGTCAAGGTGACCCGATCTCTCCTACCCTATTTATCATGGCTGCTGAGGTTCTTAGTAGAGGTCTTGATATGCTTCATTCTAACTTTCCTCGTTTTAGATATCGATCTCACATCAATACTCCAATGATTTCTCATTTAGCCTATGCCGATGATATCATTATTTTTTGCAATGGTTCGAAGGATTCTATGGAAGCTCACATGCGATGTTTACTTTGGTATCAATCCTTTTCTGGGCAATTGGTTAGTATTTCGAAATCTTGTTATATTTTGGGTGTGGAATATGACAATAGAGATGAAATCATCACTGCTGCAACGGGTTTTGTCAAAAAGACTCTTCCGATTACTTATCTTGGCTGCCCTTTATATGTGGGTCGGAAGAAAATCTCTCTTTTTTTTTTGCGAAAGGAGACGGCACTCCCTAAATTTTATTAATTAAGAAAAAAATTACAAACATGGTGGGGGACATGACAACCTCAATCACCGGAAAAGGAAATACATATGGCTTATAGCCGAAATAGAAAAGTAAAAAAGGAAAAGGGGAGCAGCATCTACAAGCTTGCTATTACAAAGGAGGAAGGGGGGAAATTCCAGCCTAACAAAACAATAAGGGGAGGACGACTCGTCCCCAAAATAACTAATTCGTCCCATATGAAGGGACGACTGAATCAGGAACATCATGGCAGGAGAGGACGACTCGTCCCCAACATGTCTAAATCGTCCCGTATGAAGGGACGACAGAATCAGCAGCATCAAGGCAGGGGAGGACGACTCGTCCCCAACATGTCTAAATCGTCCTGAAGGGACGACAGAAGCAGCAATATCAAGGCAGGGGAGGACGACTCGTCCCCAAGAGACCCAATTCGTCCCATACATAGGGACGACAGAAACAGACCAAACACACCTTTAAAGCCTAACATACGGAATAGAAGCACGATCCAGTCTATAAGAACCTCGGCAATCATGGGGGAGATCCTTCGGAAAGTAAAAAACCGAATTAGATCTAGAAGAAGCAGTAGCATTAGCCAAACCATCAGCCACACGATTTCCTTCACGCAAAATATGAGTAACACGAACACGAATCTGCAGCATAATCCTTTTAATTTGTTGAACTTCATACCAAATCGACCAAGGAATATGATAATCCAAAATTAGAATCTTCAAGAAAATCTCCGAATCAACTTCAAGCCAAATGGAAGACATACCAAAAGAAACAGCAAACTGTAAACCATCCAAAATAGCTTTGGCTTCTGCCACCATATTGGTACCAACCCCATAAAAATTTGAGAAAGCAAACAACATATTGCCATGAGAGTTTCGAAAAATACCCCCACCCGAGATTAGACCAGGATTACCTTTCTCAGCTCCATCCGTATTGAGCTTGAATAGCTCACGGGTCGGGAATTTCCAAATAACAAGACGCAACGGCCGAAAAGAAGAGGAATTATGACGTATGGAAAAGGATTGGAGGATATCAATATCACCATGGTAAAACGTAAACGTAATCTGGAAAGCCTTGACTACGAGAGAAACTTGATCATGGACAGCCCCAATAATTGAATCAGCATTCATAACAATATTCTCAAATCTGGCTTTATTACGACTTTTCCAAATCTCCCAAACAATGAAACAAGGTAAAATCCGACATAGCCACTTTAAGCCTGGGCTAAAACCTCGAACTGTACCAAACCACCAGCTAGCAAGGATAGACCGGATACTATGATAAATGATTGGGACCCCCAATCTATTAGCAAAAGTAAACCACACTTTACTAGCGATTCTGCCATAAACAAATAGATGCTCCGCATCTTCAAGGGATCGAACCAAACAACAGTCACATCCCGAAACCAAATAAATCCCCTTACGTTGAACAGCAGCATCAGTAGGAATGCCATTATGCAAAAGCCTCCATAAAAACACCGAAATTTTAATAGGGACATGTTTATGCCAGCAGTGCTCAAAAATAAAATCACGCGTACTAGCATCTTTACAAAGGCGCCAAGCAGAAGAGATAGTAAACTGACCTTTACTAGATGGAAGCCAATATAATTGATCCGGAACATCGGAGATGGAGATATGCTGATTTTGAATAGACTGCAAAAACTGCGGGCCATAAACATCAATAATGTGATCATACCGAGGATGCCCATCTTCAAACAAAGAAGCAACTTCAACATGATTTCCAAGAAGAAGAGACCGAAACCCATCAATCCAATTTTCATGGATAGAAATATCCCCTCGCCCAATTCTCCACCCAATATTGTCTTCAACAACATTTTTAACTTGTAACATACGACACCAAATATGAGAAGCAAAAGAAGGTCTCCATCGGGTGAGTACCCAAGCAATACTTAGCAAGCATAAACTTGGCCCATAATGAATTATGACCACGAAGCCTCCACCAAAGTTTCATAGCGAAAGCTTTAGCAATATCTTCAAACTTCCTCAAGCCTAAACCCCCTTCAAAAATAGGCTGAAACATTAAAGATCGACGAACCCAATGACATTTTTTATTCCCATCTTCATCACACCAAAAGAAATTGGCAATAAGACGGTACATAGCTGCAAAAACACCTTTTGGAGGATCAAGGAGAGAGATATAATATAACGGAATAGCTTGAAGACATGACTTAATAAGAGTGAGTTTAGCACCAAAGGATAAAAGTTTGCCTTTCCAAGAAGCCAATCTATCTTCCATTTTAGCAATGACCGAATCAAAAAGAGAAATTTTCTTCCGTCCCACATATAAAGGGCAGCCAAGATAAATGATCGGAAGAGTCTTTTTGACAAATCCCGTAGCCTCAGCAATGATTGCATCTCTATTTTCATCTTCCACCAACAAAATATAACAAGATTTCGAAATACTAACCAATTGCCCAGAAAAAGATTGGTACCAATGTAAGCATCTCATGTGAGCTTCCGTAGAATCCTTCGATCCATTGCAAAAAATAACGATATCATCAGCATAAGCTAAGTGAGAAATCATTGGAGTATTGATGTGAGAACGATATCGAAAACGGAGGAGAATTAGAATGAAGCATATTAAGGCCTCGACTAAGAACCTCAGCAGCCATGATAAACAGGGTAGGAGAAATTGGGTCACCTTGACGAAGCCCTCGAGAAGATTGGAAAAAACCGCACGATTCACCATTAACAAGCACTGAAAACCAACATGAAGAAATGCACCGGAAGATTAAATCATTCCAGACTTCAGAAAAACCAAACTTTCTCATGACTTTAATCAAAGCAAACCAAGAAAGCCTATCATAAGCCTTAGCCATATCAAGCTTTAAACACACATTAGCTCCTCGAACCTTTTTCTTTATAGGTTGGACCAATTCTTGCCCAAGAAGAACATTCTCATAAATTAACCGCCCTTGGACAAATCCACTTTGCTGCGGAGAAATAATACGAGGTAAAATAGAAGCAAGCCGACACGTAAGAAGCTTTGTAATAACTTTATCAGAGAAATTACAAAGACTAATCGGCCGGAACTCACTGAATCTCGTAGGAGCACTAACTTTAGGAAGCATAACAATAAGAGTGGCTGTCCAACTCCAAGGGATGGGAAAACCAGAGAAGAATTCAGTGATAGCCCTACAAAAATCAGATTTGATGATGTCCCAGAATTCTTGATAGAAAAAACCATTAAACCCGTCAGGACCCGCAGCACTTTGACTATTCATCAACCAAACCGTATCCTTGATCTCCTCCATAGACGGAACAGCTGTGAGCATATCATTATCAATCTCAGTGACAAGGCGAGGAATGACATCCAGGATATCATCAGATGGGGCATCAACAGGGCTTTGAAGTTGTTCCGAGAAAAAATCAACAGCAGCATGTTGGATATCCTCTTTCTTAGAAATCCAATCACCATCTATATTCTGAATACGATGAATAAACAATTTCTGTCTTTTCTTTCGAACATAAGAGTGGAAAAACTTCAAATTTCGATCACCATCCTTTATCCACGAAATATTAGCCTTTTGACGCCAAAAGTCTTCATCCATCTTGAGCTTAGCCAATAACCTAGCTTGAGCCAGACTGAGAGCAGATTTGGTATTAGCACTAGGATCATTTTGAAGATTAAGCTCACAACGACTCACCTCATCTTCAGCATCCTTAACTTGTTGATCAACCCGACCAAAAACTTCTTTATTCCATTTCGAAATATCTTTCTTTAATCGAACCAGCTTTTTAGCAAAACACACAAGAGGCCTGCCATCCATAAAAGAATTCCAAGAATTATCCACCACAGAACGGAAAGAGACATGCTTAGCCCAAATATTCAGGAACCTGAAACTCCCATGAATAATATCACCATGAACTTTAACTTGAACGACAAGGGGAGCATGATCTGAACAAGTATGATTAATATGAGAAACCGTAGTAGCATAAAATTTATCCAACCACGCTGCATTATAAAAAGCTCTATCAAGCCTCTGAAGAATTGAAGGTTGCCCTTTGGGTTTATCAACCCAAGTATAAATATTGCCAATATAACTTGCATCAATAAGCCCAGAATATTGCACCATATCTGAAAATTCAGCAACAACCTTTCTCTTAATAGGTCTGCCACCTAACTTTTCTGACTGATCAAGGACACAATTAAAGTCACCAATAACAAACCAAGGATCCTTGCAAGAACTCTGATCCATAATTTCATCCCAAAGCTCCCGACGAGTATATCTATCACAACTCGCATACACCACTGAAATATTAATTTTATCCTCCCATTGAGGATGAGCAATCTGAAGAGTAATAGCCTGAGTCGAATCACCTTTCTCTTTTGATTCGGTTATTGCTAAGATGGAAGATAGGTTGGCTTCGTGGAAAGGCAAGCTTTTATCATTTGGTGCTAAGCTTACTCTTATTCAGTCCTGTCTTCAAGCCATTCCTTTATATTATATTTCTCTCCTTGATCCCCCAAAAGGAGTTTTTGCAGCTATGTACCGTCTTATTACCAATTTCTTTTGGTGTGATGAAGATGGGAATAAAAAATGCCATTGGGTTCGTCGATCTCTTATGTTTCAGCCTACTTGTGAAGGGGGTTTAGGCTTGAGGAGGTTTGAAGATATTGCTAAAGCTTTTGCTATGAAGCTTTGGTGGAGGATTCGTGGTTATCATTCTTTATGGCTGATTTTATGCTTGCCAAGTATTGCTTTGGTACTCATCCTATGGATGCTTCTCAGCCTTCTTTTTTATCTCATATTTGGTGTCGTATGTTACAAGTTAAAGATGTTGTTGAGGCTAATATTGGTTGGAGAATTGGGCGAGGGGATATTTCTGTCCATGAACACTGGCTTGATGGGTCTCGGTTTCTTCTTCCTGGGAATCATTTAGAAGTTTCCTCTCTTTTTGATGATGGGAATCCTCTGATTGATCACATTCTTGAGGTTTCTGGCCCGCAGCTTTTGCAGTCTATACAAAATCAACATATATCCATATCCGATGTTTCGGATAAATTATATTGGCTTCCATCTAGTAAAGGTCAGTTTACTGTCTCTTCTGCTTGACGCTTATGTAGGGATGTCGGAACGCATGATTTTGTTTTTGCGCATTGCTAGCATAAGCATGTCCCTATCAAAATTTCAGTGTTTCTATGGAGGCTCTTGCATAATGGTATTCCTACTGATGCTGCGATTCAACGTAAAGGTATTTATTTGGTGTCGGGATGTGACTGCTGTTTGGTTAGATCTCTGGAAGATGCGGATCATTTATTTGTTCATGGCAAAATTGCTAGTAAAGTGTGGTCTGTTTTGGCTAATATGCTAGGAGTCCCAATCATTTATCATAGCATTCGGTCTATCCTTGCTAGCTGGTGGTTTGGCACAGCTAGGGGTTTTAGCCCAGGTCTAAAGTGGCTTTGTCGGATTTTACCTTGTTTCATTCTTTGGGAGATTTGGAAAAGTCATAATAAAGCTAGATTTGAGAATATTGCTATGAATGCCGATTCCATCATTGGGGCTGTTCATGATCAAGTTTCTCTCGTAGTCAAGGCTTTCAAAATTAAGTTCAAGTTTTATCATGGTGATAGTGACATCCTCCAGTTCTTTTCCATATGTCACAACTCTTCTTCTTTTCGGCCGTTGCGGTTTGTTTTTTGGAAATCTCCGTCTCTGGAGCTTTTCAAGCTCAATACGGATGGGGCTGCGAAAGGTAATCCTGGTTTAATCTCGGGTGGGGGTATTTTTCGTAACTCTCATGGTAATATGCTGTTTGCCTATTCAAATTTTTATGGGGTTGGTACCAATATGGTGGCGGAGGCAAAAGCTATTTTGGATGGCTTACACTTTGTTGTTTCTTTTGGCATGTCTTCCATTTGGCTTGAAGTTGATTCGGAAATTCTTTTGAAGATTCTAATTTTGGATTATCATATTCCTTGGTCGATTTGGTATGAAGTTCAACAAATAAAAAGGCTTATGATGCAAATTCGTGTTTGTGTTACGCATATTTTTCGTGAAGGAAATCGTGTGGCTGATGGTTTAGCTAATGTTGCTGCCTCTTCTAGAACCAATTTGGTTTTTTACTTTCCGGAGGATCTCCCCCATGATTGCCGAGGTTCTTATAGATTGGATCGTGCTTCTATTCCGTATGTTAGACTTTAATGGTGTGATTGGTGCTGTTTCGGTTGCTGAGGTTTCTTTTCATGGCTGGGCACGAGTCGGTCTTCATGGGACGACTCGTCTGTTTTGTTTTTGCCTTCTGATTCTGTCGTGCTTTTGTATGGGACGACTTAGGCTTCTTGGGGACGAGTCATCCTCTACTGCTGGTGTTTGTCTGATTCTGTCGTCCCTTTGTATGAGACGATTTAGACCTATTCGGGACGAGTCGTCCTTTCCTGCTATTAAGTGTCTGATTCTGTCGTCCCTTTGTAGGGGACGAATTAGTCTTCTTCAGGACGAGTCGTTCTCTCCTGCTAGTGCTGATTGGGTGGATCTTTTCCCCTTTCCCCTTTGTAATGTCCAGCTTGTTGATGCTGCTCCCCTTTTCCTTTCTTTTATTGTCTATTTTGGCTATAAGCCTTATGTATTTTCCTTTCCGGTGGTTGAGGTTGTCATGTCCCCCACCTTTGTTTGTAATTTTTTCTTAATTAATAAAATTTAGGGAGTGCCGTCTCCTTTCGAAAAAAAAAAATAAAAAAAGTGTAGAGATTGATAATCACCGAAGTAGTGAACTAATGAACATGTTAAGAGACTTTAGATGGTGAAAATTGCATATAACAATTATGCCCAATTTTTATGAATTTAATGAATTAACACCAAAAGTGGATTTTTGGGAAGATTATAATTCTCTGAATCACTAGTTAAATTACTACGAAAATTAGAGTACATTTGATATGATTTTTAGTCCTCCGTGTATTTGATACTGGTATATTAGAGACTTGTAAAGTAGCTCTAAATTTGTGGTTTGTGGCTTTAAACAATATGTTTGATGATTATATGTTGTAGGAAAATATAATCTGCATGATGTTTGTCAAGTTCACTACTTTTGAACTTGACGGTTATTTGCATAAGTTGAGTAAGATTACCTACTTGTGTGTTGTGTAAGTCCAGCTGGCGTCGTCATTGTTTATGTCATGGTAGGACGACCTATCGTCTTCACAAATCAAAGTTTGCGATCGCTATAAGTCGCCGTACCGGAGTTCACACACCCTCTTCTGTTGGCCACAGTTGAGAAGTAGCCCCACTATTGTAGCAATACGCATGACTTTGGCTTGCTAGTTGAACCCGATGGGATTAGTCGGGGACGTCGATACTACGTACATGAGTATCGAGGCACTATTGGTTGTTTGTGTATTGCAGGAGCGACACAAAGTTGAAGAAAGAGATATGATATCCTTCTCTAACGTGGTTTATGTATAAGCACTTATGTGTTAACCAAAGTGATATGTGAGTTGAATGATGGTATATCAAGTAAGATGATATATGTTGTGTTATGGTATATAAATGTTGATACCGTGTTATGTTTATTGCTTGAGCATCATGCCATGCCATTTAGTTGCATTAGTAACTTACTGTGTCATTATGACTCACCCCGTTATGTGTTTATTTGTTTTTCCTTAGATCCCAGTCAACCCGGGAGTTCACGATGAGATCGGGAAGGATCACGCTAGCTCGCAGTTTGTCTACGTTTGTTAGATCAAGGAACCTTTCCTTAGTTCGTTGTTGTATTTTGGTAAGGACTGATGCGCAACAAACGCAGAAGTTGTTGCTTACGAATTTATGGATGAAAGTTTATGTGAACAATGATGAAAATTGCAGCGAAAACAAAGGATAGATGATGGGTCACCGGTTAGGCTTCACTCACCTAACGTAAAGATCCCATTTGGGTTCACCGGTCAGGCTTCACTCACCTAGCGTAAAGAGCCCTTTGAATATTACCTCCTAAACCTAAGGAAATAATAGACAAAATAAGAACAAAACTTTGTTCTATGAATTTCTCCTTGAGAATTAAAACAATAATCTGATTTTTACATCTCTAAATCTATCCCTATTTATAGTTGTTTTACAATGCATCCTAACCTTACAAGGAATAGAAAACTAATCCTAATTGTACAAGCATTTAGAATACTACCCTACCTAGGAATAGAAAACAATCCTATACAGTTTGGGAGTCAAAACAACAGCAGGAAAACGAGTTTCGCCAATACTGGTCATAGGGCGATCGCCCTGTCACGCCACAAAGCGATCGCTTTGTGGCCAGTAACTTGGTCCGCGAAACTGTCTCAAAGGCGATCGCTCTCTCCTTGACAAGGCGATCGCTCTTCTTCCAGAATGTTGCCAATGCCTTCTTTTTCCCATGTGTCGCCCCTTGTTGTGCACGTAACCTCCAAAGGTCTTCCAAACTCTTGAATCTTCCTATTTTGCATCATCAATGACTCGAGAGACAACATCAACCCAAACTCTTGAATCTTCCAAACTCTTGATTGTGGGAAGCTTTGACGATCCTTTTAGATGATCAAAAGACTTGTTTTTAATGGATAAACAAGTCCTCAATAGAGATTTATTGTAGGAAGCTTTGTGGATCCTTTTAGAGGATCAAAAGTCTTTATTACTAATGATAAACAAGAACTCAATATAGATTGATTGTTGGATGCTTTGTGGATCCTTTTAGAGGATCAAAAGACTTGTTTTTAAAGGATAAACAAGAGCTCAATAGAGATTTATTGTTGGAAGCTTTGAGGATCCTTTTAGAGGTTCAAAAGACTTGTTTACAAAGGATAAACAAGTGCTCAATAGTGGTTGATTATTGGAAGCTTTGTGGATTCTTTTAGATGATCAAAAGACTTGCTTTCAAAGGATAAACAAGAGCACAATAGAGATTGAATGTTGGAATCTTTGTGGATCCTTATAGATGATCAAAAGACTTGCTTTCAAAGGATAAACAAGGGCGCAATAGAGATTGATTGTGGGAAGCTTTGACGATCCTTTTAGATGATCAAAAGACTTGTTTTTAATGGATAAACAAGTCCTCAATAGAGATTTATTGTTGGAAGCTTTGTGAATCCTTTTAGAGGATCAAAAGTCTTTATTACGAATGATAAACAAGAGCTCAATATAGATTGATTGTTGGATGCTTTGTGGATCCTTTTAGAGGATCAAAAGACTTGTTTTTAAAGGATAAACAAGAGCTCAATAGAGATTGATTGTTGGAAGCTTTGAGGATCCTTTTAGAGGTTCAAAAGACTTGTTTACAAAGGATAAACAAGTGCTCAATAGTGGTTGATTATTGGAAGCTTTGTGGATTCTTTTAGATGATCAAAAGACTTGCTTTCAAAGGATAAATAAGAGCACGATAGAGATTGAATGTTGGAATCTTTGTGGATCCTTATAGATGATCAAAAGACTTGCTTTCAAAGGATAAACAAGAGCACAATAGAGATTGAATATTTGAATCTTTGTGGATCCTTATAGATGATCAAAAGACTTGCTTTCAAAGGATAAACAAGAGCGCAATAGAGATTGATTGTGGGAAGCTTTGACGATCCTTTTAGATGATCAAAAGACTTGTTTTTAATGGATAAACAAGTCCTCAATAGAGATTTATTGTTGGAAGCTTTGTGGATCCTTTTAGAGGATCAAAAGTCTTTATTACAAATGATAAACAAGAGCTCAATATAGATTGATTGTTGGATGCTTTGTGGATCCTTTTAGAGGATCAAAAGACTTGTTTTTAAAGGATAAACAAGAGCTCAATAGAGATTGATTGTTGGAAGCTTTGAGGATCCTTTTAGAGGTTCAAAAGACTTGTTTACAAAGGATAAACAAGTGCTCAATAGTGGTTGATTATTGGAAGTTTGTGGATTCTTTTAGATGATCAAAAGACTTGCTTTCAAAGGATAAACAAGAGCACAATAGAGATTGAATGTTGGAATCTTTGTGGATCCTTATAGATGATCAAAAGACTTGCTTTCAAAGGATAAACAAGAGCACAATAGAGATTGAATATTTGAATCTTTGTGGATCCTTATAGATGATCAAAAGACTTGCTTTCAAAGGATAAACAAGAGCGCAATAGAGATTGATTGTGGGAAGCTTTGTGATCCTTTTAGATGATCAAAAGACTTGTTTTTAAAGGATAAACAAGTCCTCAATAGAGATTTATTGTTGGAAGCTTTGTGGATCCTTTTAGAGGATCAAAAGTCTTTATTACAAATGATAAACAAGAGCTCAATATAGATTGATTGTTGGATGCTTTGTGGATCCTTTTAGAGGATCAAAAGACTTGTTTTTAAAGGATAAACAAGAGCTCAATAGAGATTGATTGTTGGAAGCTTTGAGGATCCTTTTAGAGGTTCAAAAGACTTGTTTACAAAGGATAAACAAGTGCTCAATAGTGGTTGATTATTGCAATCTTTGTGGATTCATTTAGATGATCAAAAGACTTGCTTTCAAAGGATAAACAAGAGCACAATAGAGATTGAATGTTGGAATCTTTGTGGATCCTTTTAGATGATTAAAAGACTTGCTTTCAAAGGATAAACAAGAGCACAATAGAGATTGAATATTTGAATCTTTGTGGATCCTTATAGATGATCAAAAGACTTGCTTTCAAAGGATAAACAAGAGCGCAATAGAGATTGATTGTGGGAAGCTTTGACGATCCTTTTAGATGATCAAAAGACTTGTTTTAAAGGATAAACAAGTCCTCAATAGAGATTTATTGTTGGAAGCTTTGTGGATCCTTTTAGAGGATCAAAAGTCTTTATTACAAATGATAAACAAGAGCTCAATATAGATTGATTGTTGGATGCTTTGTGGATCCTTTTAGAGGATCAAAAGACTTGTTTTTAAAGGATAAACAAGAGCTCAATAGAGATTGATTGTTGGAAGCTTTGAGGATCCTTTTAGAGGTTCAAAAGACTTGTTTACAAAGGATAAACAAGTGCTCAATAGTGGTTGATTATTGGAAGCTTTGTGGATTCTTTTAGATGATCAAAAGACTTGCTTTCAAAGGATAAACAAGAGCACAATAGAGATTGAATGTTGGAATCTTTGTGGATCCTTATAGATGATCAAAAGACTTGCTTTCAAAGGATAAACAAGAGCGCAATAGAGATTGATTGTGGGAAGCTTTGACGATCCTTTTAGATGATCAAAAGACTTGTTTTTAAAGGATAAACAAGTCCTCAATAGAGATTTATTGTTGGAAGCTTTGTGGATCCTTTTAGAGGATCAAAAGTCTTTATTACAAATGATAAACAAGAGCTCAATATAGATTGATTGTTGGATGCTTTGTGGATCCTTTTAGAGGATCAAAAGACTTGTTTTTAAAGGATAAACAAGAGCTCAATAGAGATTGATTGTTGGAAGCTTTGAGGATCCTTTTAGAGGTTCAAAAGACTTGTTTACAAAGGATAAACAAGTGCTCAATAGTGGTTGATTATTGGAAGCTTTGTGGATTCTTTTAGATGATCAAAAGACTTGCTTTCAAAGGATAAACAAGAGCACAATAGAGATTGAATGTTGGAATCTTTGTGGATCCTTATAGATGATCAAAAGACTTGCTTTCAAAGGATAAACAAGAGCGCAATAGAGATTGATTGTGGGAAGCTTTGTGATCCTTTTAGATGATCAAAAGACTTGTTTTTAAAGGATAAACAAGTCCTCAATAGAGATTTATTGTTGGAAGCTTTGTGGATCCTTTTAGAGGATCAAAAGTCTTTATTACAAATGATAAACAAGAGCTCAATATAGATTGATTGTTGGATGCTTTGTGGATCCTTTTAGAGGATCAAAAGACTTGTTTTAAAGGATAAACAAGAGCTCAATAGAGATTGATTGTTGGAAGCTTTGAGGATCCTTTTAGAGGTTCAAAAGACTTGTTTACAAAGGATAAACAAGTGCTCAATAGTGGTTGATTATTGGAAGCTTTGTGGATTCTTTTAGATGATCAAAAGACTTGCTTTCAAAGGATAAACAAGAGCACAATAGAGATTGAATGTTGGAATCTTTGTGGATCCTTATAGATGATCAAAAGACTTGCTTTCAAAGGATAAACAAGAGCACAATAGAGATTGAATATTTGAATCTTTGTGGATCCTTATAGATGATCAAAAGACTTGCTTTCAAAGGATAAACAAGAGCAATAGAGATTGATTGTGGGAAGCTTTGACGATCCTTTTAGATGATCAAAAGACTTGTTTTAAAGGATAAACAAGTCCTCAATAGAGATTTATTGTTGGAAGCTTTGTGGATCCTTTTAGAGGATCAAAAGTCTTTATTACAAATGATAAACAAGAGCTCAATATAGATTGATTGTTGGATGCTTTGTGGATCCTTTTAGAGGATCAAAAGACTTGTTTTAAAGGATAAACAAGAGCTCAATAGAGATTGATTGTTGGAAGCTTTGAGGATCCTTTTAGAGGTTCAAAAGACTTGTTTACAAAGGATAAACAAGTGCTCAATAGTGGTTGATTATTGGAAGCTTTGTGGATTCTTTTAGATGATCAAAAGACTTGCTTTCAAAGGATAAACAAGAGCACAATAGAGATTGAATGTTGGAATCTTTGTGGATCCTTATAGATGATCAAAAGACTTGCTTTCAAAGGATAAACAAGAGCACAATAGAGATTGAATATTGGAATCTTTGTGGATCCTTATAGATGATCAAAAGACTTGCTTTCAAAGGATAAACAAGAGCGCAATAGAGATTGATTGTGGGAAGCTTTGATCCTTTTAGATGATCAAAAGACTTGTTTTAAAGGATAAACAAGTCCTCAATAGAGATTTATTGTTGGAAGCTTTGTGGATCCTTTTAGAGGATCAAAAGTCTTTATTACAAATGATAAACAAGAGCTCAATATAGATTGATTGTTGGATGCTTTGTGGATCCTTTTAGAGGATCAAAAGACTTGTTTTAAAGGATAAACAAGAGCTCAATAGAGATTGATTGTTGGAAGCTTTGAGGATCCTTTTAGAGGTTCAAAAGACTTGTTTACAAAGGATAAACAAGTGCTCAATAGTGGTTGATTATTGGAAGCTTTGTGGATTCTTTTAGATGATCAAAAGACTTGCTTTCAAAGGATAAACAAGAGCACAATAGAGATTGAATGTTGGAATCTTTGTGGATCCTTATAGATGATCAAAAGACTTGCTTTCAAAGGATAAACAAGAGCACAATAGAGATTGAATATTGGAATCTTTGTGGATCCTTATAGATGATCAAAAGACTTGCTTTCAAAGGATAAACAAGAGCGCAATAGAGATTGATTGTGGGAAGCTTTGACGATCCTTTTAGATGATCAAAAGACTTGTTTTTAAAGGATAAACAAGTCCTCAATAGAGATTTATTGTTGGAAGCTTTGTGGATCCTTTTAGAGGATCAAAAGTCTTTATTACAAATGATAAACAAGAGCTCAATATAGATTGATTGTTGGATGCTTTGTGGATCCTTTTAGAGGATCAAAAGACTTGTTTTAAAGGATAAACAAGAGCTCAATAGAGATTGATTGTTGGAAGCTTTGAGGATCCTTTTAGAGGTTCAAAAGACTTGTTTACAAAGGATAAACAAGTGCTCAATAGTGGTTGATTATTGGAAGCTTTGTGGATTCTTTTAGATGATCAAAAGACTTGCTTTCAAAGGATAAACAAGAGCACAATAGAGATTGAATGTTGGAATCTTTGTGGATCCTTATAGATGATCAAAAGACTTGCTTTCAAAGGATAAACAAGAGCGCAATAGAGATTGATTGTGGGAAGCTTTGTGATCCTTTTAGATGATCAAAAGACTTGTTTTAAAGGATAAACAAGTCCTCAATAGAGATTTATTGTTGGAAGCTTTGTGGATCCTTTTAGAGGATCAAAAGTCTTTATTACAAATGATAAACAAGAGCTCAATATAGATTGATTGTTGGATGCTTTGTGGATCCTTTTAGAGGATCAAAAGACTTGTTTTTAAAGGATAAACAAGAGCTCAATAGAGATTGATTGTTGGAAGCTTTGAGGATCCTTTTAGAGGTTCAAAAGACTTGTTTACAAAGGATAAACAAGTGCTCAATAGTGGTTGATTATTGGAAGCTTTGTGGATTCTTTTAGATGATCAAAAGACTTGCTTTCAAAGGATAAACAAGAGCACAATAGAGATTGAATGTTGGAATCTTTGTGGATCCTTATAGATGATCAAAAGACTTGCTTTCAAAGGATAAACAAGAGCACAATAGAGATTGAATATTGGAATCTTTGTGGATCCTTATAGATGATCAAAAGACTTGCTTTCAAAGGATAAACAAGAGCGCAATAGAGATTGATTGTGGGAAGCTTTGACGATCCTTTTAGATGATCAAAAGACTTGTTTTAAAGGATAAACAAGTCCTCAATAGAGATTTATTGTTGGAAGCTTTGTGGATCCTTTTAGAGGATCAAAAGTCTTTATTACAAATGATAAACAAGAGCTCAATATAGATTGATTGTTGGATGCTTTGTGGATCCTTTTAGAGGATCAAAAGACTTGTTTTTAAAGGATAAACAAGAGCTCAATAGAGATTGATTGTTGGAAGCTTTGAGGATCCTTTTAGAGGTTCAAAAGACTTGTTTACAAAGGATAAACAAGTGCTCAATAGTGGTTGATTATTGGAAGCTTTGTGGATTCTTTTAGATGATCAAAAGACTTGCTTTCAAAGGATAAACAAGAGCACAATAGAGATTGAATGTTGGAATCTTTGTGGATCCTTATAGATGATCAAAAGACTTGCTTTCAAAGGATAAACAAGAGCACAATAGAGATTGAATATTGGAATCTTTGTGGATCCTTATAGATGATCAAAAGACTTGCTTTCAAAGGATAAACAAGAGCGCAATAGAGATTGATTGTGGGAAGCTTTGACGATCCTTTTAGATGATCAAAAGACTTGTTTTTAAAGGATAAACAAGTCCTCAATAGAGATTTATTGTTGGAAGCTTTGTGGATCCTTTTAGAGGATCAAAAGTCTTTATTACAAATGATAAACAAGAGCTCAATATAGATTGATTGTTGGATGCTTTGTGGATCCTTTTAGAGGATCAAAAGACTTGTTTTAAAGGATAAACAAGAGCTCAATAGAGATTGATTGTTGGAAGCTTTGAGGATCCTTTTAGAGGTTCAAAAGACTTGTTTACAAAGGATAAACAAGTGCTCAATAGTGGTTGATTATTGGAAGCTTTGTGGATTCTTTTAGATGATCAAAAGACTTGCTTTCAAAGGATAAACAAGAGCACAATAGAGATTGAATGTTGGAATCTTTGTGGATCCTTATAGATGATCAAAAGACTTGCTTTCAAAGGATAAACAAGAGCACAATAGAGATTGAATATTGGAATCTTTGTGGATCCTTATAGATGATCAAAAGACTTGCTTTCAAAGGATAAACAAGAGCGCAATAGAGATTGATTGTGGGAAGCTTTGTGATCCTTTTAGATGATCAAAAGACTTGTTTTTAAAGGATAAACAAGTCCTCAATAGAGATTTATTGTTGGAAGCTTTGTGGATCCTTTTAGAGGATCAAAAGTCTTTATTACAAATGATAAACAAGAGCTCAATATAGATTGATTGTTGGATGCTTTGTGGATCCTTTTAGAGGATCAAAAGACTTGTTTTTAAAGGATAAACAAGAGCTCAATAGAGATTGATTGTTGGAAGCTTTGAGGATCCTTTTAGAGGTTCAAAAGACTTGTTTACAAAGGATAAACAAGTGCTCAATAGTGGTTGATTATTGGAAGCTTTGTGGATTCTTTTAGATGATCAAAAGACTTGCTTTCAAAGGATAAACAAGAGCACAATAGAGATTGAATGTTGGAATCTTTGTGGATCCTTATAGATGATCAAAAGACTTGCTTTCAAAGGATAAACAAGAGCACAATAGAGATTGAATATTGGAATCTTTGTGGATCCTTATAGATGATCAAAAGACTTGCTTTCAAAGGATAAACAAGAGCGCAATAGAGATTGATTGTGGGAAGCTTTGTGATCCTTTTAGATGATCAAAAGACTTGTTTTTAAAGGATAAACAAGTCCTCAATAGAGATTTATTGTTGGAAGCTTTGTGGATCCTTTTAGAGGATCAAAAGTCTTTATTACAAATGATAAACAAGAGCTCAATATAGATTGATTGTTGGATGCTTTGTGGATCCTTTTAGAGGATCAAAAGACTTGTTTTTAAAGGATAAACAAGAGCTCAATAGAGATTGATTGTTGGAAGCTTTGAGGATCCTTTTAGAGGTTCAAAAGACTTGTTTACAAAGGATAAACAAGTGCTCAATAGTGGTTGATTATTGGAAGCTTTGTGGATTCTTTTAGATGATCAAAAGACTTGCTTTCAAAGGATAAACAAGAGCACAATAGAGATTGAATGTTGGAATCTTTGTGGATCCTTATAGATGATCAAAAGACTTGCTTTCAAAGGATAAACAAGAGCGCAATAGAGATTGATTGTGGGAAGCTTTGTGATCCTTTTAGATGATCAAAAGACTTGTTTTTAAAGGATAAACAAGTCCTCAATAGAGATTTATTGTTGGAAGCTTTGTGGATCCTTTTAGAGGATCAAAAGTCTTTATTACAAATGATAAACAAGAGCTCAATATAGATTGATTGTTGGATGCTTTGTGGATCCTTTTAGAGGATCAAAAGACTTGTTTTAAAGGATAAACAAGAGCTCAATAGAGATTGATTGTTGGAAGCTTTGAGGATCCTTTTAGAGGTTCAAAAGACTTGTTTACAAAGGATAAACAAGTGCTCAATAGTGGTTGATTATTGGAAGCTTTGTGGATTCTTTTAGATGATCAAAAGACTTGCTTTCAAAGGATAAACAAGAGCACAATAGAGATTGAATGTTGGAATCTTTGTGGATCCTTATAGATGATCAAAAGACTTGCTTTCAAAGGATAAACAAGAGCACAATAGAGATTGAATATTGGAATCTTTGTGGATCCTTATAGATGATCAAAAGACTTGCTTTCAAAGGATAAACAAGAGCGCAATAGAGATTGATTGTGGGAAGCTTTGTGATCCTTTTAGATGATCAAAAGACTTGTTTTTAAAGGATAAACAAGTCCTCAATAGAGATTTATTGTTGGAAGCTTTGTGGATCCTTTTAGAGGATCAAAAGTCTTTATTACAAATGATAAACAAGAGCTCAATATAGATTGATTGTTGGATGCTTTGTGGATCCTTTTAGAGGATCAAAAGACTTGTTTTAAAGGATAAACAAGAGCTCAATAGAGATTGATTGTTGGAAGCTTTGAGGATCCTTTTAGAGGTTCAAAAGACTTGTTTACAAAGGATAAACAAGTGCTCAATAGTGGTTGATTATTGGAAGCTTTGTGGATTCTTTTAGATGATCAAAAGACTTGCTTTCAAAGGATAAACAAGAGCACAATAGAGATTGAATGTTGGAATCTTTGTGGATCCTTATAGATGATCAAAAGACTTGCTTTCAAAGGATAAACAAGAGCGCAATAGAGATTGATTGTGGGAAGCTTTGACGATCCTTTTAGATGATCAAAAGACTTGTTTTAAAGGATAAACAAGTCCTCAATAGAGATTTATTGTTGGAAGCTTTGTGGATCCTTTTAGAGGATCAAAAGTCTTTATTACAAATGATAAACAAGAGCTCAATATAGATTGATTGTTGGATGCTTTGTGGATCCTTTTAGAGGATCAAAAGACTTGTTTTTAAAGGATAAACAAGAGCTCAATAGAGATTGATTGTTGGAAGCTTTGAGGATCCTTTTAGAGGTTCAAAAGACTTGTTTACAAAGGATAAACAAGTGCTCAATAGTGGTTGATTATTGGAAGCTTTGTGGATTCTTTTAGATGATCAAAAGACTTGCTTTCAAAGGATAAACAAGAGCACAATAGAGATTGAATGTTGGAATCTTTGTGGATCCTTATAGATGATCAAAAGACTTGCTTTCAAAGGATAAACAAGAGCACAATAGAGATTGAATATTGGAATCTTTGTGGATCCTTATAGATGATCAAAAGACTTGCTTTCAAAGGATAAACAAGAGCGCAATAGAGATTGATTGTGGGAAGCTTTGACGATCCTTTTAGATGATCAAAAGACTTGTTTTAAAGGATAAACAAGTCCTCAATAGAGATTTATTGTTGGAAGCTTTGTGGATCCTTTTAGAGGATCAAAAGTCTTTATTACAAATGATAAACAAGAGCTCAATATAGATTGATTGTTGGATGCTTTGTGGATCCTTTTAGAGGATCAAAAGACTTGTTTTTAAAGGATAAACAAGAGCTCAATAGAGATTGATTGTTGGAAGCTTTGAGGATCCTTTTAGAGGTTCAAAAGACTTGTTTACAAAGGATAAACAAGTGCTCAATAGTGGTTGATTATTGGAAGCTTTGTGGATTCTTTTAGATGATCAAAAGACTTGCTTTCAAAGGATAAACAAGAGCACAATAGAGATTGAATGTTGGAATCTTTGTGGATCCTTATAGATGATCAAAAGACTTGCTTTCAAAGGATAAACAAGAGCACAATAGAGATTGAATATTGGAATCTTTGTGGATCCTTATAGATGATCAAAAGACTTGCTTTCAAAGGATAAACAAGAGCGCAATAGAGATTGATTGTGGGAAGCTTTGTGATCCTTTTAGATGATCAAAAGACTTGTTTTTAAAGGATAAACAAGTCCTCAATAGAGATTTATTGTTGGAAGCTTTGTGGATCCTTTTAGAGGATCAAAAGTCTTTATTACAAATGATAAACAAGAGCTCAATATAGATTGATTGTTGGATGCTTTGTGGATCCTTTTAGAGGATCAAAAGACTTGTTTTTAAAGGATAAACAAGAGCTCAATAGAGATTGATTGTTGGAAGCTTTGAGGATCCTTTTAGAGGTTCAAAAGACTTGTTTACAAAGGATAAACAAGTGCTCAATAGTGGTTGATTATTGGAAGCTTTGTGGATTCTTTTAGATGATCAAAAGACTTGCTTTCAAAGGATAAACAAGAGCACAATAGAGATTGAATGTTGGAATCTTTGTGGATCCTTATAGATGATCAAAAGACTTGCTTTCAAAGGATAAACAAGAGCACAATAGAGATTGAATATTGGAATCTTTGTGGATCCTTATAGATGATCAAAAGACTTGCTTTCAAAGGATAAACAAGAGCGCAATAGAGATTGATTGTGGGAAGCTTTGTGATCCTTTTAGATGATCAAAAGACTTGTTTTTAAAGGATAAACAAGTCCTCAATAGAGATTTATTGTTGGAAGCTTTGTGGATCCTTTTAGAGGATCAAAAGTCTTTATTACAAATGATAAACAAGAGCTCAATATAGATTGATTGTTGGATGCTTTGTGGATCCTTTTAGAGGATCAAAAGACTTGTTTTAAAGGATAAACAAGAGCTCAATAGAGATTGATTGTTGGAAGCTTTGAGGATCCTTTTAGAGGTTCAAAAGACTTGTTTACAAAGGATAAACAAGTGCTCAATAGTGGTTGATTATTGGAAGCTTTGTGGATTCTTTTAGATGATCAAAAGACTTGCTTTCAAAGGATAAACAAGAGCACAATAGAGATTGAATGTTGGAATCTTTGTGGATCCTTATAGATGATCAAAAGACTTGCTTTCAAAGGATAAACAAGAGCAATAGAGATTGATTGTGGGAAGCTTTGACGATCCTTTTAGATGATCAAAAGACTTGTTTTTAAAGGATAAACAAGTCCTCAATAGAGATTTATTGTTGGAAGCTTTGTGGATCCTTTTAGAGGATCAAAAGTCTTTATTACAAATGATAAACAAGAGCTCAATATAGATTGATTGTTGGATGCTTTGTGGATCCTTTTAGAGGATCAAAAGACTTGTTTTTAAAGGATAAACAAGAGCTCAATAGAGATTGATTGTTGGAAGCTTTGAGGATCCTTTTAGAGGTTCAAAAGACTTGTTTACAAAGGATAAACAAGTGCTCAATAGTGGTTGATTATTGGAAGCTTTGTGGATTCTTTTAGATGATCAAAAGACTTGCTTTCAAAGGATAAACAAGAGCACAATAGAGATTGAATGTTGGAATCTTTGTGGATCCTTATAGATGATCAAAAGACTTGCTTTCAAAGGATAAACAAGAGCACAATAGAGATTGAATATTGGAATCTTTGTGGATCCTTATAGATGATCAAAAGACTTGCTTTCAAAGGATAAACAAGAGCGCAATAGAGATTGATTGTGGGAAGCTTTGACGATCCTTTTAGATGATCAAAAGACTTGTTTTTAAAGGATAAACAAGTCCTCAATAGAGATTTATTGTTGGAAGCTTTGTGGATCCTTTTAGAGGATCAAAAGTCTTTATTACAAATGATAAACAAGAGCTCAATATAGATTGATTGTTGGATGCTTTGTGGATCCTTTTAGAGGATCAAAAGACTTGTTTTTAAAGGATAAACAAGAGCTCAATAGAGATTGATTGTTGGAAGCTTTGAGGATCCTTTTAGAGGTTCAAAAGACTTGTTTACAAAGGATAAACAAGTGCTCAATAGTGGTTGATTATTGGAAGCTTTGTGGATTCTTTTAGATGATCAAAAGACTTGCTTTCAAAGGATAAACAAGAGCACAATAGAGATTGAATGTTGGAATCTTTGTGGATCCTTATAGATGATCAAAAGACTTGCTTTCAAAGGATAAACAAGAGCACAATAGAGATTGAATATTGGAATCTTTGTGGATCCTTATAGATGATCAAAAGACTTGCTTTCAAAGGATAAACAAGAGCTCAATAGAGATTGATTGTTGGAAGCTTTGACGATCCTTTTAGATGATCAAAAGACTTGTTTTAAAGGATAAACAAGTCCTCAATAGAGATTTATTGTTGGAAGCTTTGTGGATCCTTTTAGAGGATCAAAAGTCTTTATTACAAATGATAAACAAGAGCTCAATATAGATTGATTGTTGGATGCTTTGTGGATCCTTTTAGAGGATCAAAAGACTTGTTTTTAAAGGATAAACAAGAGCTCAATAGAGATTGATTGTTGGAAGCTTTGAGGATCCTTTTAGAGGTTCAAAAGACTTGTTTACAAAGGATAAACAAGTGCTCAATAGTGGTTGATTATTGGAAGCTTTGTGGATTCTTTTAGATGATCAAAAGACTTGCTTTCAAAGGATAAACAAGAGCACAATAGAGATTGAATGTTGGAATCTTTGTGGATCCTTATAGATGATCAAAAGACTTGCTTTCAAAGGATAAACAAGAGCTCAATAGAGATTGATTGTTGGAAGCTTTGGATCCTTTTAGATGATCAAAAGACTTGTTTCAAAGGATAAACAAGAGCTCAATAGAGATTGATTGTTGGAAGCTTTGTGGATCCTTTTAGATGATCAAAAGACTTTATTTCAAAGGATAAACAAGAGCTCAATAGAGATTGATTGTTGGAAGCTTTGTGGATCCTTTTAGAGGATCAAAAGACTTGCTTTCAAAGGATAAACAAGAGCTCAATAGAGATTGATTGTTGGAAGCTTTGTGGATCCTTTTAGAGGATCAAAAGACTTGTTTAAAGGATAAACAAGTGCTCAATAGAGATTGATTGTTGGAAGCTTTGTGGATCCTTTTAGAGGATCAAAAGACTTGCTTACAAAGGATAAACAAGAGCTCAATAGAGATTGATTGTTGGAAGCTTTGTGGATCCTTTTAGATGATCAAAAGACTTGCTTTCAAAGGATAAACAAGAGCTCAATAGAGATTGATTGTTGGAAGCTTTGTGGATCCTTTTAGATGATCAAAAGACTTGTTTCAAAGGATAAACAAGTGCTCAATAGAGATTGATTATTGGAAGCTTTGTGATCCTTTTAGATGATCAAAAGACTTGCTTTCAAAGGATAAACAAGAGCTCAATAGAGATTGATTGTTGGAAGCTTTGTGGATCCTTTTAGATGATCAAAAGACTTGCTTTCAAAGGATAAACAAGAGCTCAATAGAGATTGATTGTTGGAAGCTTTGTGGATCCTTTTAGAGGATCAAAAGACTTGCTTTCAAAGGATAAACAAGAGCTCAATAGAGATTGATTGTTGGAAGCTTTGTGGATCCTTTTAGATGATCAAAAGACTTGTTTTAAAGGATAAACAAGTCCTCAATAGAGATTGATTGTTGGAAGCTTTGTGGATCCTTTTAGAGGATCAAAAGACTTTATTACAAATGATAAACAAGAGCTCAATATAGATTGATTGTTGGATGCTTTGTGGATCCTTTTAGATGATCAAAAGACTTGTTTTCAAAGGATAAACAAGAGCTCAATAGAGATTGATTGTTGGAAGCTTTGAGGATCCTTTTAGAGATCAAAAGACTTGTTTACAAAGGATAAACAAGTGCTCAATAGAGATTGATTGTTGGAAGCTTTGTGGATCCTTTTAGATGATCAAAAGACTTGCTTTCAAAGGATAAACAAGAGCACAATAGAGATTGAATGTTGGAATCTTTGTGGATCCTTATAGATGATCAAAAGACTTGCTTTCAAAGGATAAACAAGAGCACAATAGAGATTGATTGTTGGAATCTTTGTGGATCCTTTAGATGATCAAAAGACTTGCTTTCAAAGGATAAACAAGAGCTCAATAGAGATTGATTGTTGGAAGCTTTGTGATCCTTTTAGATGATCAAAAGACTTGTTTCAAAGGATAAACAAGTCCTCAATAGAGATTTATTGTTGGAAGCTTTGTGGATCCTTTTAGAGGATCAAAAGACTTTATTACAAATGATAAACAAGAGCTCAATATAGATTGATTTGGATGCTTTGTGGATCCTTTTAGAGGATCAAAAGACTTGTTTTAAAGGATAAACAAGAGCTCAATAGAGATTGATTGTTGGAAGCTTTGAGGATCCTTTTAGAGGTTCAAAGACTTGTTTACAAAGGATAAACAAGTGCTCAATAGTGGTTGATTATTGGAAGCTTTGTGGATTCTTTTAGATGATCAAAAGACTTGCTTTCAAAGGATAAACAAGAGCACAATAGAGATTGAATGTTGGAATCTTTGTGGATCCTTATAGATGATCAAAAGACTTGCTTTCAAAGGATAAACAAGAGCAATAGAGATTGATTGTGGGAAGCTTTGACGATCCTTTTAGATGATCAAAAGACTTGTTTTTAAAGGATAAACAAGTCCTCAATAGAGATTTATTGTTGGAAGCTTTGTGGATCCTTTTAGAGGATCAAAAGTCTTTATTACAAATGATAAACAAGAGCTCAATATAGATTGATTGTTGGATGCTTTGTGGATCCTTTTAGAGGATCAAAAGACTTGTTTTAAAGGATAAACAAGAGCTCAATAGAGATTGATTGTTGGAAGCTTTGAGGATCCTTTTAGAGGTTCAAAAGACTTGTTTACAAAGGATAAACAAGTGCTCAATAGTGGTTGATTATTGGAAGCTTTGTGGATTCTTTTAGATGATCAAAAGACTTGCTTTCAAAGGATAAACAAGAGCACAATAGAGATTGAATGTTGGAATCTTTGTGGATCCTTATAGATGATCAAAAGACTTGCTTTCAAAGGATAAACAAGAGCGCAATAGAGATTGATTGTGGGAAGCTTTGACGATCCTTTTAGATGATCAAAAGACTTGTTTTTAAAGGATAAACAAGTCCTCAATAGAGATTTATTGTTGGAAGCTTTGTGGATCCTTTTAGAGGATCAAAAGTCTTTATTACAAATGATAAACAAGAGCTCAATATAGATTGATTGTTGGATGCTTTGTGGATCCTTTTAGAGGATCAAAAGACTTGTTTTAAAGGATAAACAAGAGCTCAATAGAGATTGATTGTTGGAAGCTTTGAGGATCCTTTTAGAGGTTCAAAAGACTTGTTTACAAAGGATAAACAAGTGCTCAATAGTGGTTGATTATTGGAAGCTTTGTGGATTCTTTTAGATGATCAAAAGACTTGCTTTCAAAGGATAAACAAGAGCAATAGAGATTGATTGTGGGAAGCTTTGTGATCCTTTTAGATGATCAAAAGACTTGTTTTTAAAGGATAAACAAGTCCTCAATAGAGATTTATTGTTGGAAGCTTTGTGGATCCTTTTAGAGGATCAAAAGTCTTTATTACAAATGATAAACAAGAGCTCAATATAGATTGATTGTTGGATGCTTTGTGGATCCTTTTAGAGGATCAAAAGACTTGTTTTAAAGGATAAACAAGAGCTCAATAGAGATTGATTGTTGGAAGCTTTGAGGATCCTTTTAGAGGTTCAAAAGACTTGTTTACAAAGGATAAACAAGTGCTCAATAGTGGTTGATTATTGGAAGCTTTGTGGATTCTTTTAGATGATCAAAAGACTTGCTTTCAAAGGATAAACAAGAGCACAATAGAGATTGAATGTTGGAATCTTTGTGGATCCTTATAGATGATCAAAAGACTTGCTTTCAAAGGATAAACAAGAGCGCAATAGAGATTGATTGTGGGAAGCTTTGACGATCCTTTTAGATGATCAAAAGACTTGTTTTTAAAGGATAAACAAGTCCTCAATAGAGATTTATTGTTGGAAGCTTTGTGGATCCTTTTAGAGGATCAAAAGTCTTTATTACAAATGATAAACAAGAGCTCAATATAGATTGATTGTTGGATGCTTTGTGGATCCTTTTAGAGGATCAAAAGACTTGTTTTTAAAGGATAAACAAGAGCTCAATAGAGATTGATTGTTGGAAGCTTTGAGGATCCTTTTAGAGGTTCAAAAGACTTGTTTACAAAGGATAAACAAGTGCTCAATAGTGGTTGATTATTGGAAGCTTTGTGGATTCTTTTAGATGATCAAAAGACTTGCTTTCAAAGGATAAACAAGAGCACAATAGAGATTGAATGTTGGAATCTTTGTGGATCCTTATAGATGATCAAAAGACTTGCTTTCAAAGGATAAACAAGAGCGCAATAGAGATTGATTGTGGGAAGCTTTGACGATCCTTTTAGATGATCAAAAGACTTGTTTTTAAAGGATAAACAAGTCCTCAATAGAGATTTATTGTTGGAAGCTTTGTGGATCCTTTTAGAGGATCAAAAGTCTTTATTACAAATGATAAACAAGAGCTCAATATAGATTGATTGTTGGATGCTTTGTGGATCCTTTTAGAGGATCAAAAGACTTGTTTTAAAGGATAAACAAGAGCTCAATAGAGATTGATTGTTGGAAGCTTTGAGGATCCTTTTAGAGGTTCAAAAGACTTGTTTACAAAGGATAAACAAGTGCTCAATAGTGGTTGATTATTGGAAGCTTTGTGGATTCTTTTAGATGATCAAAAGACTTGCTTTCAAAGGATAAACAAGAGCACAATAGAGATTGAATGTTGGAATCTTTGTGGATCCTTATAGATGATCAAAAGACTTGCTTTCAAAGGATAAACAAGAGCACAATTGAATATTGGAATCTTTGTGGATCCTTATAGATGATCAAAAGACTTGCTTTCAAAGGATAAACAAGAGCGCAATAGAGATTGATTGTGGGAAGCTTTGGGATCCTTTTAGATGATCAAAAGACTTGTTTTTAAAGGATAAACAAGTCCTCAATAGAGATTTATTGTTGGAAGCTTTGTGGATCCTTTTAGAGGATCAAAAGTCTTTATTACAAATGATAAACAAGAGCTCAATATAGATTGATTGTTGGATGCTTTGTGGATCCTTTTAGAGGATCAAAAGACTTGTTTTTAAAGGATAAACAAGAGCTCAATAGAGATTGATTGTTGGAAGCTTTGAGGATCCTTTTAGAGGTTCAAAAGACTTGTTTACAAAGGATAAACAAGTGCTCAATAGTGGTTGATTATTGGAAGCTTTGTGGATTCTTTTAGATGATCAAAAGACTTGCTTTCAAAGGATAAACAAGAGCACAATAGAGATTGAATGTTGGAATCTTTGTGGATCCTTATAGATGATCAAAAGACTTGCTTTCAAAGGATAAACAAGAGCACAATAGAGATTGAATGTTGGAATCTTTGTGGATCCTTATAGATGATCAAAAGACTTGCTTTCAAAGGATAAACAAGAGCGCAATAGAGATTGATTGTGGGAAGCTTTGACGATCCTTTTAGATGATCAAAAGACTTGTTTTAAAGGATAAACAAGTCCTCAATAGAGATTTATTGTTGGAAGCTTTGTGGATCCTTTTAGAGGATCAAAAGTCTTTATTACAAATGATAAACAAGAGCTCAATATAGATTGATTGTTGGATGCTTTGTGGATCCTTTTAGAGGATCAAAAGACTTGTTTTTAAAGGATAAACAAGAGCTCAATAGAGATTGATTGTTGGAAGCTTTGAGGATCCTTTTAGAGGTTCAAAAGACTTGTTTACAAAGGATAAACAAGTGCTCAATAGTGGTTGATTATTGGAAGCTTTGTGGATTCTTTTAGATGATCAAAAGACTTGCTTTCAAAGGATAAACAAGAGCACAATAGAGATTGAATGTTGGAATCTTTGTGGATCCTTATAGATGATCAAAGACTTGCTTTCAAAGGATAAACAAGAGCGCAATAGAGATTGATTGTGGGAAGCTTTGACGATCCTTTTAGATGATCAAAAGACTTGTTTTTAAAGGATAAACAAGTCCTCAATAGAGATTTATTGTTGGAAGCTTTGTGGATCCTTTTAGAGGATCAAAAGTCTTTATTACAAATGATAAACAAGAGCTCAATATAGATTGATTGTTTGATGCTTTGTGGATCCTTTTAGAGGATCAAAAGACTTGTTTTAAAGGATAAACAAGAGCTCAATAGAGATTGATTGTTGGAAGCTTTGAGGATCCTTTTAGAGGTTCAAAAGACTTGTTTACAAAGGATAAACAAGTGCTCAATAGTGGTTGATTATTGGAAGCTTTGTGGATTCTTTTAGATGATCAAAAGACTTGCTTTCAAAGGATAAACAAGAGCACAATAGAGATTGAATGTTGGAATCTTTGTGGATCCTTATAGATGATCAAAAGACTTGCTTTCAAAGGATAAACAAGAGCGCAATAGAGATTGATTGTGGGAAGCTTTGACGATCCTTTTAGATGATCAAAAGACTTGTTTTTAAAGGATAAACAAGTCCTCAATAGAGATTTATTGTTGGAAGCTTTGTGGATCCTTTTAGAGGATCAAAAGTCTTTATTACAAATGATAAACAAGAGCTCAATATAGATTGATTGTTGGATGCTTTGTGGATCCTTTTAGAGGATCAAAAGACTTGTTTTTAAAGGATAAACAAGAGCTCAATAGAGATTGATTGTTGGAAGCTTTGAGGATCCTTTTAGAGGTTCAAAAGACTTGTTTACAAAGGATAAACAAGTGCTCAATAGTGGTTGATTATTGGAAGCTTTGTGGATTCTTTTAGATGATCAAAAGACTTGCTTTCAAAGGATAAACAAGAGCACAATAGAGATTGAATGTTGGAATCTTTGTGGATCCTTATAGATGATCAAAAGACTTGCTTTCAAAGGATAAACAAGAGCACAATAGAGATTGAATGTTGGAATCTTTGTGGATCCTTATAGATGATCAAAAGACTTGCTTTCAAAGGATAAACAAGAGCGCAATAGAGATTGATTGTGGGAAGCTTTGACGATCCTTTTAGATGATCAAAAGACTTGTTTTTAAAGGATAAACAAGTCCTCAATAGAGATTTATTGTTGGAAGCTTTGTGGATCCTTTTAGAGGATCAAAAGTCTTTATTACAAATGATAAACAAGAGCTCAATATAGATTGATTGTTTGATTCTTTGTGGATCCTTTTAGAGGATCAAAAGACTTGTTTTTAAAGGATAAACAAGAGCTCAATAGAGATTGATTGTTGGAAGCTTTGAGGATCCTTTTAGAGGTTCAAAAGACTTGTTTACAAAGGATAAACAAGTGCTCAATAGTGGTTGATTATTGGAAGCTTTGTGGATTCTTTTAGATGATCAAAAGACTTGCTTTCAAAGGATAAACAAGAGCACAATAGAGATTGAATGTTGGAATCTTTGTGGATCCTTATAGATGATCAAAAGACTTGCTTTCAAAGGATAAACAAGAGCGCAATAGAGATTGATTGTGGGAAGCTTTGACGATCCTTTTAGATGATCAAAAGACTTGTTTTTAAAGGATAAACAAGTCCTCAATAGAGATTTATTGTTGGAAGCTTTGTGGATCCTTTTAGAGGATCAAAAGTCTTTATTACAAATGATAAACAAGAGCTCAATATAGATTGATTGTTGGATGCTTTGTGGATCCTTTTAGAGGATCAAAAGACTTGTTTTTAAAGGATAAACAAGAGCTCAATAGAGATTGATTGTTGGAAGCTTTGAGGATCCTTTTAGAGGTTCAAAAGACTTGTTTACAAAGGATAAACAAGTGCTCAATAGTGGTTGATTATTGGAAGCTTTGTGGATTCTTTTAGATGATCAGAAGACTTGCTTTCAAAGGATAAACAAGAGCACAATAGAGATTGAATGTTGGAATCTTTGTGGATCCTTATAGATGATCAAAAGACTTGCTTTCAAAGGATAAACAAGAGCGCAATAGAGATTGATTGTGGGAAGCTTTGACAATCCTTTTAGATGATCAAAAGACTTGTTTTTAAAGGATAAACAAGTCCTCAATGGAGATTTATTGTTGGAAGCTTTGTGGATCCTTTTAGAGGATCAAAAGTCTTTATTACAAATGATAAACAAGAGCTCAATATAGATTGATTGTTGGATGCTTTGTGGATCCTTTTAGAGGATCAAAAGACTTGTTTTTAAAGGATAAACAAGAGCTCAATAGAGATTGATTGTTGGAAGCTTTGAGGATCCTTTTAGAGGTTCAAAAGACTTGTTTACAAAGGATAAACAAGTGCTCAATAGTGGTTGATTATTGGAAGCTTTGTGGATTCTTTTAGATGATCAAAAGACTTGCTTTCAAAGGATAAACAAGAGCACAATAGAGATTGAATGTTGGAATCTTTCTGGATCCTTATAGATGATCAAAAGACTTGCTTTCAAAGGATAAACAAGAGCACAACAGAGATTGAATATTGGAATATTTGTGGATCCTTATAGATGATCAAAAGACTTGCTTTCAAAGGATAAACAAGAGCGCAATAGAGATTGATTGTGGGAAGCTTTGACGATCCTTTTAGATGATCAAAAGACTTGTTTTTAAAGGATAAACAAGTCCTCAATAGATATTTATTGTTGGAAGCTTTGTGGATCCTTTTAGAGGATCAAAAGTCTTTATTACAAATGATAAACAAGAGCTCAATATAGATTGATTGTTGGATGATTTGTGGATCCTTTTAGAGGATCAAAAGACTTGTTTTTAAAGGATAAACAAGAGCTCAATAGAAATTGATTGTTAGAAGATTTGAGGATCCTTTTAGAGGTTCAAACGACTTGTTTACAAAGGATAAACAAGTGCTCAATAGTGGTTGATTATTGGAAGCTTTGTGGATTCTTTTAGATGATCAAAAGACTTGCTTTCAAAGGATAAACAAGAGCACGATAGAGATTGAATGTTGGAATCTTTGTGGATCCTTATAGATGATCAAAAGACTTGCTTTCAAAGGATAAACAAGTGCACAATAGAGATTGAATGTTGGAATCTTTGTGGATCCTTATAGATGATCAAAAGACTTGCTTTCAAAGGATAAACAAGAGCACAATAGAGATTGATTGTGGGAAGCTTTGACGATCCTTTTAGATGATCAAAAGACTTGTTTTCAAAAGATAAACAAGTCCTCAATAGAGATTTATTGTTGGAAGCTTTGTGGATACTTTTAGAGGATCAAATGTCTTTATTACAAATGATAAACAAGAGCTCAATATATTGATTGTTTGATTCTTTGTGGATCCTTTTAGAGGATCAAAAGACTTGTTTTTAAAGGATAAACAAGAGCTCAATAGAGATTGATTGTTGGAAGATTTGAGGATCCTTTTAGAGGTTCAAAAGACTGGTTTACAAAGGATAAACAAGTGCTCAATAGTGGTTGATTATTGGAAGCTTTGTGGATTCTTTTAGATGATCAAAAGACTTGCTTTCAAAGGATAAACAAGAGCACAATAGAGATTGAATGTTGGAATCTTTGTGGATCCTTATAGATGATCAAAAGACTATCTTTCAAAGGATAAACAAGAGCGCAATAGAGATTGATTGTGGGAAGCTTTGACGATCCTTTTAGATGATCAAAAGACTTGTTTTTAAAGGATAAACAAGTCCTCAATAGAGATTTATTGTTGGAAGCTTTGTGGATCCTTTTAGAGGATCAAAAGTCTTTATTACAAATGATAAACAAGAGCTCAATATAGATTGATTGTTTGATTCTTTGTGGATCCTTTTAGAGGATCAAAAGACTTGTTTTTAAAGGATAAACAAGAGCTCAATAGAGATTGATTGTTGGAAGCTTTGAGGACCCTTTTAAAGGTTGAAAAGACTTGTTTACAAAGGATAAACAAGTGCTCAATAGTGGTTGATTATTGGAAGCTTTGTGGATTCTTTTAGATGATCAAAAGACTTGCTTTCAAAGGATAAACAAGAGCACAATAGAGATTGAATGTTGGAATCTTTGTGGATCCTTATAGATGATCAAAAGACTTGCTTTCAAAGGATAAACAAGAGCGCAATAGAGATTGATTGTGGGAAGCTTTGACGATCCTTTTAGATGATCAAAAGACTTGTTTTTAAAGGATAAACAAGTCCTCAATAGAGATTTATTGTTGGAAGCTTTGTGGATCCTTTTAGAGGATCAAAAGTCTTTATTACAAATGATAAACAAGAGCTCAATATAGATTGATTGTTGGATGCTTTGTGGATCCTTTTAGAGGATCAAAAGACTTGTTTTTAAAGGATAAACAAGAGCTCAATAGAGATTGATTGTTGGAAGCTTTGAGGATCCTTTTAGAGGTTCAAAAGACTTGTTTACAAAGGATAAACAAGTGCTCAATAGTGGTTGATTATTGGAAGCTTTGTGGATTCTTTTAGATGATCAAAAGACTTGCTTTCAAAGGATAAACAAGAGCACAATAGAGATTGAATGTTGGAATCTTTGTGGATCCTTATAGATGATCAAAAGACTTGCTTTCAAAGGATAAACAAGAGCACAATAGAGATTGAATGTTGGAATCTTTGTGGATCCTTATAGATGATCAAAAGACTTGCTTTCAAAGGATAAACAAGAGCGCAATAGAGATTGATTGTGGGAAGCTTTGTCGATCCTTTTAGATGATCAAAAGACTTATTTTTAAAGGATAAACAAGTCCTCAATAGAGATTTATTGTTGGAAGCTTTGTGGATCCTTTTAGAGGATCAAAAGTCTTTATTACAAATGATAAACAAGAGCTCAATATAGATTGATTGTTTGATTCTTTGTGGATCCTTTTAGAGGATCAAAAGACTTATTTTTAAAGGATAAACAAGAGCTCAATAGAGATTGATTGTTGGAAGCTTTGAGGATCCTTTTAGAGGTTCAAAAGACTTGTTTACAAAGGATAAACAAGTGCTCAATAGTGGTTGATTATTGGAAGCTTTGTGGATTCTTTTAGATGATCAAAAGACTTGCTTTCAAAGGATAAACAAGAGCACAATAGAGATTGAATGTTGGAATCTTTGTGGATCCTTATAGATGATCAAAAGACTTGCATTCAAAGGATAAACAAGAGCACAATAGAGATTGAACGTTGGAATATTTGTGGATCCTTATAGATGATCAAAAGACTTGCTTTCAAAGGATAAACAAGAGCGCAATAGAGATTGATTGTGGGAAGCTTTGACGATCCTTTTAGATGATCAAAAGTGTAACACCCGTATCGTTTGCATCACTTGCATGATCATTCTCCTTATCAAATTCATGTGATGTTGTGCATATTTCTTGAACATATTCTTGCTCATATTGATTACATGCATTTTTATATACCTTGGAATTATTGTTGGATACATGTTGATTATTGTGTTAAACTTGTGTTGTAATCCTAGCTTTGTTCCAGACTTTTTGAGAACTTTTAATGAGTATTTTGATCTCATTTTGGACTTTGAAACATTTTGGGTTGTTGAGAACCACTTTGGGAGAGTTTTATAACAGTTTGAGGCTTACGGGCACAAAGCGATCGCCCGTCCCCTTCCTAGCGATCGCCCTCTAGGCGTAAGTCGTACCATGGTTCGGACACAAAGCGATCGCCCGTCCCCTTCCTAGGCGATCGCTCTCTAAAGTTGTAGTTTGAATCGGAGACAAAGCGATCGCCTGTATTCCACAAAGCGATCGCCTGTACCAAAGCGATCGCCTTGTCCCGACTCAAAGCGATCGCTTCATAGGCGAATGTTGATTTTGCTCGCGCCCTGTGACACTGTTACGAACTTACTCCTATTTGACCAAATTGACTCCAGTTCTTGGCCTAGAGTGAGCCACGTCCCCACACTTATAACAGACCTCCTTGACCCTTATAACACCATGGGAGAGTATAGAACACTCTCATTTCAACCCTTTTACACCAGCAAACTTAGAGAGAAGCTTGAGAGAGTTCTTGAGAGAGAAAGTGAGCTAGTTTGCTCAATTCTTGTCCAAATCACAATCCAACTTCACCATTGTGGAGCTACCAACTAGGAGAACACAATCCTTGGCTTGCATGTGGGTTTCTTAGAGATTTTTCCTTGGTTGAATTCTTCAAGAGGTAAGCTACTACCCCTCTCCTTCTCTAATTATGTCTTGTATGACATCTTAGCCTTGCAAATGGCATTTATATGTTGAAATCAACATGTTAGAGGTATATTTTATTGTTGAGCCTTGTGAAATTCGTGGATGACATATTTTGCATGTTAAAAGACTTGTTTTGTCTTGGTTGATACACATAGAAATGGTATCATTTGTTAATATTGAAGTATAATGGCTTCTCTTCGATTCGAACTCATTAGAAACAAATAAAGACTCTAACGGAGTCAAATAGGTTTTCATAATTGATGAGACCACGTGTGTGACTTGGGGATTTCGTTGTGATACAAGAGTTTGTCGGGAAAATTAGTTACCCGAAATTATGCATGATGTTGTTGTTTAATTCTCGTAAATACTATGAGATGATTGATTATGTGAGTAGGATTATTATGACCTACTTGAGACAATTATGTTAAATGTTGTTGTGCTCCACATTTTGGGAGTTTGATTTGTTGTTGAGAATGTCAAGTAAACATCTACTTGTACATTTGTTATGTCCATGGATTATTTGTTGGCGGTGTATTGACTCGATTATTGCGGCCGGGGCTACGTAATAATTGAAGGCCAATACACCGGGCCTCGCCTTACCGTTGGCGCGGTAGGGGCATAGCGCCATTTGTTGTATGGAATAAACGCAACCTTGGTAAGCTATTCCGTGGTTGATTCTTGGGTTGTAGGGACTAAGATCACCCGTCGACGTGAATACAGAAAATGGTTCACACGTATTGGTTATTGAGTATTGGTTAACGGTTTTGATTCGTCGATCGAGCACGTCAACAACGGCTCCTACATTGGTATATTATATGATGGTTGGTTGGAGGTATTGGGTATATTGGAGGTGTACCTCAATACCGTATCCTTTTAGAATGTGTTTACTTATCGCACTTATATGGTTCCTACATATGCGAATGTTGGTCATGGTTTCCAACCGGTATGGGTCGGTTGGCGATCGTTGAGCCTCTCGTGTAGTGTAGGGTAATGTGTTGTTATGAGATGCTTATATTGCTATGCCGAAGATTGATGAAATCTTGTTATAGCTTATATTACTTGTTCTTATATTTGTCTTGCATCTCGTATGACATATTGTTGCATTAGTAGCTTATTGAGTTTTAAACTCACCCCGTTCAATGTTTATTTGTTTTCCTTAGATCACGGTCCGGCGAGGAACCCTTAGTTGAGTCTTGGCTTCGTCTCGGCGTTTTCGAGTTGTTCTTTTGGGCTTGGTGTTTATTTTGGTGAGGCCGAGGAATACAATGTTACCTAAACTTTGTAATGTTGGGTAGTGTGTGGTCTTTATAACCGTAATATTCTTTTGTATGTGCCGACACGGTTGTCGTGCGTGATGTATTTATTAACATTCGTTACTTCCGCATACTCTGATTTGTAGTGGTTATGGTTCTCCGAGCTTGTTGCTCGTGGAGGTTTATGATATATGTTTGATTTTTAAATTCAAACCAAGTTTTAAATCAGTTCAGTTTCCGGCTTGTTATTAATGCCGATGATGTGTTGACATGGTTTTCAAAGAAAAGTATCGCACGTGCATTACAGGTTTTTGTGCATATGCTTTATACTTGCATCTTTTGCACATGGAATTTTTATTATGCGTATTTCATGAGTCCCGCTCGCGGTCCGACTCGAGATTCCACGTAGGAGTCCGGGTGCGGGTCGCGACAAAAAGACTTGTTTTTAAAGGATAAACAAGTCCTCAATAAAGATTTATTGTTGGAAGCTTTGTGGATCCTTTTAAAGGATCAAAAATTTTTATTACAAATGATAAACAAGAGCTCAATATAGATTGATTGTTTGATTCTTTGTGGATCCTTTTAGAGGATCAAAAGACTTGTTTTTAAAGGATAAACAAGAGCTCAATAGAGATTGATTGTTGGAAGCTTTGAGGACCATTTTAAAGGTTGAAAAGACCTGTTTACAAAGGATAAACAAGTGCTCAATAGTGGTTGATTATTGGAAGCTTTGTGGATTCTTTTAGATGATCAGAAGACTTGCTTTCAAAGGATAAACAAGAGCACAATAGAGATTGAATGTTGGAATCTTTGTGGATCCTTATAGATGATCAAAAGACTTGCTTTCAAAGGATAAACAAGAGCGCAATAGAGATTGATTGTGGGAAGCTTTGACAATCCTTTTAGATGATCAAAAGACTTGTTTTTAAAGGATAAACAAGTCCTCAATGGAGATTTATTATTGGAAGCTTTGTGGATCCTTTTAGAGGATCAAAAGTCTTTATTACAAATGATAAACAAGAGCACAATATAGATTGATTGTTGGATGCTTTGTGGATCCTTTTAGAGGATCAAAAGACTTGTTTTTAAAGGATAAACAAGAGCTCAATAGAGATTGATTGTTGGAAGCTTTGAGGATCCTTTTAGAGGTTCAAAAGACTTGTTTACAAAGGATAAACAAGTGCTCAATAGTGGTTGATTATTGGAAGCTTTGTGGATTCTTTTAGATGATCAAAAGACTTACTTTCAAAGGATAAACAAGAGCACAATAGAGATTGAATGTTGGAATCTTTGTGGATCCTTATAGATGATCAAAAGACTTGCTTTCAAAGGATAAACAAGAGCACAATAGAGATTGAATATTGGAATCTTTGTGGATCCTTATAGATGATCAAAAGACTTGCTTTCAAAGGATAAACAAGCGCAATAGAGATTGATTGTGGGAAGCTTTGACGATCCTTTTAGATGATCAAAAGACTTGTTTTAAAGGATAAACAAGTCCTCAATAAAGATTTATTGTTGGAAGCTTTGTGGATCCTTTTAGAGGATCAAAAGTCTTTATTACAAATGATAAACAAGAGCTCAATATAGATTGATTGTTTGATTCTTTGTGGATCCTTTTAGTGGATCAAAAGACTTGTTTTTAAAGGATAAACAAGAGCTCAATAGAGATTGATTGTTGGAAGCTTTGAGGATCCTTTTAGAGGTTCAAAAGACTTGTTTACAAAGGATAAACAAGTGCTCAATAGTGGTTGATTATTGGAAGCTTTGTGGATTCTTTTAGATGATCAAAAGACTTGCTTTCAAAGGATAAACAAGAGCACAATAGAGATTGAATGTTGGAATCTTTGTGGATCCTTATAGATGATCAAAAGACTTGCTTTCAAAGGATAAACAAGAGCGCAATAGAGATTGATTGTGGGAAGCTTTGACAATCCTTTTAGATGATCAAAAGACTTGTTTTTAAAGGATAAACAAGTCCTCAATAGAGATTTATTGTTGGAAGCTTTGTGGATCCTTTTAGAGGATCAAAAGTCTTTATTACAAATGATAAACAAGAGCTCAATATAGATTGATTGTTGGATGCTTTGTGGATCCTTTTAGAGGATCAAAAGACTTGTTTTTAAAGGATAAACAAGAGCTCAATAGAGATTGATTGTTGGAAGCTTTGAGGATCCTTTTAGAGGTTCAAAAGACTTGTTTACAAAGGATAAACAAGTGCTCAATAGTGGTTGATTATTGGAAGCTTTGTGGATTCTTTTAGATGATCAAAAGACTTGCTTTCAAAGGATAAACAAGAGCACAATAGAGATTGAATGTTGGAATCTTTGTGGATCCTTATAGATGATCAAAAGACTTGCTTTCAAAGGATAAACAAGAGCGCAATAGAGATTGATTGTGGGAAGCTTTGACGATCCTTTTAGATGATCAAAAGACTTGTTTTTAAAGGATAAACAAGTCCTCAATAGAGATTTATTGTTGGAAGCTTTGTGGATCCTTTTAGAGGATCAAAAGTCTTTATTACAAATGATAAACAAGAGCTCAATATAGATTGATTGTTGGATGCTTTGTGGATCCTTTTAGAGGATCAAAAGACTTGTTTTTAAAGGATAAACAAGAGCTCAATAGAGATTGATTGTTGGAAGCTTTGAGGATCCTTTTAGAGGTTCAAAAGACTTGTTTACAAAGGATAAACAAGTGCTCAATAGTGGTTGATTATTGGAAGCTTTGTGGATTCTTTTAGATGATCAAAAGACTTGCTTTCAAAGGATAAACAAGAGCACAATAGAGATTGAATGTTGGAATCTTTGTGGATCCTTATAGATGATCAAAAGACTTGCTTTCAAAGGATAAACAAGAGCACAATAGAGATTGAATGTTGGAATCTTTGTGGATCCTTATAGATGATCAAAAGACTTGCTTTCAAAGGATAAACAAGAGCGCAATAGAGATTGATTGTGGGAAGCTTTGACGATCCTTTTAGATGATCAAAAGACTTATTTTTAAAGGATAAACAAGTCCTCAATAAAGATTTATTGTTGGAAGCTTTGTGGATCCTTTTAAAGGATCAAAAGTCTTTATTACAAATGATAAACAAGAGCTCAATATAGATTGATTGTTTGATTCTTTGTGGATCCTTTTAGAGGATCAAAAGACTTGTTTTTAAAGGATAAACAAGAGCTCAATAGAGATTGATTGTTGGAAGCTTTGAGGATCCTTTTAAAGGTTGAAAAGACTTGTTTACAAAGGATAAACAAGTGCTCAATAGTGGTTGATTATTGGAAGCTTTGTGGATTCTTTTAGATGATCAAAAGACTTGCTTTCAAAGGATAAACAAGAGCACAATAGAGATTGAATATTGGAATCTTTGTGGATCCTTATAGATGATCAAAAGACTTGCTTTCAAAGGATAAACAAGAGCGCAATAGAGATTGTGATGCGTAACAAACGCCGGATGTGTCGTCTACGAAACTATGGATGAAGATGATGAAACAATGATCAAAGTTGCAGCGAAAATAGAAGATAGAACACGAGTCACCGGTTAGGATTCACTCTCCTAACGTAAAGACCTCGCTTGGATTCACCGGATAGGCTTCACTCACCTATCGTAAAGAATCCTTTTGAATATTACCTCCTAAACCTAAGGAAATAATAGACAAAAATAAGAACAACCTTGTTTTTTGAAATTTCTCCTTGAGAATTATATAACAATAATCTGAATTTTTACAACTTAGATCTATCCCTATTTATAGTTGTTTAAAATGCATCCTAATCATTAAAGGTAAAGAAAACTACTCCTAATTGTACAAGCATTAGTATTACTATCCTACCTAGGAATAGAAAGTCAAACCTATACAAGCTAGAAGTCAAAAACCTGGAAGGAAACTCACGATCGCCCATTCTGGTCACAGGGTGATCGCCTTGTCACGCCACAAAGCGATCGCTTTGTGGCCAGAAACATGGCTCGCGATTCTGCTTCAAAGGCGATCGCTTTGTCCAAGAGAGGGCGATCGCTCTCTAGCCAGAATGTCCCCAATGCCTTCTTTTGTCCAAAAATCCTCCCTCGTTGCGCATGTGACCTCCAAAGGCCTTCCCAACTCTCGAACCTTCCTAGTTTGCATCACCAATGACTCGAGAGACAATGTTAGACCATCTTCACCCACTTGTAATGCATCCACGACTTTGTTTGGGTCTTTGTGAAGATCATAACTCAATGCTCCCGCATCATCCTCCCCTTCTTGAGAAAGAATTGGCCTCAATTCTTCAATCATTTTGTCTTCCAAGTATGGTGATAAATCTCCCACATTGAATGTAGAACTTATCGAATACTCTTCGGGTAGGTCCAATTTGTAAGCACTATCACCAAATCTTTGAAGCACTTGGAAAGGTCCTTCGGCTCTTGGCATTAGCTTGTTCTTTCTTTTGCTAGGAAATCTTTCCTTCCGCAAATGTAGCCATACTAAATCTCCAGGTTGAAATTCCGGTTGCTTGCGACCTTTGTTGGCTCTCTTCTTGTACATCTCGTTCACCTTCTCGATTCTAGCACGAACTTGTTCGTGAAAATGTTGGATATCTTTCAATTTGTTGAACGCATCCGATTGCTCTTTCCCTCTTCGAGTAGGCACCATATCAATTGGTAAACAAGGATTGACTCCATACACAACTTCAAATGGAGAATGTTGAGTTGCATAAGTTGGTGTACGGTTGTAAGCGAATTCTGCGTGAGCCAACTTCAAATCCCAATCCTTTTGAGTCTTTCCAACTAGTCCTCGTAGTAACACTCCAAGAGTCCTATTGGTGACTTCCGTTTGTCCATCCGTTTGCGGGTGATGAGATGTGCTAAATAACAATTTTGTACCAATTATCCTCCAAAGAGATCTCCAAAAATGGCTAAGAAACTTGCTATCCCTATCACTCACGATTGTTTTTGGCACTCCATGCAAACGCACGATTTCTTTGAAATACAAATCCGCCACTAAGGAAGCGTCATTCGTCTTGTGACATGGCACGAAATGCGCCATTTTCGAGAATCGATCCATGACCACCATTATAGCATCCTTTCCTCTTTGAGTTCGTGGTAGAGCCACAATGAAGTCCATCGACACGTCACTCCATGGTTGTTTCGGCACGGGCAAAGGTGTATATAAACCTTGATGGAATGTGCTTTTCATCTTTTGACAAGTGGCACATCTAGAGATAATGGTTTGCACATCACCAAGCATCTTCGGCCAATAAAAGTGTTCTTGCAATAACTCCAATGTCTTGTTGATGCCGAAATGTCCCGCTAGGCCTCCTCCATGAGTTTCTCGTACCAACAATTCCCTTATCGAACACTTGGGAATACATAATTGATTGCCCTTGAACAAGAATCCCTCTTGTAGCACAAAATTTCCATTCGTTCCTTTCTCACAATCTCGAACAATAGAGCCAAAATCCGGATCCTCCTTGTAGTATTCGCATACTAGTTTGAACCCTAGTAGCTTTGCATCCATCATGGTGAGCATAGAATATCTTCAAGATAATGCATCCGCTACCACATTGTTCTTTCCATCCTTATACTTTGAAGAAAAGTTGAAGGATTGTAGAAATTCCACCCATTTCGCATGCCTTGGTTTCAACTTGTGTTGCCCATGAATATACTTCAATGCTTCGTGATCGGAATGTAGGATGAAGTGATTCGGCCTTAAGTAGTGACTCCAATGATCCAAAGCTCTAACCATGGCATAGAACTCCTTGTCGTAGGTAGAATAGTTGAGTCTTGCTCCTCCAAGCTTCTCACTAAAATAGGCAATGGGCCGTTTTCCTTGAGTCAACACCGCTCCAATACCCACTCCACTAGCATCACACTCAACCTCAAAAGGTTGTGAGAAATCGGGTAAAGCCAAAACTGGTGTTTTGCATAGCTTCTCCTTAAGCTCTTCAAAAGCTTGTTGGGCCGCCGAAGTCCATTCAAATTTCCCTTTCTTCAAGGTTTCGGTCATAGGACTTGCAATAGTACTAAAGTATTTGATGAAGCGTCTATAGAAAGAAGCTAATCCATGAAATGAACGTACCTCCGTTATAGTGGTTGGAATAGGCCAAGACTTGATTGCCTCAATCTTTGTTTGATCAACCGAAACTCCTTCCTTCGATACCACATAACCAAGGAATGTCACACTTGGTTGCATAAATGAGCACTTCTCGAGCTTTCCATAGAGCTTGTTTTTCCGCAAAGCTTGTAGCACTTCTTCAAGATGTCGCACATGCTCCTCCTCACTTTTGCTGTACCCCAAAATATCGTCTAGGTAGACTGATGCGGGAGCATCGAGGGTAGTCGTGAGCAAAAGCCGTAGCATCAATGCATGTGGGAAAAACGGACTTACTTGGCCATTTGAAGCTTTGGTGATGCTAATTGGGAAGAGATATCTACTTGGGAGGCTTTTGGAGGTCACGTACATGGCAAAGAAGGACGAAAGAACTTTCTGGAGGCAGAGCGATCGCCCAGGGCCAAGGAGAGCGATCGCCTTTGAAGCCATTCCGAGGACCAGCCTACTGGCCACAAAGCGATCGCTTTGTGGCGCAGGAGGGCGATCGCCCTCTAGCCAGAATAGGCAACTTCGATTTTCCTTCCATGTTTTTGATTCCTAGCTTGTATAGGTTGACTTTCTATTCCTAGGTAGGATAGTATTGCTAATACTTGTACAATTAGGAGTAGTTTTCTTTACCTTTAATGATTAGGATGCATTGTAAACAACTATAAATAGGGATAGATCTAAGTTGTAAAAAGGCAGATTATTGTTATATAATTCTCAAGGAGAAATTTCAAAGAACAAGGTTGTTCTTATTTTTGTCTATTATTTCCTTAGGTCTAGGAGGTAATATTCAAAAGGATTCTTTACGATAGGTGAGTGAAGCCTATCCGGTGAATCCAAACGAGGTCTTTACGTTAGGAGAGTGAATCCTAACCGGTGACTCGTGTTCTATCCTTTATTTTCGCTGCAACTTTGATCATTGTTTCATCAACTTCATCCATAATTTCATAGACGACAAATCCGGCGTTTGTTACGCATCAAATTTGGTATCAGAGCTTAGGTCTTTTACAAATTCCAACTTTGTAAACGATCATGGCGGAAGAAGCGGGATGCCCACGTGGAATTACCTTGGAACAAGCTGCAAATTTACGAAGAGATCGTGAGATGCAAGAACTACGTACACGAATGGATCGCGTGTTGCACTTACTAGAGAGACCACAAGGTCATGGGGAGGTTGAAGAATCCAATTCGGATGAGGAGGAAGTAAGGGAAGTAAGGCGCCCAAGGCCTAGACAACAACAAGTACGGCTTAGGGAGGACGACGATCGAGGCTTGAAGCTCGACATTCCCGATTTTGATGGTGCTATGGATCCGGAAGGATACTTGGATTGGGTTCGAAGAGCGGAGCGGATTTTTGAATACAAGGAGTATAGTGACCACAAGAAATTCAAGGTGGCTATCCTCAAGCTTACAAGGTACGCTTCCATATGGTATGAAAATTTAAAATCTCAACGAAGGCGTGAAGGAAAGTCAAAGATTGATTCTTGGGACAAGTTTAAAAAGTATCTTGATCGAAGGTTCTTACCTAGTACTTATCGACAAGATAATTTTACAAAACTCATACAATTAAAGCAAGGGAATTCTACCGTTGCCCAATATGTTGAGGAGTTCGAGAAGTTGTCAATTATTTGCGATATGCAAGAGCATGAGGACCAAAAAATTGCTAGATTTATGGGAGGTCTTGACTCGAGATAGCGAATATGGTGGAATTACAACCGTGCTTTACTTTCGATGAAGTCTGCAAGGTCTCGATAAAGTGTGAAAGACAATTGAAGAGGAAAATGAAGGTTAACAAAGCTGAAGTTCGAGGGTTTTTCTAGTGACGAAGAGGGTTCGGTCAATCCTATACCGAATGAGCAAGAAGAGGAAACCAACAAAGTTACCCTTATTGACAAGGCCGAAGGAAAGAAACTGATGAGGAACAAGGACACCATCAAATGTTTCAAATGTCAAGGATATGGGCATTATCAATCGGAGTGTCCTAATAAAAGGGTGTTGACCTTGCGTGAAATTCGAGACATAGAAAATAATCTTTCGGTTCAAGAACAAGAGAGTGCGTCTGAAAAGGAAGAAGAAGTGGAAGAATGTGATTCCGAAGGCGTCAAGGGGGAAGCACTAGTCTTGAAGAGGTCTCTACATGCAAAACCCGTGACCGTGGAGGAAGAACAAAGAGAGCAGATTTTTCATGCTAAATGTCTTGTACAAGGGAAGGTGTGCGACTTAGTGGTGGATGGGGGAAGTTGTGCAAACGCCGTCTCCACCATACTCATTGACAAGTTGAAGGTCCCCATTACGAGCCACTCACGTCCCTACAAACTACATTGGCTCAATGATGACTCCATAGTTAAAGTAAGTCGCCAAGCTCTAATTTCTTTTTCCATGGGTAGTTATAAAGATGAGATTCTGTGTGATGTTGTACCAATGGATGTTTGCCATATATTGTTGGGACGTCCATGGCAATTTGATCGGTTTGTGACTCATGATGGAAGGGAGAATGCGTATATTGTCAAGAAAGATGGAAAGAAGTTCAAGTTGAAACCCTTACCACCTTCAGAAATCACAACCTTTAAGAAATCCTCACAAAGCGCAAGTCTATTTGCTAGTGAAAGTGAAGTTGAGCAATTCGTCAAGGGCGATCTAGTAATTCCTATCATACCTCAAGGAATCGAAAGACAAGAAAAGGAGGTGATTGAAGAGGAGGAAATTAAAGAAGAGAAAGTTGCGAAGGATCCATATGAAAAAGAGAAAGAGGAGAAGAAGCTCAAGACGGTTCGAGAAGAATTGAAGTCGTTGCATTCGTACAAGGATCCGTTTGACTTCAATGTTTCTACGCGATTTGCATCATGGTTCCTTACTCAACTCATTGACAAACACTTTTTCGTAACCCAATGGGCGGATTGGATGAGCCTCGTTTCAAGGGCAAATCACCGAGTTGTTCGTAAAGGTTCGAGGACGAATCCTTTTCATGGGAAGGCGAGTGATGTGACCTTAAGGCCAAAGATTTGCTTTGCACAAGTGGAGAGGATTATTAGTCAAGCTTGGAGGCCATGGGATGGGCTTGGTCTCAACAAAAATGTATTTGAAGAATTGAGGACAATTCTTTTCAAAGAAGGGGAGTGTGATGCGGGAGCATCGAGGGTAGTCGTGAGCAAAAGCCGTAGCATCAATGCATGTGGGAAAAACGGACTTACTTGGCCATTTGAAGCTTTGGTGATGCTAATTGGGAAGAGATATCTACTTGGGAGGCTTTTGGAGGTCACGTACATGGCAAAGAAGGACGAAAGAACTTTACGGAGGGCGATCGCCCGGGGCCAAGGCGATCGCCTTTGAAGCCATTCCGAGGACCAGCCTCGGCCACAGCGATCGCTTTGTGGCGCGGGAAGCGATCGCCCTCTAGCAGAATAGGCAACTTCGATTTTCCTTCCATGTTTTTGATTCCTAGCTTGTATAGGTTGACTTTCTATTCCTAGGTAGGATAGTATTGCTAATACTTGTACAATTAGGAGTAGTTTTCTTTACCTTTAATGATTAGGATGCATTGTAAACAACTATAAATAGGGATAGATCTAAGTTGTAAAAGGCAGATTATTGTTATATAATTCTCAAGGAGAAATTTCAAAGAACAAGGTTGTTCTTATTTTTGTCTATTATTTCCTTAGGTCTAGGAGGTAATATTCAAAAGGATTCTTTACGATAGGTGAGTGAAGCCTATCCGGTGAATCCAAGCGAGGTCTTTACGTTAGGAGAGTGAATCCTAACCGGTGACTCGTGTTCTATCCTTTATTTTCGCTGCAACTTTGATCATTGTTTCATCAACTTCATCCATAATTTCATAGACGACAAATCCGTTTGTTACGCATCAAATTTGAAATTTGATGCGTAACAAGGATCCACGGCCAATTGTCCCATACAGGTTAGAAATAATGAACAACCTACAAAGTAATGAGCTAACAACATTTCATATCATGCATATAACAAGTATAGATCACATTTATCGGACATACAACTCGAGGTACACCTCCGACTACAGTTCCCTTATAACACCATTGACTTTGAAGTTCAAATCAAATCATTGTAATCATATAATTCAAGATCGAATATTCCGTGGAACAAGTCAACATGCCCCAGTCCCTACAACCTTGGCATCCATTGACAACACCACTCGTGTCCAACATCTATGTGGTGTACCCTATTTTTGGCCAAAAATAGGAGATAGAACAATTAAGGTCGCACAACCCGACTATCACCGCACTCCGCCCCATGACAATGGTAGTCAACCAAACCCCCACGAAAATTAGTATTTGAATGTGCACATCCGGTTAGTCAAGTTCACGTTCACAATTTATTCCAAATTAGGTTATAAATTGGCATTTCGGTTATCCTCCAAGGATCAATTCGAGTTCTAGATTCACAAATCAACATATTTAACACTTTAACCATCTCAAATCATACAATAACAAGTCATAAACCCTAATTCACAGCCATGTTTCACACTTTATTCAAGTTGGTTTCTTGCCAATTTCACCAATTGAAGTTACAATTGAACTACAACAATTCCAAGGCTCATACGATCATCAACACACTTTATTAACACATACCCATAATCATATTAGCCTAATAAACATCATAGCATGGCTGAAAATCACAAAATTTCCATAATAACAACTTAGCAATCGATAATAGCCGAAATAAATCGATTAAACACAAACATGAACAAGTTAATGGTCCCTTACCAAATCAAAGTGTAAACCCTTGTTTCTCCCCTGTATTTCAGTGCTTAAAATAGCCACAAAATCCCCTAAACTAGCCCCTTGTTTCTGCCTTGGTTGGAAGAACAAAACACTTGCAAGAACACACAAACCCTAGGTCAAAAAGTGGAATTTTGTGAGGATTTTGGAGAATTTGAGAGATGAATTTGAGGGTTTTCTGAGTTTAGAGAGTTAGAGTATGTTCTTTAAGACCTTACCCACGTTTATACTAGATAAGTAAGCCATATCATGAGGTGGAAATCAAAGAAAAGCCAAAAGCACAAAATCTGGACATTCGTCCGTACATGGCACGCTAGAACGCACTATTCACTCAGCAGCGCGTAATTTTTTCGTTTCGCTCTGTTTTCTAGATTTGATCGCTCGTAAACCCCTAGGTATAATTGTACAACACTTATAACACATCAAAGGATGTTCCCAAGGGTTTGATATCATTCTTGGATCAATTTATAGTCACGAAAAGTTCACGAAACCGAACACAATTTCGACAACTTCTTTGTTTTGTAACTTCAAGTTAACACAACGTATTTTAATCTTTCAAAGCCCGATTAAACAACATGAAACCTCTATAACATCATATATATCTAGGTATAAAGTATCATGGTTCATCTCTTTCATTTCAGGTCAATTTACTCTACGAAACGATGGAAGAAAGTAAAGCAAAACATGAAATCATGAGATTATGACTGATCAAATCAATAGCATGAACCCCGATAATCAAATTAACAATGAATGCACATAATTATATGATTAACATACTTATAAGATGCTCGGTTATTATATAACCGTCCGATTGACGATCCGAGACCGTCATTGTGTTGGTGTCGAGTAAGGGGCACTATAGAGCCTTTGATCGTGATTTTGTTGGCTTGATATTCGGTTCTAGGTAAGTTACTAAACCCTCTTTTGTATTCTTTAAGCTTTAATGTGTGCTAGATCATCAATAATCATGTATGACTTACTATGGATGTTGTTTTCATGTACAAATGACTAGGTTGAGATGAGTACATTATACTTGTGATATGTTTATGGGTTGAATGATGTTTGATGAGCTAGGGTTTGAACATTAACCTTAGGATTTGAATTAATAGAGAACTTGAGACTTAAAATTGGGTAATCTTGCATATAGCATTTAAACCCTAATTTTACAAACTTTAGCAATGACTCAGAAGTTGATTTTTGGGAAGATTATGATCCCCGAACAACATGTTAAATTACTATGATTGATCGAGATTCTAGTCGTCCGTGTTTTGGTACTGTTAAAGTAGAGACTTGTGAATGGCTCTAATGTGTTGATTAGAATTCTTGTAAATATGTGTTGAATGATAATCGGTGGTAGAATAGAATAATCTACTTGTCATTGTCAAGTTCACTACTTTTGAACTTGATGGTTATTTGCATTAAATGATTTAGAACATCTATTTGTGCATTGTGTAAGTCCAGTGGAGTCGTTGGTCGAGTAAGGTGGGACGACTTATAGTCTTCACAAATCAATGTTTTCGATCGCTATAAGTCGCCGTCGGAGTTTCACACACCCTCTTCGTTGGCCATAGTCGAAGTAGCCTGTTGTAGCAATATGCATGGCTTTGGTTTGCTAGATTGAACTCGATGGTATTAATCGGGGACGTCGATACTACATACACGGGTAACGAGGCACATTTGGTTATTTGTGTATTGCAGAGCAACGTAAAGATGGACAAAGATAAATGATATCCTTTATAATATGGTTTATTACGAGTACTTATGTGAACATCAAAGTGCTACATATGATTTATGTGATTTATGTATCAATAATGATGTTACATGTTGGTGGTGATATATACAAATGTATTACCATATTATAATTTCCAGTTGAGCATTATGCCATGACATATAGTTGCATTTAGTAACTTATTGAGTTTCGACTCACCTCGTTTGTTGTTTATATATTTTTCCTTAGATCCGAGCAGGCGTGAGTTCGCGGTGAGGTCGATAGTAATCACGTTTAGCTTTGTCTTTTGCTTTGTGACCCTTGGAGATCTTTTGTTATTAGTGATAGATATTCTTTTTGTGAGGACGAATGGTTATGTAAAGTCATGTAGACTTTACTTTGGGTGGCGTTGATTCATTGTTACTTATTATTCTTTTGGTAGCCGACACGTGTGTGTCGAGCTTGTGCACTCGTGATATCTTTAACTCGTTATTTTCCAAGCATGTTGTAGCTTGTGGTTTATGTATAGTTGTTCCAGATGTTGTGGCTGAGGTAGTTGTTGGTATAAATGATTATTTTAAAAATCTTGTACTTGTGTTTTATTAGTTGGGTTCCGCGTAAGATGATTGATTTTATTTTATTCAAGTTCTTGTTATTATGGTTTGGTATAAGCACGGGTTGTTGTGCCACGTGTTTTTACTATTTGTTATTGTTATTTGTTTGTTGTTTTGGCGTCGACTTTGGGATTCCGTATTGGAATCCGGGTGAGCTTCACAATTGTATCGGAGAAATAGGTTTGATGTCGCCAAGATAGGTTATTTGTATTAGATGATTTAGAACATCTATTTGTGCATTGTGTAAGTCCGTGGCGTCGTTGGTCGAGTAAGGTGGGATGACCTATAGTCTTCACAAATCAATATTTGCGATCACTATAAGTCGCCAGGATGTGTACACCCCTCTTCCATTGGCCACGATCGAGAAGTAGCCCCATGTAGCAATACGCATGGCTTTGGTTTGCTAGATTGAACTCGATGGTATTAATTGGGGACGTCGATACTACATACACGGGTATCGAGGCATATTTGGTTATTTGTGTATTGTAGAGCAACGCAAAGATGGACAAAGAAAAATGATATCCTTTATAATGTGGTTTATTACGAGTACTTATGTGAACATCAAATTGCTACGTATGATTTATGTGATTTATGTATCAATAATGATGTTACATGTTCGGTGGTGATATATACAATTGTATTACCATGTTATAATTACAGGTTGAGCATTATGCCATGACATATAGTTGCATTTAGTAACTTATTGAGTTTCGACTCACCCGTTTGTTGTTTATATGTTTTTCCTTAGATCCGAGCCAAGCAAGGAGTTCCGGTGGTCGGATAGTAATCTCGTTTAGCTCAGGTGGTCTTTTGATTTGTAACCCTTGGAGCTCTTTTGTTATTAGTGATAGATATTCTTTTGGTGAGGATGAATGGTTATGTAAAGTCATGTAGACTTTACTTTGGGTAGCGTTGATACATTGTTACTTATTATTCTTTTGGTAGCCGACACGTGTATGTCGAGCTTGTGCACTCTATGATATCTTTAACTCGGTTATTTTCCCAAGCATGTTGTAGCTTGTGGTTTATCTGATTGTTCCGGCATGTTGTGGCCGAGGTAGTTGTTGGTATAAATGGTTATTTCAAAAATTTTATACTTGTGTTTTATTAGTTGGGTTCGGTTGTAACGTCGCGATGATTGATTTCATTTTATTCAAGTTCTTGTTATTATGGTTTGATGTAAGCACGGGTTGTTGCGCCACGTATTTTTACTATTTGTTATTGTTATTTGTTTGTTGTTTTGGCGCGTTGACTTTGGGATTCCGTATTGGAATCCGGGTCGGCGTCACACTTTGTATGTGGAAAGCAATGTTAATCATGTCGAAATTCATCCGGTCAAAGTTCAAGTGGAGGTGAAAAAATAAGAAGGCTTCCAAGAAAAATGTTGGCATTGTAATGAGATTGGTCACGTTCTTTGTAATTGTCATAAGCTCAAGGATGAAGTAAATAAATAATTAAATTCTAATGTTAATATTTTCACTTTTGATGAGGGTGGTATTAGCAATGACGAAAATAGCGATGTACTTAATGTGAAGGTGGGTGCGATAATCTGAACCGAATATGTTCTTAATTCTAGTTGTTTTTTCACATGTGTTCTAATAAAAATATGTTTTCTACTTTCAAAAGTGCAAGTGATGATGTATTTTTAGCGGATGATTCTTCTTGCAAGATTGAAGGTGTTGGAACAACTAAAATTAAGACTTAAGGTAGAGTGAATATGCTATCGAAGTTCATCATGTTTCTATATTGAGGAGGAATTCAATTTCTTTGGGCACCTTGGATTCAAAAGGTTGCAATTACAAAGTTCATAATGGAATGATGAAAATCTTAATTTCGAGGTGATTGTTTTCCTATGGGTGGAAACAAAAGGCAACTTGTCTTTATTACAGGTAGTGTCATTCAAGGTGGAGCTCATGCCATGTTTCAAAGTGAAGGTGTTATGTGTGAAGAAATTGAAATTATTTGGTTTGGTAGTATTTCATGGAGCGAGTTCAAGGGCCAATAGGACTTGTGTGTTCGAGATCAATTCTAGGCACCTCGGTAGGGTGCGTAGCAGCAAGCAACAATGGGGATAGACAATTGATGAAATTTGACACTACTAGAAATACGCTAATTAGCAACGGAATAATCGGTGACAGAAATTTAGCGACGAAAAAATTAAATTAGTGAGGGTTTCCACAACTAAATTAGCGAGTTTTTAAATTAGAGACGGAATAGCTTCGCTAATTTAAGGAATATTCAAAGAATATTCCTTCTTTCCGTCGCTAAAAACTGCGGGAAAAATGGGGGAACATTAGAGATGGAGTCGTGTCGTTGATTTATGGCTCCATCGCTAATTAGCGACGGAAATTCACCACTAATTTTAATGAATGTCACACCAGTCAACCCCCTTTTCCCCTTCCCAGGAATAACGCTTTCCTTTCCCTTCCCTAACGATCCCTCCTCTCATCTCTCTTCTCTTACTCACCCCATGCCCACGCCTCACCGCCTTGCTTCCACTGCAGCTCCGCCTACTCTCTCAACTGCCCTTTCTAAGATTCCACCTCTCCCAATGAAGCCCTCCCCCAACGAAATCATCCCCCATATTCCATCTCTATCTCCGCACACCATCACCCTCACCATCACCCTCACCTACGCCTCACCCGCATCATCAAATCTCTCTCTCTCACCCACGCCCACCACGCACCACACCACCGTCATGCTAGTAATTTTTTCAATAAACTCTTATTTTGACAAGTTTTTATTGTAATTTGAGTTCTAATATATTACACACACACACACACATCTCTCTCTCTCTCTCTCTCTCTCTCTCTCTCTCTCAACATATTGGTGTGTCCACACCATCCCCGTCCCTCTGCCTCCCACCGCGCCACACCGCCCCCCTCTCTCTCTCTCCCATTTATTTTCCTTTTTATATTTATTTGATTTTTATGATATTGTAATTGTTAATTTTAAGTTTGTTTATAAATTTGTATGATATTATGTTAATTTTTATTATGTTATGTTAATTTGTTTGATATTTTGTAAATTTATAAAAAATCGAGTAATATTTATTTATGTTATTTGTATGCATGCTATTTTTTTATTTGTATTTGAATTTGTTTTTATTTGTTTGAATTAGATTTGCTATTCTATAAAACTTTGTAAACATTTAAATAGACATTTGTAATTTGCATGCTATTTATGTTTTAAAGGCTTTAGTTGGGATATTTATGTTATTTTTATGTTAGTTACTCCTCCATCCCTAAATTATTGTCTTCCTTTCCTTTTTCGTGTCCCAAAATAATTATCTTGTTTGAAACTTTCCTTTTTAGAACATCATTTTTACTATTTTACCCTTACTTTTTCTACTTTAATTATGGGCCACATACATATGAGCGTTAAAGGAAACAACACACTTTTTCAATACTATTCCAATATTAATAATCAAGTCAATTGAGTTTTCTTAATCCGTGTACCGGTCAACCTGATAATAATTTAGGGACGGAGGGAGTATGATTTAGTTGTCATATATATGTTATTTTTGTAATTTGTATGATAGTTTTATGTTATAAATCCCTTAGAGTATTAGATTTGTATGCAATTGTTGTTTAATAGGGATATTTGGTGTCTTAGCATATCATAAGAAAAATAAAATGATCGAATAAGGGCTTATGCGAACAAAATAATTCTAAGCACTTGGACTTGTGAATAAACAAGACTAACACTACTAGGTTAGTTCAATTATTTATGAAATTGATCATTAGCTACATAGTGATCAAGATAGTTAGATTGAATTAGTAAATCCTAAACCCTAAACAAACGTAACCCTATCTAAACCCTAATTATCTATAAACCATAACCCTAATTAATTCTAAACCCTAACCCTAAATAACCCTAAACAAACCCTAAATAAACCCTAACTAATGCATATACCTTATATTCCCGATACCCTAAACCCTAATTAATCCTAAACCTAACCCTAAACCTAAACTCATACCTTAAAACCCTAAACTCATACCTTAAACCCTAAACCCTAAATCATAAACCCTAAAAGTTTTGGATTCACAACCTAAGACATTCTCACATAATATATATATATATATATATATGTGTGTGTGTGTGTGTATAAATATACACACACATATATATATATATATATATATTATATATTTACATATAAATATATATATATACATACATATTTATATATGTGAATATACATAAATATATACACATAAATATATGTGTATATATACGTGTATATATATATATATATGTATGTGTGTATATATATATATATATATGTATGTGTGTATATATATATATGTTTGTGTGTGTGTATATATAATACACACACACATACACAATATATACACACACATATATATACACAAACACACACACACACACATATATATATATATATATATATACATATTGAGGTGTCACATAGATGGATCATCCAAGTGAAAAAGTGAACACCACTTGAAAAAGTTTTGGATTCAATATGGGAGATCCTTCAAACCCTAAAATTTTGATACAAGTCGAAGTACTTTATGAAGGCGGCCCGAAATGATGAAGAAGTTTGGTCTCAATCGAAGCCTCTTGGGGTGGGCCTACCACCAAGGAGGGCTCGGAGAGGGCAAAGAAGAAGGGGGCTAGTGGGTGGGGAGTGGAGCGAAGCACACGATGGGGTCCATCAACGACGATGAGCACCATGTGTAACACCCACATCATTCATGTCATTTGCACATTCTCTATTTATACATTTCATTATGTATCATTGACATTTCATGTGCATTTCTCCATCTAATTGTGTGGGCATTCGCATTGTTTCATGCTTGTTATGTGCCATGATCTGTGTTTGAATCTGGTAATTATTCGTGGTTGTAATCCATTGCATTAATAGCCTTGTTATTCATGGTTTTAATTGAGTTTCCTATGTATCTTGGACTTGGTTTGGACTTGGGAATGCCTTAGAATTGTTTAGGAACACTTTGGATTCACTTTTGAACACTTTTGTAGATCCCGGTGCCCCTAGCGCACCTTGGCCGCGCCTAGCGCAACTTTAGGTTTGGCAAAAATCAAACCAAAATTTCGGGAGCTCGGCGCCTTAGCCCACCCCGAAGCGCTCCCTAGCACGAGTACCCCACGCCTAGCGCCCCTACTGCCGATAATTACGGAATTTTTGGACTTTTGACTTTTAACCCATTTTCCATGGTTGATGTTTGGCCACATCCCTAGGCCAAATTCAGCCCTCTGCCCATCCATTTAAACTCCTTGAGAGACCCTTGGTTACTCTCATTTCATCCCCAATTCTTCCAAGAACATATAGAGAGTGTAAGGAGGGTTTAGAGAGAAAGTGAGATTTCTTGAGATTTTGGAGGAATCTCAACGATCCAAGCATGCCGTTGCTAAGGTCTTGACTAGAGGAAGATTTCCCACCGAATAGATTTTGTTTTTCTTGGTTTATTTTGTCAAGAGGTAAGCTACTACCCCCTCTTCTTCTTGATTTATGTCTCACATGACATCCTAGACGTCTAATGTGTGAAGTTACCATGCTAGATTTGTGAATACATGATTCTTGCCATGAAATATCATTATGGACTTGTGAGATATGTTGTTGTTTGTTCTATATTGTTGGGAACTCGAATTTGGGCATTAATGTGCTAGGTTTAAAGTGCAAGACCACTTTCGTAACTCGACATCACTAGTAAATAAAGATGACTCGAACAGTCGGTTAGGGTTGATATTGAATGTGACCACGTATGTGTTGTGAGCCCTTGAGGATTTGAGATACCCGTTGGGTTATTGGTTATACGATATCGTTAAATGATATTGTATCTTTCTTCAAAAATGTTGGTGTTTGAATGGTTATATGTAGTACATTCACTTGTCCCATATGAGCATGATGTTGTCATTGTGTCGTTGTATTACCTACTTTGAAGCATGACACGTTCTTATTAAATGTTCAAGAAACATCTACTTGAGTATTTCGATTGGTTATGATAATGTGTCGAGTAAACATCTACTTGAGCATTCATTAAGTCCATGGCATATTTGTTGGAGGTGTATTGCCTCGGTTATTGCGTGAGTCGGCTACGTAATAGCCGATGTAATACTCTAATTTCTTCGATGTGTTATTTACATACTTACATGCTTTATGCCATGCTTGTTAGTTATGATTCATAGTTGTTGATTTAAATGTTGCATTAATGTTTGATTAAAACTTGTGTAAACATTTGTTTTATATTTCTAGCAAGGTTCTCGAGCTTTAGATATTATTGTTGAGTAATTGACCTTTCTTAGGAGTTAGAATCATTTGGGAATCATTTGGAACCATTTTGGAGTCATATTAGAGTATTTTATAAGGAATTAGACATTCCGGTAGGGCTAGCACTTGGGCGCCGCTTTATAGGCAGAGATTTGACTTGAGGAAACTTGCTTGCGAGCGATCGCTCTAGTACGTGCAGGTGATCGCCCTATGGCGGAGATTTTTGGTCCCGATTTTCTTTATTCTTTTAACTTGATTTTTCCTTGGCTAGGGTGAGGCCACGTCCCTAGGAGTAAAACAACTATTTTTCCACCTTTTCCACCTCTTGAGAGTAAGCAAAACACTTCCAAATCAACCAAGACTCCCATTGTCCCAAGTTTACTCAAGAAAATAAGAGAGAGAGAGAGTGTGTGCGAAGGGTGAGATTACTGTGTGTTTTGTATTTCTTCAAAATCCAACCATCAAATCTTTAATGCAAGACCATATTTGAGTTGTTGCTAAAGACTAGGAGAACTACCTTGAAGCCTTTGATTGTGCTTTTGGTGATTTGATTTTCAGTTCTAGGTAAGTTACTAACCCCCTTTGTTGTATGCTTTAGAATTTGTTACATGTTAGTTCATAAATACACATATTAGACTTGTTAAAGATGTTATTTTCATGTCTAATTGCTATGTTGGTATGTGAAAACTATAAGTGTGATATTTGCTTGGTAGCATGTATGATTGTTGGAGTATCAACTTTGGAATTGAATTAAGAAGACAAGATGAGACTTTAATTGGAAAATTTCATATAAAGCAATTATACCCCAATTTTGAAAAGAATGATAATGACTCTAGAAAATTGATATTTAAAGAGAATAATATCTACCAAACAACATGTTAAATTCCTACATGAATTAGAGTTCATTTGTTATAGATTATAGCCCTCAGATTATTTGGTACTGGTAAACTAAAGACTCCGATTATAATCGTAAGGTGATGTCTAATTAATTTAGCAAGTCGTATATCCGAACTTGTGTAGTTTGGGATGTTCGTTTAATAGAATTATCAACTCCCGTTAGTTGTTTACATGTATGTATATTAAAATACGGAATGTTAGAGAAGCATAAGCAATCACTCTTCCGTTCGCATTAAAACACAACCCAAACCCTCTTTCGAAGCATCCTGAGATAACCAACCCATCGTGTCCATTAGGTAATGCCAAGATCGAGGCGTAGTCAACCTCTTCTTTAGTTCTTGGAAACCCGCTTTGCACTCGTCATCAAAGTAGTAATCTTGGAGAACCCTTCAATGAACCTCAGATAATAACTGCCAAACCTAAGAAACTTCGACTCTCCGTTACCGACTGGGTCTTTTCCAATTCACTACGCTTCAATCTTGGTTGGATCTGAAATACCATCGCCCGATACAACATGGCCTAGAAAAGAAATTTCCTCGAGCCAAAATGCATACTTACTAAACTTTGCAAACAACTTCTTTTCCTTAATACTTGTCAATACCAACCTACAATGTTTCTCATGCTCTTCCCGAGACTTGGTACACATGAATGTCATCAATGAACACCACCACAAAACAATCAAGATAAGGCAAGAACACCATATTCATCTAATCCATAAACACGGTTGGTGGATTGGTCAAAATGGCATCACCACAAAATCAAAGTGCCTATACCGAGTTACGAATGCCGACTTCGGAATATCTTCCGCCCGAACCTTGATTGGTGATAACCACTTCTAAGATCAAACTTGCAATACATAACGGAGCCTTGAAGTTAGTTGAACAAATCATCAATGTGTGGAAGAGGATACTTGTTCTTAATGGTCACCTAATTTAACTCCCTATAATCAATACACAATCTCAAAGAACCATCTTTCTTTCACAAACAATACCGATACACTACACTTTCTCGGTCTAATGAAACCCCGATTAAGTAATTCTTCCAATTGTACCTTTAATTATTTCAACTCGCGGTGCCATACGATCGGTGCTTTTGACAATGGTGCGAGTACGGCAACGATTCAACACAAAACTCCAACTCCTATCCAGAGGCAAATCATACTCAATTGAAAACACATTTAAAAATTCACGCACAATTGGAACATCCACCAACACAACCACTTTCCTTGATTTATCAACTACACAAGCCAAATACCCCGTACACCCATGCGATAATAATTTTCGAGCTTTCAAAGCCGATATCATGTGAATACCACCCATGCACTTATCACCCTTAAACATAAATGAAGGCATATTAGGCAATTCAAAAGTGACAACTTTCTTACGACAATCAACTATCGCATGATTAGTGTGCAACCAATCCATACCTAATATAACATCAAAATTACGGATGAGCAAAACTACCAAATCCGCAGTAAAACATGACTATCAATAACAACTTCACATGCACAATGAACATGAAGCAACAACGGGTACTCTCCCATCAGAGTAGACACCTCCAACACATAAGACAATGATTCAAGCATAGAATGCAAATGGCATGCAAAGTGAGATACAATATAAGAATACGATGACTGGATCTATAAGTACTCGGGCTCGCTCTCTTGAGACAAACAAAGTATCTCTTATAACGTTGGAAGAGTCGAACACCCCCTCGATCTAACACGAAGACTCGACCACGAACTCTCGGTGGACCGTCATTGTTCCTCTTTACTCCCACATTACATTTTTACTGGTGACGACCCGAGATCCGATGTTGAATCTCGTTCGGTCCACAAATGACGGGAACACCAAAGTAGCATATCAAAAATTTCATTTTAAAAAGAATGCAAAGTCATGTGAAAACCACAATACACGTGCAAGTTTTCTTTAAAAACAACAAGATCATTAAAACAAGACTAAACCTCAATGGTGAAACAACAAGCGGAGAAACAACACGTTAGTTAGCAACAATTACCACGAGCTAACGAGGCTCAATACATGCATAAACCATTTCGAGTGCGAAATGAAAGTTAATAATATATACAACGACGGCAATCATGCCTACAACAAAAGAATATAACAATTAACAAACGAGACTACTACCCAACAATACATTGTTGATATAACAAGTACACCCTCGGCCTCACCAAAAGAAAATACAAGGCACAAGGTGCAACTACCAAGAAGGGGACGATCTTGTGGCCCGAGTTCGGGATCCAACGTTGAACCCCAACTCGATGCGCCAAAATAAGAAAACGTACGAATCAATCATAAGAGTGAGCCACAAAAGCTCAAAACGAGAAACTAATCGCGGAATACGAGATAAAGTGTGAGTTTCAAAAACTCGAACAACAACCACAACTAAATAAAGCTCAACGGCCAAACATACACCGAAGAACAACCTAAAATAAACCCAATAATAAAAACCTCGACGGCAAAATACCAGGAGAAATAGCAATAATAAACACCACGAGCTACGCTGGGAAAACTACTAATAAAGTATCGACGGCACAAGGCCATACCAAGACCACGAGTCTGTAAATCGAAATTATAAAATACTACCTAGGCGACCTCACAAGTCGGCATTAAAATACAAATTTGAAGAATACAACTACTTCTACATATACTAAGTTTACATAACTTAGTAAACCTCACGATCTCAGACGGAAATAAGAAGAAAATGACAATACAAATACATCTTTCTAACTCCAAGCTTCGGGACTCGTTGTCTTTGAACTTAACCCGGCGAGGAGGTTGTTGGGTGAGTCTAAAAGACCCCGTAAGCCACTATAATGTATTGTATGCTATGAATATGAATGCAACGAAACCAAGACTCTACATATAACTAGTCTAGGCACAATTACAACTTAACCATTAATCAACAAGTTGTTACATACGACTATATGACATGGCATAATGCTCAACAATAGGAATAACATGGTAATGACATTTATACATCATCTTGAACATGTAATATCATTGTTGATATACAATTCACATAAGTCACATAGCACCTTGACATTCACATTAAGTGCTCATACTTAAACCACATTATAAAGGATATCATTTCTCTTTCTCCATCTTTGTCTGCTCACGCAATACATAAACAACCAATAGTGCCTCGATACCCGTGTGCGTAGTATCGCGTCCCGACACAATCCCGTCGGGTTCACATAGCAAGCCAAAGTCATGCGTATTGCTACAACAATGGGGCTACTTCTCAATTATGGCCAAGAAGAGGGTGTGTGATCTCCGTGCGGCGACTTATAGCGATTACAAAAAAATTCGTAAAGACTATAAGTCGTCCTACCTTGATTAAAAACAAATGCCAGTGGACTCAATGCAATGCACAAGTAGATATTTACTCATCATTCTCAACAAATCATCATGTATTCTATTAAATCACATACCAAATTAACTCAATGTGCTTGTAAATACTAAACACATAATCAATCATCAAAGTAGGATGATTGTCGTACAATCAATCATCAAAGTAGGATGATTGTCCTATCTCATACTAGAACAATCACAATATGTCCGTAATCATTTAACATATAACCAAAGAAAGGCAATAGGCAAAGTAGACCTATTGTACAACTCAACTTAGGATCTCTACAGAATCCTATAATCACTCGATACACTGTATCACATGTATAGCATAAACTATCACATAACATTATCTTCGTGTACTATATTCATCACGACTCATTACAAGTCACTTCGTCCGAATTGGAGCGATAATCACGGTATGTCATCCTATATCGTAGGAGGCTAAACAACAACTTGTAGTGATTTATACTACTCATTATTCAACTCCATAGAGTCGAATCTACACATTAATAAATCTACTACATTATTCGACGTTTGTTCATTACGCCCTATGCGACTCCACGAGTCGAGTCACAACTAGTATATAACTCGTATAGTGTTAATATAAATATATTATCTCATATCAACTCCGCTAGAGTCATAACCTATTTTTGAAACATCGGACAAAGCTGCGTATCGTCCCTAATTAACAACATTAATCACAATACCCATATTTGGTGTGTTTACCACCCATATAAATCTCGCAAGTTCATCGCAGTAACTACTTACAAAATTCCAGCGAGTTACTAATACTCGATGTTTAACAATAACAACAATTGCAACTCAACGAGTCTCTAATTCTTGGAGACTAATAACAACGATACTTATTCAGCACTGCAATCATACCATTAAATTCACCAAATATTCCACAAAACCCAAATATTATAATTATTCCATATTTAGAAACTAGACATCTGGAACTATATTTTACCACTTTGAATTTTTGAATTACCTCATTTGAACTTATATTCATCAAGAATAAGCCACTTAAAGTTAGGTCTAATACCCAGAATTTCCAGCAACAGTTTACTCGGCGCAGCGATAGAACACAACTTAAACGAGGTACTTCCCGACCTCTAAAATTTATGAAAATTTACAGGGAATAGCCTAACATACATAAGAATAACATATCCAAAATTCAACAAATTCCCAATAGTAGATTAGTACCATACTTTTCACGAAAATAGCCCAAAATAGGGACTGCAACTAACTCGAAATTCATGTGTTTTTCGTTCTAACTTGTAACTAACATCTCACCAAATATTCTACGCATGTCCAAATATTATGAATCTTATATACCCACAAACTAGACATTCCAAATTACAATTTACCATTTTGAATCAGTCCATTTGGACTTATATACGACCATTTGCAACCACATCAAGATTGAACTACAACTCAGATTTTCTAGCAACGATTCATTCTGTGCAGCGATATTACAAGACCCATTTGAGGTACTTCCCAATATCAAAACTCAATTAAAATTTACAGGATACTACACAACATATCAATGTAAAACATATCCAAAAATCATGCAATTCTCATGGACGGATTTTTCCCAGAAAATTCAACAACATGCCTTAAAACTGTGACAAATCTGATTTTATAAACTAAGCATTTGCTTCCAAAAATTATCATGTCTTCTCCCAATTATATTTGCAACCTCAAACAACAACATAATATATCATAACATCATTTAGAGCAACTAATCACATGTTTCTTCCAAGGATTTAACACAATAATGATCAACTAATACCACCTACATGCTCTACTCTTCCATTTCATCTCATAATCAAACAAAACATTATAGTTACTTACCTCTTAATGAAATCAAACCATGGAAATCAACATGCAACCAGTGTATAATCTTCCTTTAGTCAAGAGCTTAGCGGTAAAGACAGATCGTCGATCGACTCGGATGCTCAAGATATCACACTTTCTCTCTCTCTCTCTCTAAACTCTCTTCTTCTTCTCTCTTTGTTTGCGGTTTGGATGAAAGAATGGTCTGAAAATGAGGCTTCTCTCTCCCCCCCACATATATTTCCTAATATCACTTAAAGAGAGGTCAACAAGTCAATAGGGAGATGTTTTAATGGTCAAAGGGTCAAATCACTTAAAACTAGTCAAAGCTGTCACAAATTCTAATTTTTAGCCAACTTTAAAGACATTCCTAGGACGATTTACAAGTCTAAAAATTACAAATAAGATATGGTTGGAAAGCTCTATGAGTCTAGTTTACACAGAATCAAGCGGATTGCAAATCGAGTTTTCTACACAAACTATGACCAAATTACTACAAGGTGTTCGGATGGGCTGAATTCGAGTTTAAGCATGTATCTATGCTTTTGTGTGTATCTTTTTCTATCTTAAGTTTAAAACACACTTAAAACTCAACCTAATCATCCCGTATTGATGCACGAATGACAAAAACTCAAGACTCAAACATACCCGGTTAAACACGCGAAACAACACTCGAATTAACCCGACATACGAGTGAACTAGGAAAAGTAGGATGAGGTATTACATCCTCTCCCTTAAAAGAATTAGTCCAGCGAATTCATGGCGAGACTAAGTACCATCTCTAGTCAAGTTCAAATCTATAGCACGTATCGTAGATTCGTGCTAACTCATCTCTTTGCTCGAAACATGTTGAGTTTTCAATCTAAGGTAAACTTACTAACGGAACATTCTCAACACTTTCAACCAAACACATCTATCATGTAGATAGGGTTCTAAAGACAACCACATCACTAAGCCAATCGGCACAGCGTAAGGTGGTACGATTTATTCGTATCATAAAATCAATAAGATAAGACTAAATTAATATAGTGTATCCAGTCTACAACATATACTACACCACAATAATAACCAAATGTTCACCCAGAGGTAGCTAATTATAACACCCTAATCTTTAAGTTTAGGTAAATATACAACACATGTGACAACAAACAAGTCACAAATAGCGAATCACAAGCATATAACTAATGACGTTCAATCGAGCACGATTATTTACACAAATATCAATACATATCAAACCATTTCACAAGGAGTGATGAACAATCCACACAAGATGCACAAACATATTCAAGTACACAATCTCATTTACTTGTCCATTCCGTTTGGTAATAAGGTTCGGCAATTTCTATCTAATATGCTATCAACTTAGTCATCGACGAATATCTCTTGACAACCAAATCGGGGCCCTTCGAAGTGGCTTCAAAAGCTTCGTCGCGAGGCGTTAGGGACAAGTGGTTACAAATATGCCCTTTTAAAATCGGTCTCATGCACATAGGTAGCAAATACAAGCAAATGTACCTAAGTGTAACATATGTTTCTAGTATGTACAAGTTTCGCATTCCATGATGTGATATGCAAGAATGAGGTGTCTAAGTTAATACGGACTCAAGATCTCGCACTAACGTAACTCGGCAGTCATACTAACCGATAAAGAACTTCGTGACCCGATTCTCGGGTCTTCTACCTCTATTTCTTCAAACAATTACCAATCTCAAGCCTAAGACGTTCCTTAAAGTGTCCGCTTATACCTTTACGACTAACAAGATCACCCAAGTTGGCCAAATCACAATACTAAACCTTCCAAGAAACTTAACAATACTAAACCTTCCAAGAAACTTACTCTAGTTGTCATCCATCCAGCGAGGACTTAAAGTGCACTCAATAATCTCCTCAAGAGAAATATGGACTCCATATCATTAGTCTCCGCTCCCACGGCGAAAGAACTCAACAATTCCAGTCCTATATGGATTATCTCCACAACTTATCAACATCCAAGATACATCTCAACACAAACACTCGACGTTAATCGCTCATCCCAAAACCCAAATCACCTAAGCCGAGGATCCTATCTGGCGAATAGCTAACTTAAGCTCGATACCAGCTGGCGCCCGAGTTCGGGATCGGACGTTGAACCCCAACTCGATGCGCCAAAATAAGAAAATGTGGCGCCGAGAGTTCGGATTGATAAACCCCAACTCGCGCCAAACTAAATGAAACAACTAAAGTCCATCGAAGTGAACGAGCTACATGAGCTCAAAACCAAAACTATGTAGCGGAAAACCACAACTAGTAAAACACGAGTTTTAAAAACTCAAATAACAAGATCATAACTAGAAAATCTCCACGGCCAAAAACAAGCCAAGAACAATACTAATAGAAATCCCAATAATAGACCTCGACGACTAACTCGAGCCGGAGAAACAACACCACCAAATACTCGCGAGCTAACAAGCTCGAGAAAACTACAATAATAAACGGCTCGACATGCGGCTCCAAAAGAATACAACATTAAAGGAGTTACGAAACAATGCTACCCATAAGTAAAGTTTACATAACTTTACATCAACCATCGTTCTCAGCGCCGAAAAATTAAGAAACATAATTATACACAAGCTCGGAGCAACTACCCAAAGATCATTTTACGACCCGCAAGTCTCACCGATCGCACTATGTCGTCCTTCGATTGCAATTTAAAAGAGTTAACACAATAAGAGTGAGTCTAAAAGACCCCGTAAGCCACTATAATGTGTTGTATGCTATGAGTATGAATGCAACAAGAAACCAAAACTCTACATGTAGCTAGTCTAAGTAGCACTTCCGCTTACCTAACCTCTCGACAAACCGGCAAGTCTAGGTACTATTCTAACTTGACCAATAATCCACAAGCTATCACATGCAACTATATGACATGGCATGATGCTCAACGTAGGAATAACATGGCAATAACATTTATATACCATAACGATCATGTATCATATTGAAAGTATACAAGTCACATAAATCACATAGCACTTTGGTGTTCACATAAGTGCAACTTAATTAAACCACATCGTGAAGGATATTATTTCTCTTTCTTCCAACTTCGTTGCTCGCAATATACGAGAAAACATATGTGCCTTGATACCCGTGTATGTAGTATCGACGCCCGACACAATCCCGTCGAGTTCTAACTAGCAAACCAAAGTCGCGTATTGCTACAACGGTGGGGCTACATCCCACCGCGGCCAGGTGAGGGTGTGTGCAAACCGTACGGCGACTTATAGCGATTACAAAATAAATTCGTAAAGACTATAGGTCGCCCACCTCGATTAAACAAACAATGCCAGTGGACTCAATGCAATGCACAAGTAGATATTCACTCGTCATTCTCAACAAATCATCATGTGTTCTTTTGATTCACATATCAAATCAACTCAATGTACTTATAAATACTAAACACACAATCAATCATCAAAGTAGGATGATTGTACTACGATCAATCATCAAGGTAGGATGATTGTCCTATCTCATATTAGAGCAATCACATCATGTGAATCAGAACATGTAAACTAAACAAGACAATAGGCAAAGTAGGCCTATTGTACAATTCAACCATCAACGATTATGCGATAGTTAAACACATACATAACCCTAACGTAAGGTAAGTCCACTCGTACTTACAACCCTTAATTAATACATATCTATTATACTCAACTTAGGATATTTATAGTATCCTATAAGCACTCAATGTATTCTATTGAAGAGGCAACTATATACTATTAACACTTGTTTATACAAGAGTGTAGCTCGACTTGTTCAACGTAACTTGTAGTCAACTAATGTTTGACTAAGTCAACCAAGGTCAAAGTTTTACTAAGTTATGAACCCATCAATTCGTCATCCCACATGTTAGGGAATTCATATATCTCATGTAGGGATTAATGCTATCCATTACTCAACTCCGTAGAGTCGATTATACCCATTAATAAAATTACACATTATTCGACGTTTATTTATTACGTCCTATTCAACTCCGCCGTCGTCCGACTAGTATATAGTTTGTATGGTTCTTAAATATAAATATACTATCTCATGTTGACTCCGCTAGAGTCATTACTCATTTTCGTAACATCGGACGAACCATAGTATCATCTTTAATTAATTACGTTAATAACAATCTTTCATATTTGGTTTGTCTACCACCCATAAACTCTCGCAAGTGCATCGCGTAACTACTTATAACAATCCCAGAGAGTTACTAATACTTGATATTCATTAATAATAACAACAATCACAACAACAATTCACTTCCGTCGAATCTCTAATTATTGGAGATCAACAACAACGATATCAACAACACATTAACATATATTCAAGACTGCACTAGTACTATTAAATTCACCAAATATTATCCAAAACTCCAAATATTACAATTATTTCATATTTAAAAACTAGACATCTTAAAATACATTTCACCACTTTGAATTACCTCATTGGGACATGTACTCATCAACTTATGGTCATATAAAGTAAGTGCTACGAAGCAGTTTTTCTTATTAACAGACTACTCAGCGCAGCGATGATTAAATGCGATTGAGGTACTTCCGACCTCGAATTCAATGAAAATTTACAGAGAACTACTTAACATATATAGGAATAACATATCCAAAATTCAATGAATTCTCAATAGCAGATTTGTACCAGAATTTTTCCAAAGATAGTCCAAAACAGGGACAGAATTTACTTGAAAATTATGTATTTAGCTTCCAAAATCATCAATTCTTTCTCCAATTAATATATCCAACTTAAATGAACAACTAATATATCATATCGTCATTTGGAGCAACCAACTCATATTTCTTCCAAGAAATGAACACAAGAATATCATCTAACACAACCTACATGCTTTACTCTTCCAATTCAACTCATAAACACATAAAACATTATAGTTACTTACTTTTACCGCAAATCCTTCACAAAATTAAGGGGCTTTGGTTGAAAATGCACTTCTCAATGACCTCTACACTTCTATGGAGTCCAATCATCGAACTCACACTCGATCCAAGCCCGAATCAAGCTTTCTCTCTCCGAAAATCCACTTTCTCTCACTAAAAACGTGGGTGGAGATGAAGGTCCGTGATTCGACAATGGATCGTGGAAATTTCTTGGCTAGGAATGATCCCTTCGTCGCCCTCTACGCTACGGTGAAGACGGATCGTCGATCCCGACTCATGCTCAAGATATTACGATTTTCTCTCTCTACTCTCTCTCTCTCTAAACTCACGGTTGGACATTTTGGGGAAGAAGAAGAAATATCTCTCCCCACTTAACCAAGAGGGAGTAAATCAGATTTTTGGTCAACGAGTCAATGGGTCAAAGTCCAAGTGTATAGGTGTCAAATAGTCAACAAGTCCAAAAATCATTTAAGCTGTCAAAATTGTGATTTTCAGTCAACTTCAAAGATGTTCCTAGGATGATATACAAGTCTAAAAATTACAAATAAGGTATGGTTGGAAATCTCTTTGAGCCTAGTTTACAGAATCAAACGGTTTGCAATTCTGAGTTTTCTACACAAAGTTGTGGCCAAATTACTACAGGTTGGTAAATCTGCCCGATACACGCACGGCCGTGCAAAAATGTCGCGCGGCCGTGCAAAACTTCTTGGAATGTCGGCCACTCTTGCACGGCCGTGTCAAGCAAAGCGCCGTGCAAACCTACTCCAATCCCACTTCTATTTATCTCTATTTTCTCGGTTTGATCACTTGGCCACTCCTAGGTGTGATTATACAACACGTATAAAACATCTCAACGATATCATGGATTACATATTAAGGTGTAATCAATCTAACAATTCTTATAATTATGAATTGAGAATATGAAATAAAGCATTATTCAACTATCATGCTAGTAAAACAAGTTTAACACATAAGTCACACATAAAATAAGTAAATCATACATAGGAGGATTCGAGGTGTTACATCCTCTTCTCCTTAAAAGAATTGACCGCGAATTCATGGGTTGGACATATACGCGTGAATACATTCATTACAACCATGCTTTACCAAAGCACACACCAGGGAAACCCATGTCAATAGCGAGTTGAAGACTAACGAACAAGGCAAGTTGGTCCAAACTAGAGGTCATCAATCTTAAGTAGCATTCACACGCAAAGTTCTTAACGGTTAGGTATAATTTCGAGACATAATCAATCTCGAGGTTCCATTGCATGAGTAACTACCGTCTCTAGTCAAGTTCACATTTAAAATATATCTTAGAGAGTCGTACTAACTCATCTCATATACATTCCAACGCCACGCTACCACAGCAACACTCATTTCCAACTATCCGTGGTACATTATTCAATAAATAGCCACGAAAAATCTCGCGATCAACTAGGTCAAGGTTTATACAATCCTTACGTCCACAAGATTATTCGACGTCATTCTCATCTTCAAGGAAATGATTTCACACCAACGGTACCACAACAAAAGTCACGCGAGTCATACGGACTCTACCGCGAATAACGACATTATCGGCAAATCATAAATCGACGAAATAAAAGATAAACAAAACCACAAGACAACATGCTTGTATTGCAAATACTCACGTCAATAAATCAAAAGGTCGAAATAAACAATAACAAGAGTCTAAGGCTCTAAATATGTCTAGCATGAACGTAGGGTCCTAAAGACACCCACTTCAACATGCCAACCGGCATACGCACAAGGTTATATGATCTATACGTATCATACAATCTATAAAGTTCAATTGAATTAATACATTGTATTCATTCTACGATGTATACTACACCGCAATAATAACCAAATGCTCACCCACGGGTGGCTAACTCAAACTCAAAACTCCCAAATTCAAACTTACATACTACGCACGTGACAAACTACTAGTCGTAAATAGCAAATCACAAGCTTACAACAATTCATGTTCAACCGAGCACGATGACTCATACAAACGTCAATACATATACAACCGTCACATAATGAACGATACCCGATCCGCACAAGATGCGCAAACATATTCAAGCACATCAATTCCATTTACTTGTCCATTCCATTTGTTATAGGATTAGGCAATTTCTATCTAACATGCTATCAACTTAGTCTCGACGAATATCTCTTGACAACCAAATCGGGGCCCTTGTGGCTTCAAAAGCTTCCGTCGTAGGGCGTTAGGGACAGTGATACAAATATGCCCTTTAGAATCGGTCTCATGCACATAAGTAGCAAATACAAGCAAATGTATCTAAATGTAACATATCTCTCTAGTATGTACAAGTTTCTCATTCCATGATATGATATGCATGAATGAAGTGTCTAAGTTAGTACGGACTCTAGATCTCGCACTAACGTAACTCGACAAATACATCAATCGCTAGTGGACTCGTGACCCAAAATCTTGGGTCTTCCACATCTATCCTCTAATGATTAATACTCACGAGCCTAAGACGTTTCCTTGAGCGTCCGACATACGTCTACACGATGAACAAGACCACCTAAGTTGGTCAAATCACAATACTAAACCTTCCAAGCGAGTAATACTAGTCGTCAACCTTCTAACGAGGTCTCAACATACCACAAATCTCCTTAAGAGAAATTGACGGACTACAAATCATTTGTCCCCGCTCTTGTGAGCATAAGAACTCAACCATTCCAGTCCAATATGGACTAGCTCAAAAAAATTCACCAACATCAATCCAACACGTATACTCAAACACTCGGCGTTAATCACTCAACCCAATTCCCAAACCACCTAAGCAGGGATCCTATCCCGGCAAATAGCTAACTTAAGCTCGATACCAATGTGACGCCCGAGTTCGGGATTCGGTATTAAACCCCAACTCGGTCGCCAAACTAAATGAAACAACTAAAGTCCATCGAAGTGAGCGAGCTACATGAGCTCAAAACCAAAACTATGTAGCGGAAAACCACAACTAGTAAAAACGAGTTTTAAAAACTCAAATAACAAGACCATAACTAGAAAATCTCCACGGCCAAAAACAAGCCGAAGAACAATACTAATAGAAATCCCAATAATAGACCTCGACGACTAACTACGGCGGAGAAACAACACCACCAAATACTCGCGAGCTAACATGCTCGAGAAAACTACAATAATAAACGGCTCGACATCGAGTGCGGCTCCAAAAGAATACAACACTAAAGGAGTTACGAACAATGCTACCTATAAGTAAAGTTTACATAACTTTACATCAACCATCGTTCTCAACTGAGAAATTAAGAAACATAATTATACACAAGCTCGGAGCAACTACCCAAAGATCATTTTGCAAACCCGCAAGTCTCACCGATCGCACTATGTCGTCCTTCGATTGCAATTTAAAAGAGTTAACACAATAAGAGTGAGTCTAAAAGACCCCGTAAGCCACTATAATGTGTTGTATGCTATGAGTATGAATGCAACAAGAAACCAAAACTCTACATGTAGCTAGTCTAAGTAGGACTTCCGGCTTACCTAACCTCTGACCACAAACCGCAAGTCTAGGTACTATTCTAACTTGACCAATAATCCACAAGCTATCACATGCAACTATATGACATGGCATGATGCTCAACGATAGGAATAACATGGCAATAACATTTATATACCATAACGATCATGTATCATATTGAAAGTATACAAGTCACATAAATCACATAGCACTTTGGTGTTCACATAAGTGCAACTTAATTAAACCACATCGTGAAGGATATTATTTCTCTTTCTTCCAACTTCGTTGCTCTGCAATACACGAGAAAACATATGTGCCTCGATACCGTGTATGTAGTATCGGCGTCCCCGACACAATCCCGTCGAGTTCTAACTAGCAAACCAAAGTCGTATTGCTACAATAGTGGGGCTACATCCCACTGCGGCCAACAGTGAGGGGTGTGTGCAAACCGACGGCGACTTATAGCGATTACAAAATAAATTCGTAAAGACTATAGGTCGTCCCACCTCGATTAAATAAACAATGCCACTGGACTCAATGCAATGCACAAGTAGATATTCACTCGTCATTCTCAACAAATCATCATGTGTTCTTTTGATTCACATATCAAATCAACTCAATGTACTTGTAAATACTAAACACACAATCAATCATCAAAGTAGGATGATTGTACTACGATCAATCATCAAAGTAGGATGATTGTCCTATCTCATATTAGAGCAATCACATCATGTGCGAATCGAACATGTAAACTAAACAAGACAATAGGCAAAGTAGGCCTATTGTACAATTCAACCATCAACGATTTGCGATAGTTAAACACATACATAACCCTAACGTAAGGTAAGTCTACTCGTACTTACAACCCTTAATTAATACATATCTATTATACTCAACTTAGGATATTTATAGTATCCTATAAGCACTCAATGTATTCTATTGAAGAGGCAACTATATACTATTAACACTTGTTTATACAAGAGTGTAGCTCAGCTTGTTCAACGTAACTTGTAGTCAACTAATGTTTGACTAAGTCAACCAAGGTCAAAGTTTTACTAAGTTATGAACCCATCAATTCGTCATCCCACATGTTAGGGAATTCATATATCTCATGTAGGGATTAATGCTATCCATTACTCAACTCCGTAGAGTCGATTATACCCATTAATAACATTACACATTATTCGACGTTTATTTATTACGTCCTATTCAACTCCACCAGAGTCAGTCACGACTAGTATATAGTTTGTATGGTTCTTAAATATAAATATACTATCTCATGTTGACTCCGCTAGAGTCATTACTCATTTTCGTAACATCGGACGAACCATAGTATCATCTTTAATTAATTACGTTAATAACAATCTTTCATATTTGGTTTGTCTACCACCCATAAACTCTCGCAAGTGCATCGCGAGTAACTACTTATAACAATCCCAAAGAGTTACTAATACTTGATATTCATTAATAATAACAACAATCACAACAACAATTCACTTCCGTCGAATCTCTAATTATTGGAGATCAACAACAACGATATCAACAACACATTAACATATATTCAAGACTGCACTAGTACTATTAAATTCACCAAATATTATCCAAAACTCCAAATATTACAATTATTTCATATTTAAAAACTAGACATCTTAAAATACATTTCACCACTTTGAATTACATCATTGAGACATGTACTCATCAACTTATGGTCATATAAAGTAAGTGCTACGAAGCAGTTTTCTTATTAACAGACTACTCAGCGCAGCGATGATTAAATAACGATTGAGGTACTTCCGACCTCGAATTCAATGAAAATTTACAGAGAACTACTTAACATATATAGGAATAACATATCCAAAATTCAACGAATTCTCAAAGAAGATTTGTACCAGAATTTTTCAAAAGATAGTCCAAAACAGGGACAGAATTTACTTGAAAATTATGTATTTAGCTTCCAAAATCATCAATTCTTTCTCCAATTAATATATCCAACTTAAATGAACAACTAATATATCATATCGTCATTTGGAGCAACCAACTCATATTTCTTCCAAGAAATGAACACAAGAATATCATCTAACACAACCTACATGCTTTACTCTTCCAATTCAACTCATAAACACATAAAACATTATAGTTACTTACTTTTACCGCAAATCCTTCACAAAATTAAGGGGCTTTGGTTGAAAATGCACTTCTCAATGACCTCTACACTTCTATGGAGTCCAATCATCGAACTCACACTCGATCCAAGCCCGAATCAAGCTTTCTCTCGAAAATCCACTTTCTCTCACTAAAACGTGGGTGGAGATGAAGGTCCATGATTTGACAATGGATCGTGGAAATTTCTTGGCTAGGAATGATCCCTTCGTCGCCCTCTACGCTACGGTGAAGACGGATCGTCGATCCGACTCGGATGCTCAAGATATTGCGATTTTCTCTCTCTACTCTCTCTCCTCTCTAAACTCACGGTTGGACATTTTGGGGAAGAAGAAGAAATATCTCTCCCCACTTAACCAAGAGGGAGTAAATCAGATTTTGGTCAATGAGTCAATGGGTCAAAGTCCAAGTGTATAGGTGTCAAATAGTCAACAAGTCCAAAAATCATTTAAGCTGTCAAAATTGTGATTTTCAGTCAACTTCAAAGATGTTCCTAGGATGATATACAAGTCTAAAAATTACAAATAAGGTACGGTTGGAAAGCTCTTTGAGTCTAGTTTACACAGAATCAAACGGTTTGCAATTCGAGTTTTTACACAAAGTTGTGGCCAAATTACTACAGGTTGGTAAATCTGCCCGATACACGCACGGCCATGCAAAAATGTGGACGTGCAAAACTTTGGAATGTCCGGCCACTCTTGCGGCCGTGTCAAGCAAAGGCGCGCCATGCAAACCTTACTCCAATCCACTTCTATTTATCTCTATTTTCTTGGTTTGATCACTTGGCCACTCCTAGGTGTAATTATACAACACGTATAAAACATCTCAACGATATCATGGATTAGATATTAAGGTGTAATCAATCTAACAATTCTTATAATTATGAATTGAGAATATGAAATAAAGCATTATTCAACTATCATGCTAGTAAAACAAGTTTAACACATAAGTCACACATAAAATAAGTAAATCATACATAGGAGGATTCGGGGTGTTACACCGCGTCAAGCGATAAGAGTGAGCCACAAAAGCTCAAAACGAAACTAATGCAGCGAATACGAGATAAAGTGTGTGTTTGAAACTCGAACAACAACCACAACTAAATAAAGCTCAACGGCCAAACATACACGAAGAACAACACTAAAATAAACCCAACAATAAAACCTCGACGGCTAAATACACGAGAAACAAAGAATAATAAACACCACGAGCTACGGGAAAACTACTAATAAAGTATCGACAAGGCCACACCAAGACCACGAGCTGTAAATCGAAATTATAAAATACTACAACCGGCACGACCTCACAAGTCGGCATTAAAATACAAATCTGAATAATACAACTACTTCTACCCATATACTAAGTTTACATAACTTAGTAAACCTCACGATCTCACAGATCAGAAATAAGAAGAAAATGACAATACAAATACATCTTTCTAACTCCAAGCTTCAGACTCGTTGTGTTGGAACTTAACCAAACCGAGGAGGTTGTTGGGTGAGTCTAAAAGACCCGTAAGCCACTATAATGTATTGTATGCTATGAATATATATGAATGCAACAAGAAACCAAGACACTACATATAACTAGTCTAGGCACAATTATAACTTAACCATTAATCAACAAGTTGTTACATACGACTATATGACATGGCATAATGCTCAACAATAGGAATAACATGGTAATGACATTTATACATCATACGAACATGTAATATCATTGTTGATATACAATTCACATAAGTCACATAGCACATTGACATTCACATTAAGTGCTCAAACTTAAACCACATTATAAAGGATATCATTTCTCTTTCTCCATCTTTGAGCTGCTCCTGCAATACACAAACAACCAATAGTGCCTCGATACCCGGTACGTATATCCCCACAACAATCCCGTCGGGTTCAGATAGCAAGCCAAAGTCATGCGTATTGCTACAACAATGGGGCTACTTCTCAACCGTGGCCAGAAGAGGTGTGATCTCCGGTATGGCGACTTATAGCGATTACAAAACAAATTCGTAAAGACTATAAGTCGTCCCACCTTGATTAAACAACAAATTCCAGCTGGACTCAATGCAATGCACAAGTAGATATTTACTCATCATTCTCAACAAATCATCATGTATTCTATTCAATCACATATCAAATTGACTCAATGTGCTTGTAAATACTAAACACATAATCAATCATCAAAGTAGGATGATTGTCGTACAATCAATCATCAAAGTAGGATGATTGTCCTATCTCATACTAGAACAATCATAATATGTCCGTAATCATTTAACATATAACCAAAGAAAGGCAATAGGCAAAGTAGACCTATTGTACAACTCAACTTAGGATCTCTACAGAATCCTATAATCACTCGATACACTGTATCACATGTATAGCATAAACTATCACATAATATTATCTTCGTGTACTATATTCATCACGACTCATTACAAGTCACTTCGTCCGAATTGGAACGATAATCACGGTATGTCATCCTACATCGTAAAAGGCTAAATAACGACCTGTAGTGATTTCTACTACTCATTATTCAACTCCATAGAGTCGAATCTACACATTAATAAATCTACTACATTATTCGACGTTTGTTCATTACGTCCTATGCGACTCCACCAGAGTCAGTCACAACTAGTATATAGCTCGTATAGTGTTAATATAAATATATTATCTCATATCAACTCCGCTAGAGTCATAACCTATTTTTGAAACATCGGACGAACTGCAGATCGTCCCTAATTAACAACATTAATCACAATACCCATATTTGGTGTGTTTACCACCCATATAAATCTCGCAAGTTCATCGCAAGTAACTACTTACAAAATTCCAGCGAGTTACTAATACTCGATGTTTAACAATAACAACAATTGCAACTCAACGAGTCTCTAATTCTTGGAGACTAATAACAACGATACTTATTCAGCACTGCGCAATCGTACCATTAAATTCACCAAATATTCCACAAAAACCCAAATATTACAATTATTCCATATTTAGAAACTAGACATCTGGAACTATATTTTACCACTTTGAATTATCTCATTGGGACTTATATTCATCAAGAATAAGCCACTTAAAGTTAGGTCTGATACCCAGAATTTCCAGCAACAGTTTACTCGGCGCAGCGATAGAACACAGCCTAAACGAGGTACTTCCGACCTCTAAAATTTATGAAAATTTATAGAGAACAACCTAACATACATAAGAATAACATATCCAAAATTCAACAAATTCCCAATAGTAGATTAGTACCAGACTTTTCACGAAAATAGCCCAAAACAGGGACTGCAACTAACTCGAAATTCATGTGTTTTTCGTTCTAACTTGTAACTAACATCTCACCAAATATTCTACGCATGTCCAAATATTATGAATCTTATATACCCACAAACTAGACATTCCAAATTACAATTTACCATTTTGAATCAGTCCATTTGGACTTATATACGACCATTTGCAACCACATCAAGATTGAACTACAACTCAGATTTTCTAGCAACGATTCATTCTGTGCAGCGATATTACAAGACCCATTTGAGGTACTTCCCAATATCAAAACTCAATGAAAATTTACAGGATACTACACAACATATCAATGTAAAACATATCCAAAAATCATACAATTCTCATGGACGGATTTTTCCCAGAAAATTCAACAACATGCCTTAAAACTGTGACAAATCTGATTTTATAAACTAAGCATTTGCTTCCAAAAATTATCATGTCTTCTCCCAATTATATTTGCAACCTCAAACAACAACATAATATATCATAACATCATTTAGAGCAACTAATCACATGTTTCTTCCAAGGATTTAACACAATAATGATCAACTAATACCACTTACATGCTCTACTCTTCCATTTCATCTCATAATCAAACAAAACATTATAGTTACTTACCTCTTAATGAAATCAAACCATGGAAATCAACATGCAACTAGTGTATAATCTTCCTCTAGTCAAGAGCTTCGCAACGGTAAAGACGGATCGTCGATCGGACTCGGATGCTCAAGATATCACACTTTCTCTACTCTCTCTCTCTAAACTCTCTTCTTCTTCTCTCTTTGTTTGCACGGTTTGGATGAAAGAATGGGCTGAAAATGAGGCTTCTCTCAGCTCCCCATACATATATTTCCTATTATCACTTAAAGAGAGGTCAACAAGTCAATAGCAGGAGATGTTTTAATGGTCAAAGGGTCAAATCACTTAAAACTAGTCAAAGTTGTCACAAATTCTAATTTTAGCCAACTTTATAGACATTCCTAGGACGATTTACAAGTCTAAAAATTACAAATAAGATATGGTTGGAAATCTCTATGAGTCTAGTTTACACAGAATCAAACGGTTTGAAAATCTGAGTTTTCTACACAAATCTATGACCAAATTACTACAAGGTGTTTGGATGGGCAGAATTCGAGTTTAAGCATGTATCTATGCTTTTGTGTGTATCTTTTCTATCTTAAGTTTAAAACACACTTAAAACTCAACCTAATCATCCCGTATTGATGCACGAATGACAAAAACTCAAGACTCAAACATACCCAAAGTTAAACACGCGAAACAACACTCGAATTGACCCGACATACGAGTGAACTAGGAAAGAAGTAGGATCGGGTATTACAGATCTCGCTGAACTAAACTCGAGCAACTAAGGATTCCTCGCCGCCCTTGATCTAAGGAAAACAATAAACACAAAACGGGTAAGTCGAAACTCAATAAGCTACTAATGCAACAATATGGTATGCTAGATGCAAGACAAGAATTATAATAAGTATTCATGCCATCACAAAATAATCCCAATACAAGACGAAAGTACAAGTATTGCACATAGCCAAACAACCCCATACTACACGAGAGGCTCAACGATCGCCAACCGTCCCATACCGGTTGGAAACCGTGACCAACATTCGCTTATACAGAAGCACATAAGAGCTATAAATAAACAAGTTACAAAGGATCTTGCATTGAGGTACACCTCCGACCAAACCAATACTTCCAACCAACCAACCATTATAATACCAAATGTAGAGCCGTTGTTGACGTGCTCGATCAAGAAATACCAAATAACTTAACACCGTGTGAACCATCTTCGTATTCACGTCGACGGGTGATCTTGGTCCCTACAACCCAAGAATCAACCACGGATATAGCTTACCATGGTTGCGTTTATTCCGTACCACAAATGGCGCTATACCCCTACCGTGGCCAACGGTAGGGCAAGGCCCGATGTATTGGCCTTCGACTATTATGTAGCCCCGCCTCCGCAATAAACGAAGTCAATACACCGCTAACACAAATGCCATGGACTTAACTAAATGCACAAGTAGATATTTACTCGATATTTAAAATAAACGGTCATACTCCAAAGTAGGAGTATACCACAACAAATATATTCAACAATGATACGAATGTCTTCAAGTGAGTTATAATAATCCCACACCACAAATAACCAACTTATGTAAATTACGACAATTAACGTAATATCAATACAAACAACCGGTGTAACCAAATTTCCAAACGAATCACTCGAATCGTCCAAGAATTCCCAAATCACACACGTGGTCTCATAAATTATGAAATCCTAACGAACTCCGTTAGAGTCATTTTGGTTTCTAATGTGTTCGAGTTTAAGCGAATTAATTATACCGTAAACTTAACAATTACTAATCATACTTTACATTTCTAACATGTAAACATAAGTCTCCAAACACATCCAAAAAGTCAACCACAAATTTAACAAGTCAACATGGTCAAACATACTAAAAATGATGATTTTAACATGTTTCATCAATTAACAAGTTTAGGATGAAGAGCAATTCATAATTGAGGGAGAAAAAGGGTAGTAGCTACGACTTGAAGATTTAACCCAAGCAAAGCCACATGCAAGACTAGGAATGGCTTTTCCTAACCAAGAGCTTTACAATGGTGGTGTTAGATTGCAATTTGGTCTCCAAATGATCAAGAAACAAGGATTTCTAACACAAAACTCTTCTCTCTTTCTCTCAACTTTGCCAAGGATGAATGGTCAAATGGTGTGTGTAAATGAGACTTCATGTGTGTATTAGAGACTTAGTAAGGATGGTAAAAGGGGTCAAAGGTCGTGATCAATCTCAGCCATTGGATGGTGGTCAAATGGTCAAATAACTTAAAAATGCGTCTAACAAAATAACAGAGTCTGACGCTATGCGGCCGTCCTATGCGGACGCATAGCTTCTATGCAAGCTCGCTATGCAGCCGCATAGAATCCAATAACCTTAGGGTTTTGAGCGGCTAGCCTTATGCGGCCGCATGGGTTTTATGCGAGCACCTTGTGCGGCCGCATGAGATCTAGAAAGTTAGGCTAATGTACTATGCGGTTGCATAGTGAGTGGTTCAGGTCAAAAGGTTCCAAAACCAAACCAAAGTGATTCTAAACACTCCCAAGTCATCCTAAGATGATACCAAACTCAAACCAAGTTTAAGATACAACTACAACACAATCCAAACCACATATAATGAAGCTTTAGATGCACACCAAATCAAATGCAAATGACTATGAAGCTTCTAACACATATCCATACACTTGAAAAGTGTACAACAAACTCAAATGCAAGTACATTTGAATGATATATGCACATGAAATGACGATGTGAATGTAAGAGATGTAAAAATCGAATGAATGTGAATGATACAAATAGTGTGGGCGCGACCTCCTTGTTGTGGTCCCGTATTCCTCGGGCAATCCTTTTTGAAATGAGTGCCATCGCCGCACAATATACACTTTCCTTGTTTCAACCAACACTGTCTTCCTAGTGTCCCTCTCTCTTATAAAACCTAAAATTATATTATTTGTTTCGTTGTCCATGGTCAACACTTCCTTGGTTCCTTGATTGTTATTGGTGCCGATTTCCTGACGATTGAAGTTGTTTCCTCTACTTGTAGTCCCACCGTTCCGTGCCTTTTCCATTGTGCTGCGACCCATGTTGACTCCTTTGTTAGGAATATGCACGTAAATTAGCTAATATATATGTATGCATATTCCAACACGGTGATTTGCTTGTTCCCATTACAACGCATGTTTCACAAGTGGCTAAAAGGGCGCGTTAGTGTGGCGGCTTGTTGAAACAATGCATAGGTCATTAGACTAGGAAGTCTTTGTACATATCCGAGTCTTTGTCCTACCGATTGATGACAACTTTCATATGGATTAGCTCTTCAATTGCCGGTGACGTGACCATCGGCAAATGTCTCACTAGCGACATTTCCTTTAGCTATGATTGCCTATTAGCTATCTCTACAATCAGCAGCTCTATAATGGCGATCTCAGATCGGCCAAGTCCCTTATCGAACAAGCTGCAGAAGGCGATTAATTCAAAGAGGAACATCATGATCATCCGCGATCTCTACATCGCGGCTCTAAAATGGCGGATATCGATCGGCCAAGTCCCTATCGAACAAGCTGCAGAGAAATTGGAAGATCACGAGAAACATCGGTCGTCGTTCAACACGCTACAAGTCAAAATAGATCCGTTATAAGATCTTTCGACAAGCCCAAGATACGCATCGATGAGCGCCTTCACGTTTACTCGGTAGACATTTCCTCTTACAGGTGTTTGCGGTCTTCAAAGCTTCATTTCCATAAAAGGCCAAGCACGGACGCCGCACTCCGGTCAAAGCAATGATATGTCCAAATCGGTCAGTGCATCCAGGCAAAGCTCGACACGTCCAAATCTGTCCACTGTTTCACGGACCAACTTCAAGGAACAAACCTAGCGAAGGTCTTTGCCCAACAGATCCAAAATGTACTCTGCATTATGAGATTCAGATCACCAACGGGCATAAACCTATTCAAACACCAACGGTCACCTCTTCTTCTCCGGCCTATATAAGAAGACTCTTACCCTCATCTCAAAATAGAGCAAGAAGTGTATGCTTATGTTTGAGAAAGGTCGTGGTATTGTTCTTTATTTACTCAATCGAACCACACCATCGAGTGAGAAAACACAAGTGTAAGAACAAACACTTTGTGTGAGAGTGAAAAGAAATTCCAAAGGCTAGAAGCTCGCTTGATCAAAAACTTTGTTTTTGATATGAGTTCCTTCCTCCTTCGAAGAACTCGGTCTCTTCGGTGGCTTCACCTCCATTATTCAGCAAAGAGACCAAGCATTCTACGATCGCAGACCAAGCTTGAAGATGTCCGATGAAGAGCGAACTTAAAAGTCAGATTGCATTCATATCGGAGACTTATACTACATTATAAGTGTGTCGATTGTGCAATAAATTGTCATCATTTTTGGTCGAGTGCTTAGCACTCGGTTGTTCAAATACTTGCTATTTGAACAACACCTAATATTCTCTTCTCACATCATCTAACACTAGCACTTTCCTTCCCTTACCTCCAAGGTTGTTAGGAACTGCTAGGATTAGAGTTCTTATATGAGTCTTCGGGGTATCCCATCTCACTTTCCTTCTACCTCCGGGGAGATTGCTAGGATAGAGAGTCTAGGTTGATGTACTAAGCATGTTTGCCTTTGAGTAAACCTCTGCTGAATTTTAATATAATATATATGTTTGTTACATTCAGCCTTGATTTCTCTTTCTTGTATAATTTGTTTTGTCTTGTGCAATCTGTTTAAGGAAAGCAATTGATGCATCTAATACAGATTTTAGTCAACTGTTCAGCTCTCTTTTAAAACAAATCTTTACAGTTACTTCAATCTTAACTGTTAAACTTATGCTGTTTATTCTTCCGCTGCTCAAACTTATTTTCATCAGCTAAGTTCAACATATATCTTCCGACTGCATGTTTCACATCTGCTAATCTAGGATGTCCGATCACTCTAACTTCGGCTAAGCAGTTAGAATGAGGAAGATGACCTAATTGTATTAATCGTCTCATCCATTCTTCGACTTAAATGTAAAAATTGGATGAAATTTTTAATACATCATGTATAGGCTATTCACCCCTCCCTCTAGCCTATACACTGAGCAACCCTTGGACCTAACAATTGGTATCAGAGCAGGTTCTCTGAGAATGATTGTTCCAGGCTTAACAACCTGTGAGTATAGATCCTGTTGCTCAGATTAGATGCATAGTCAAAAAGAGTCTGTTCCAAAATTTCGTTTTCATAAAAAACTTTTTGACCGAGATACCTGGAAGCCATTTGAAAACATTCATTAAATCAAAATAAATTTTGTTTTCAAAAACATGTGAGAAAGAATATTGTGATGATTATGTGATCACTATAAGAAAATCTATCATATATCAGAATTACATTGATATCATGTAGAGAAGTACTATAGTGGAGATTGACTTGCTAAGGATTATGCATGCCTCATAAATCTATCTTTTAAACTTTGTTATATCCTATAGCAAATAGCTTAAACTCATACATGATGGATGAATTACTTAGATCCACTTCTAAAGATTTGCTTTCTTGACATAAGGCTAACGATTGTATCAATCTAACACCTTCTCAAGAAAACTTTTCATAAAAGTTTAGAGCAAATGAAATAAGAAGAGTTTCAAAGGAAATTCAAAGGAAATCAAAGTTATGTCATCTCCAAAATCACTGAGATCATAAGCTCTTGGCCTAAGGACATCAATGATGAAACTGTCTTTCTTCAATGAAAAAGCTTCAGCCGGGTAAGAATACACTCAAAGAACCTATGCTCAACATTAGAACTGATACTTCAACAACTATGAGCAGACATGTTCAAAGAGTTTAATGAGAAAGTAACCCCAGCTCCTAATCTCTTAACTTTTTGGGTTACATATATAAGAAGTATTTTGAATGATTATTCATTTGATATGCTTATTAAGTCTCATTTGTATTATTGAATTTCTAGAGCCATTTTGGCTCATAAATGTTGCTAACGATTTCTCTATGAGTACTATAAGCGGAACTCATATGACGAAGGGTCAAACGTGCAACATTACTCTCCATCGGACAGAACATGGCTGGCGATTTATGAAGGTCTGCTGATCGCTCATGAGAATTCACTCATGACCTTCACTCACTCAAGGTCAAAATCCACACCTGTTGGACTTCAGAACTACTATGCGAAAAATCTGCTGATAAGTCCAAAGAAGTTGATAAAGACCATCTCTCATGCATACACAAAACAGGTCAGCTATTTACTTGCCTATGACCTGTGCTCATGTCTGCTGAATTGATATGCTTATACATATTATCAGACATAATGCATAATAACTTCATCATTGCACTTTTATTGATACATCTGTTTGCTGTATGACTTGCCTTATGCAAATGGTTTTCAAAAACTCATCGGCACTTTTCTTATCGGTGATCTCAAACGTTTTAAAACCCTGCGGTTGGTGAATTTCCATATCGCCAACTCACACTTCATAAGCTCGGTTTATGTGCTGACTTATAGGAGTAAAAATCCTTTAATGACCTACTCTCTCAAGTCTATTAAAGGTGGAGGCACACTTTTCGGTTTGACCTTCGATTAAAGTTATGACTATTTTCAAAATCTTGGAAAACGACAAAATAGTCATTATCAATTATTTCCAAGAATCTTGAGAATATCTAGACTTCACAGCCTATCCCTGTCAAGGCGTGATCAGAAGGACAATTCAACAGTAAAGCTCCATTATTGAATGCCCTTCAGTCTAACCTCCCTGAGTTTAAGTAGAGCTCCTCCTCATCAAATCTCTACCAAGAATAAACTCAGAAACTACCTATAGATTACTCTCGATACAAATCGATGATTCAAAATCTCTCAAAATGTTACTAAGTTCAAGTCCTAAGAATCTATCAAGTCAATTCCTCAACAACGGGGTATGATTTCTTCATATTCATTCAAAGTTGTTTTGATTTTATTTCATACTTCACAAGAGCTAATTTAAATTTCTCTCAATAATGTATTTCCAAAACCATTCATAAAGCTGTGAAAATCATTTTCTAAATCTTTTCTAAAACACGTTACCAAACATGAGAGAAATTGCATCAATTCTTGTGTACCGAAATCATTAATTATGCCTCTTCAATCTTGTTGTGAAAACAATTGATAAAGAAATTTTCTTCTGTCTTGTCTGATAATCATAAAAGTTTGCTAACAAGCATGATTTATATGCTGCAAAACATGATTGTCGAACACTTAAGAATATTCTTTGTCAATCGGTTTAAAAGATAAGATGGAAAGCCATTAATTAATGCCGGCAAGAGTGATTTCATTCTCTCTTCTAACTTTTAGTTATCAATCTCATTGATACTCTAAAATGTTCTGAGATGAATCATGTGAAAATCAATTAGCACATACTTATTCCACCTCGAATTCGCTTGCATACGTGAACTTCACGGAGAAGATCCCGAAAGAAGTGTCAAATGTTTGGAAAACATTTGATATATTGCCATGTGCAACAAGTCTTACGTTATATGGAGGTATGCCGACCATCACCTCAAAGATGGCCGATGCGGATAATTCGGAATTAAGTAGCTAATATGGAATTGATGAGGATGACGAGCTAACCGCCACCATCCATCCTGAGTTTATCAAAGGGGATTCATGGTCAAAGCGACACATCCTCGGTGGCCATCACTCTTCGGTGCTTTCATAATGACCGAAGAAGTGAATTTGTTCTGCCTCCCAGAGTTGGAGGAAATCAAAAGAACATGGCCATCTTGATATCCATCTCCTTCTAAATCCTTGACTATGACCCTCATCTAATGTCTAGGATAAGGACTTCTAGGACACAACCTTGTAACATGTATCTCATCTTGTAAATTGAATCACTATGTATCTTTCTCATGTAATCTACGATTCGTCAAAATTCGGTTGTATTGTTCTTGTAATCAGTGATCCTTGCAACATCTTGTGTAAAACTACTTGGATTATTGAATACAAGTTCGCAACTTTTCTCATGCTTATCTACTTGTGCATTCCTTTGATAGCATGATCGATGTGTTTTAAGTGTGTTGATCAAACTTACTTATTATTCTTTATGATCTCTATGCTCTTCGATGATCAAAGAATTGTCCTTAATGAAATGGTCACACCGCCTAGACACAAACTCTGCGATACCCCATCACAAACCATTCTTGAACAACTACTATATCGAGTTATGGTTTCTTACTCTGCTTAAACTTTCATCCTTAGACTCTCGATAATTGCCTTTCGAATTAGATCATTTCACAATGATTAAATTCAAGTTCTACCAAAACCTCAAGTCACTCAACATAGGCGGAGCGTTTCATGACCTTCATGTCAACCTATCAAGGGATCTGCTCTTACTCAATCTCTATCCTTCATGCTCAAACATCAAGATTACTAGTAAATCTGCTTTGAACCAAGCTGTCTCTGAATCAAAGTAAAAAAAAAAGGCTTTTGAATTTCTAAAAGGATTTTCTTCAAATTCTAAAATCTTAGTTTCTTAAATTTTCAAGTATCAAAAGCTTACATCTTTCAAGTTAGTTCAACAGCACTTTTTGTTCTTAGTTATGACAACTACTAAATCTTATGTAACCTTTGAGATTGTAGTTATAAAGGCATGATTAGTTGTTCCCATTATAATGGCCAACAACTAATTGGTATACGATTGAATTCAAAACACTCGATACACCTTATCATGTGGTTCTTCGTCAAAAGGATGTTGTTAAATATCTCTAGTAACTCGACCTATCCTCAAGATAGCTAGAAATTCAAGAATTCTTAGGAAGGCTGATGTTTTCAAATATTAAGTCCTTCCTCGAAGTGAACCCGATATAACCCTGCTGTATATAGGCTACGTCTCACTCTCTTCAGAACAGGTCTAGTCTATATGCTCTTATGCAGATCTCTTCCCTTGCTAAAGAATGCCAAGATCTGTTGGAAAGAAAGAAGAACGGACATCACTTGGTACACATTCAATATCTCACTTACTTGATCTATTTAATATTCTTACAAAGTTTTATTAATCTTCAATAGATTGGTGTCTATTAAAAATGATTCTATCTGTAAAAATGGTTATAACAATTGGTATCGCAATTCTCACCTTAGCCGATATTAAATACATTGCCAATAATTGATACAACAATTGGTATCGAGTTCTTACTTTAGCATATATCAAACACACATTGCGACAATGTCCACATCTTTAAAATCCCATCAAATTCTTCATATATCCATATAAAATCTCAACGGGAACAAAATTTTAACCAAAACTTAATACACATTATTCTCCAAAGCTAATCTTTATATGTGCATCGTATACAACAGTGGCCTATGGCTCGGGACAAGATATTCAAACTTCAACTCACGTTGTATCCAGTAATACCACAATAAAGGCGAACAAATCTGTTTATTTATTAATTTTAAACTTCTTGTTTAATAATAATATGTGTATACATTTCTCCTAGACTGCCTATATCCTAGTCATAACCATTCTAAGCATGATGACATAATCCAAAATCGAACATCATTACCATGTCATTTAATGCACTTAATTCATTAAGCCCCCAAAACGTCCAATCACATTCCTCTAATCAAGAAACCCTTCATCTTCTCAAAACTTGAAAAGATGTATAAAATGATAACCTTCATTCAATTCTGTCTTAATAAATTCATCATCTCTTCTTCATCTTCTGTCCAACTACGATTCGACTCTTGCCTACCCCAAAATTTCTCCACCATTACAGTCATTTGCATCATGTGTTCACCAAATTTGCCTAGTCTTCCTCATCGACCCATTTCCCACCGAATGGCGTCACCGTATGATGGTTCTTCTTGCCACTCCTCCACCGGTGATTCAACAACCTCGTCGAATCACTCGACGTGTAAGGAATCGTCTTCGAGATCCCAGAACGACGTATCAATTTCATCCCATGGATTCCCACAAGAAACCCTACCACAACTACAGCACGACACTCTCTCGCTTCCATCGCCTCAAATGCTCAACTTGAGCAAACTCGGTCGGAGGAGCATCAAATCGCAAATGCAAATTCTACGCCAAATTTAGCGGTCAATGTACCCTCAAATTAGAACAATAGACCTTCATCCTCTAACTCTACTTCATTAGGATGACTAGCTAGGTTTTTGCTTTATCAAACTAATTTTTAGTGTTATATGTGTAATATGTTTTGTCTTGTATGCTTTTGTTCAGCTACATTTGCTACTTTATTTTGCTTTAAATTATCGCAATTTGTTCTTATGCATACTCTTTCATGCTTACAATTCATTTTATTATGAACTAAAATATATCTTTAAGGAGGAAACTATTTTTGAACATTTTACTACACAGATTATCTTATTTGCCCCTCCTATTACGAATAAAACTTGACCTATTACATTCTTGTAAAACTTCTTTACAAGCAATGGAACAAAATTTCTCACCTTGATATCCTACTCTCTCCATTTGATATGTATTTCTTATACATGAAGACTGCACAATATAAATTATTCACACCTGCGAAAGAAAAGAGATTTGATAAATGACTTGCTTCATCCCAAGATTTTTGATCCACATAGCATACTTAGTCGCCTATTTTTTGAAAATGCCGATATGAGATAGAAGTACTTACTCAATACTGTCTATATTCTCGCAGAGTTGCAATTAGCTGATCACATAGGCATTGCTATAAAGACAGTATATAAAGGAACAAACTTCATCCCCACTACATGTCGTGATTATAATTCATACCTTATGAGTTAACAAAAGTCAGTTCTCTTAACTTGTTCTATCCCCATCAATCAATACTTAATCAATCTTGTCCATATTCAAGTATTTAGTTTCGATATTCAATATTTTATTTGGTAACTATCAATCTATATTCAGCTTGTGACCATTAAGGAGGAGAGATGATGTAATAAAGATTGACATTATACATCTGAAAAATCGATTTGTAAGATTGATGTCGCGACGACCGAGATCCGATGTGAATCACGTTCGAGCCGCGAGACAAATGCGGAAGACACGAAATAGCATCTCAAAAATTCCATTTAAAAGAATGCAAAGTCATGAGAAAACCCTGTAATGCACGTGCAAGTTTTCTTTAAAACCACAAAAATCATTTAAAGAATACTAAACCTCGACGGCGAAGCAGTAGAAATAACACGTTAGCTAGCAACAACAAACTCGAGCTAACATGATCGGTACATATATAACATATCGAGTAAGCGGAATAAAAGTGAACAATTATACATACAACCGCACGGCAACCATGCCGGCACAACAAAAGAATATAACATATAACAGTCAAGACTACTACCCAACAAATACATTGTTTAGATAACAAGTACACCCTCGGCCTCACCAAAATAAAACACTTAGGCACAAGGTGCACTACTAAAAGAAGTCGCCCAACGGACCCGAACTCGAACACTAAGGATTCTCGCCGCGCTTGATCTAAGGAAAACAAATGAAAACAAACGGGGTGAGTTAAAACTCAATAAGCTACTAATGCAACAATATGACATACTAGATGCAAGACAATAATGTAACAAGTATTCATGTTATCATAATATCAATTCAAAGCCAACCGAGTAACATGTATTGCACGCAACCAAACAACCCCATACTACACGAGAGGCTCGACGATCGCCAACCGTCCCATACCGGTTGGAAACCATGACAACATTCGTTCATATAGGAAGCACATAAGAGCGTAAGTAAACACATTAAAAGGGATACGGCGTCGAGGTACACCTCACCAAACCAATACTTCAACCAACCAACCAATAATATACCAAGTGTAGAGCCGTTGTTGACGTGCTCGAACAAGAAAACCAATAACCAAAACAAACACATGTGAACCATCTTACGTATTCACGTCGACGGGTGATCTCGGTCCCTATAACCCAAGAATCTACCACGGATATAGCTTACCATGGTTGCGTTTATTCCATACAACAAATGGCGCTATACCCTACCGCCAACGGTAGGGCCCGATGTATTGGCCTTCAACTATTACGTAGCCCCACTCACGCAAATCGGCGTCAATACACCGCCAACAAATATGCCATGGACTTAACTAAATGCACAAGTAGATGTTTACTCGACATTTAAACATAAAAGGTCATACTCCAAAGTAGGAGTATACCACAACAACAACAATTGACAATAATATGAATGTCACAAGTGAGTTATAACAATCTCACAACACAATAATCAACTTACAATAATTACGACAATTTACGTAATATCAAACACACAATCGGTGTAACCAAATTTTCTAACGAATCACTCGAATCATTCAAGTATTCCCAAATCACACACGTGGTCTCATTGATTATGAAATCCTAACGAACTCCGTTAGAGTCATTTTCGGTTTCTAATGAGTTCGAGTTTACGCAAATTAATCATACCGTAAACTTAACAATTACTACTCATGTTTCTAATTCTAACATGTAAACATGAGTCTTTAAACACAACCAAAAAGTCAACCACGAATTTGAAAAGTCAACATAGTCAAACATACTCAAATTTGATGATTTCTAACATATATCATCATCTAACAAGTCTAACATGTATAACAACTTATAATAGAGGAAGAACAAGGGGTAGTAGCTTACCTCCACAAGAAAATCTACCCAAAGAATTCTCAATCCAAGCTTAGCAATGGATTCCCTAAGTCTTAAGCAGTCCAAAGATGGTGTTGCATGCAAGAATCTATGGTAGGATGAAGAGGAAAGTGAAAACACACACTAATCTCACTAAGCATCTCCCACACAAACTCTCTAGACTTTTAAGGAAGAAATGAAGTGTTTATGGTGTCTCTCTCAAGGTGAAGAGTGACTTAAATATGGTCAAAAGGTCAAGCCCAATGTACAACATTTACCAAGGGTCTAAGGTTTAAAGCCAAGAACTTCAAAAACGAATGCTGTCCGTACCACTTCGCACTCCGGGTTATTACTAGGCGCGCGGTCGCGCCAAAGTTACAACCTGTTCTCGGACTTATTCTCGCACTGGCCGTGCCCTATGAGGCGCACGTCGTGCCAAACCCAAAATTTCAAACCCAACATTCATTACTCTCCCGCGGCGTGCATATAAGGCGCGCGATCGTGCGAAGCCTTCTAGTGTACTTAAGTGTTAAAACTCCATTTCTATGGCAACCAACACAATCCCAATCACATAAAATGAAGCTTTAGATGTATGAGAAATCAAATGCAATTGACTATGCAACTTCTAACACACATCCATACATTTGAAAAGTATACCACAACTCAATCACAAGTACATTTGAATAATTTATGCTCACGAACCGACGATGTTAACATAAGAAGCACAATCTAGGGTGAATGCGAGTGATGCAATTAGTGCAAATGGTGCGGGCGTTACAATTGACATTATATCCACTTTGTGACATTATACATACGTAAGAGGGAAATACATTAAGGAGGAGAGATTAATGATTAAAAGACAACTAGTAAGGAGGAGAGATTGTGAAATTGCACATACAAATAAGTATTATACTATATGACTATTATAGTACGACTATTATACTACTCTACCTATCCTTCACAACTTTTAAAATCATCGATGAAGATGCTTAATCAATTCGATTAAGAATAATATATATTTTCTTGCTTAAGCCACTTCAGATCATACAATGCAAGAAACACATTCTTAAGGCAATATTATCAATTGCCTAAAACCGCTTCGCTTATTGCTCGTATTTGTTCTTTCATTTATTGAGTCTCAGTAAATACTTAGCAATAGGTGACTATACATACGCTATCGCCAAGTTCAACCTAGGGCATGCCTTGATATAAAATGAATATTCATTAGTGGCATGTTATTACTAAGGATTGAACAAGCGCTTTAAAGAGTATATAAGTCAATTGTAGTAGTAATGGCCCCAAGCAAATAGGAGGAGATTGTTAGGAATATGCCGTAAATCAGCTAATATATATGTATGCATATTCCAACACAGTGATTTGCTTGTTCCCATTACAACGCATGTTTCACAAGTGGCTAAAAGGGCTGCGATCGGTTAGTGTGGCGCTTGTTGAAACAATGCATAGGTCATTAGACTAGGAAGTCTTTGTACATATCCGAGTCTTTGTCCTACCAGATTGATGACAACTATCATATGGATTAGCTCTTCAATTGCCAGCTGACGTGACCATAGACAAATGTCTCACTAGCAAACATTTTCTTTAGCTATGACTGCCTATTAGCTATCTCTACAATCAGCAGTTCTATAATGGCAGATCTCAGTATCGGCCAAGTCCCTTATCAAAACAACTGCAGAGAAGCTAATTAATTCAAAGAGGAACATCATGATCATCCACGATCTCTACATCAGCAGTTCTAAAATGGCAGATATCAAGATCGCCAAGTCCCTTATCGAACAACCGCGAGAAATTGGAAGATCACGAAACATCGATCGCCGCTCAACACGCTACAAGTCAAAATAGATCCGTTATAATATCTTTCTCGAAGCCCAAGATACGCATCGATAATCGCGCTTCACGTTTACTCAGACATTTCCTCTTACGCATGCGGTGTTTGCGTCTTCAAAGCTTCATTTCCATAAAAGGGCCAAGCACAGACGACTCTCCAAAGCAATGATATCCAAATCGGCCACCAGATCCAGCAAAGCTCGACACGCCCAAATCTGCCAAATTGCTTTCCGGACCAACTTCAAGGAACAAACCTTAAGGTCTTTGCCCAACAAATCCAAAATGTACTCGCGCATTATGAGATTCGTGACACCAACGGCATAAACCTATTCAAACACCCAACAGCCTCTTCTTCTCCAAATTATATAAGAAGACTCTCTACCCTCATCTCAAAAAGAAAGCAAGAAGTGTATGCTTATGCTTGAAAAGGTCGTGGTATTGTTCTTCATTTACTCAATCCAACCACACCATCGAGAGAAACACAAGTGTAAGAATAAACACTTTGTGTGAGAGAAAAGAAATTCCAAAGGCTAAGAAGCTCAGCTGATCAAAAACTTTGTTTTTGATTTGAGTTCCTTCCTCCTTCAAGAACTCTCGCTCTTCGGCTTCACCTCCATTATTCACAAAGAGAGACCAAGTTGAAGACAGCACTCCAAGCTTGAAGATGTCCGATGAAGAGCCGTAACTTAAAAGTCCGTGACATTCATATCGCGTACTTATACTACATTATAAGTCGCGGCTCGACAGTAATAAATTGTCATCATTTTTGGTCGAGTGGCTTAGCACTCGGTTGTTCAAATACTTGCTATTTGAACAACACCTAATATTCTTTCTTTCACATCATCTAACACTAGCACTTTCCTTCCCTTACCTCCAAGGTTGTAGGAACCGCTAGATTAGAGTTCTTATATGAGTCTTCGGTATCCCATCTCACTTTCCTTCTACCGGGAGATTGCTAGGATAGAGAGTCTAGGTTGATGTACTCAAGCATGTTTGCCTTTGAGTAAACCTCTCACGAATTTTAATATAATATATATGTTTGTTACATTTCAGCCTTGATTTTTCTTTCTTGTATAATTTGTTTTGTCTTGTGCAACTGCTTAAGGAAAGCAATTGATGCATCTAATACGATTTTAGTCAACTGCTCAGCTCTCTTTTAAAACAAATCTTTACGCTACTTCAATCTTAATCTGTTAAACTTATGCCGTTTATTCTTCCGCCGCCAAACTTATTTTCATCACTAAGTTCAACATATATCTTCCCGCCGCATGTTTCACATCCGCCGATCTAGGATGTCCCATCACTCTAACTCGGCAAGCAGTTAGAATGAGGAAGATGACCTAATTGTATTAATCGTCTCATCCATTCTTCGACTTAAATGTAAAATTGGATGAAATTTTTAATACATCATGTATAGGCTATTCACCCCCTCTAGCCTATAATCGAAAGCAACCCTGGACCTAACACCCACTCTTGTTACCCGACTTGCTACGGTGTTCCTCAATGTCATGCTCGATTTTGTATGCTCTCTGGCCCACTGCTTACGGTATCTAGGAAAATCCATTGGCAATAGTTGTTTACGGTACTCAATTCTCAAACCTATCGATACACTTTTTTTTCTTCGTTGGAACCAAATGTGCACAATATCTCGCCAACGTCATGAACATAGCGTAATCTTGAGCCACAAATAAAGTCCCCAGTTCAAGATTAAGGAACTCTACCTCCTTCTTTGCTTGTACCACATCTGGAATGAAGTTGTTTCTAAATTGCCTCAAGAAGAGCTCCCATGTGCAAATTACCTATTCCTGAATCCTCCTAGCCTCCAACACTTTCCACCAATGTTTCACTGTGTCTTCCAACTTAAATGTTGTAAAACCCGACTTTATCTTCATCGGTACACTCAATTGCTACAAAATCTTCTCAAGCGATTCAATCCATTTCTCCGCTTCATTGGGTGCGGTTCACCATCATAGCCGCGCGGCTTCATTTTAAGAATCTCCCAAGCCTACGATCATAGTCCCCGTTACCTCCAACGGTTGAGCCATTCTATCGTACTGCCTCGTCCCATACCTACCATAGCCTGTCATTGTAATTCCATGTTTTGCCTATACATTTCCATCATCGATTCCATGAACCCCTACATAACATTCACAATTCCTCGCTCCGATTTATCGGTATCTCGTTTGAACATCATTCGACCGTCCCATTGGTTGAATCCCCTAGGCCGGGGTGGGTGGTGGAGTACTACTCTGTTCACCCAAAGTAATCCTGGCCCCACTCGAGCCAACCTCCTCAGGTACTAGTACCTGGACGTGTCTCAACCATAGTTTAACACCTACACAACAAACACTCGGCGTTAACAACTTAAACACACAACCAACCTTCCTAAGCCAAAGATTCTATCTCAGCTAGCTAACTTATGCTCGATACCAACTGCCGCGAACGACCCAAAATTCGACATGGAATCTCGCTCGCGGCGCTGGCGACGAGAACATGAAAATAGCATTTCAAAAATTCCTTTTAAAATAGAATGCAAAGTCATGTGAAAGCTGTGAATGCACGAATGCACGTGCAAGTTTTCTTTCAAAACAACAAGATCTTTAAAACAAAACAAAACAAAACCTCAATGGCCAAATAGCAAGTCGAAGAAACAACACATTAGCTAGCCTCAAATACCACGAGCTAATAGGCTTGGTACATACATAAACTATTTTAGAGTGCAAGTAAAAGTTAATATTTACAACAAAGACGGCAACCATGGAATTACAACGGAATATAACAAGTATCAAATGAGACCACTACCCAACTATACAAGGCACAAGTTACAACTACCCGCTTGAAACTGAACACGAACTACTATGGATTCCTCACCGAACCTTGATTTAAGGGAACAAATAAACATGAAAGGGTGACGAAACTCAATAAGCTACTAATGCAACAATATGGCATGCTAGATGGAAGACAATAATAATAACAAGTATTCACTCGTATTGCATCATGGACTACAAGACAAGTATAAACAAGTACAACATGTAACCAAACAACCCCATATTACACAAGAGGCTTCAATCGCCAACCGCCCCATACCGGTTGGAAATCATGACCAACATCTCTTATATAGGAAACACATAAGAGCGATAAGTAAACACGCTTTAAAGGATACGCGTGATCGAGGTACACCTACGACCAAACCAATACTTTTAACCAACCAACCAATATAATACCAATATCGAAGCCGTTGTTGACGTGTTTCGATCAATAAACCAAATCAAAATTTGAAGTCGTTGTTGACGTGCTCTGAAGAAAAATAGAACCAAGAGCTCAAAACAAAGAACCTGTGAACCATTTTATTTAAAATTTACAATAAACCGTGCCACCGGGTCCCTACAACCCGGAAAAGT